>BMAU01020195.1:0-600000 GCA_019973935.1 Trichonephila clavipes | reverse complement strand
CTTCATCACACTGGTAACGAACCACACTGCCAACATCCAGATTGGTTTGTTGTCCTATTACGTGACCATGTGGCACTCTAGGTGGAGATTCGCAAGAACGTGGTTGACACATAGGAATTGAGTCATTCCATTGGCCTTTGCTCGAGCACGTGAGTATGCTAGGACCATCCAGCCTATAGCCATCATCACATGTAAACTGAATACGATGTCCCAGACGATAACGACTTTGAAGAGCGACAACTCCTCCATTTTCGATGTTTTTTGGAGCTTCACAAAGGATTTCTGTAATAAACAAACAATTCTAATATAATTAAAGAATGTATGCGATTAACTACGTACGCTTCGGGGATTATGTCCAAAAAATCTGTATAATATTAAAAGTTAAAGAGATTATGCATAAACGAACAAGAAAAAAAAATATAGATACGTAAAGGTAAAAAAAGATTATATTTAAAGAAGAATATTCTCATATAAATTAATATTTCTATAATTTAAAATAGCAATTATATAAAGTTTTCACAATTGCTATTGATTGAATTATAAAATACCTAAAAATTGTATCGAATTTTTATTACTTTTAAAAATTTAATAATCATTGTTTAAGTACAAGTACCCCCCTCCCAATTTTTTTAATGATGTTGCTTAATCTAGTACAGGTATTTATATTCTGTAACTTGAAACACCAACAAAAAATTTCTAACTGTAAGTCAGACAATAATAAAACTTATTTCAGAAATTTCCAAAGTTCGTCTAAAGGAATGAACTGATAATAGTTTTAAAAAAAATCTTCGAAATTCTTAACATTTTTAATTCAATACTTTATGAAAGCAACATCAAATAGAGCAAAAATAATTTCTTTCGTATATTTTATAAGAACATGAGGATAATACCTTTAAAAAAATGAAATTAATTGACGAGAACTGTGACAGACTAAAAATGAAGCATTCAAGTCTTATTTATGAATGCTTTACCTTCTGTTACTAGACAAACTCGCAGGGTACGTCATACTACGTTTTAAAAAAGAAAAAATGTAAACTTTGTCATTTCAAATGGAAACATTACTTATTGCTTCAATGAAGAACGATTCGATTTGTAATGAACTAATAGAAGAAGCTGTGAGTGAAACATTTGGGATTAATAATGATATTTATGAACAGAAATAGTTATATTGTCTTTTAGGAAAGAGAAGAGACTGAATAAACAGATTTTAAACTAATATCAATGTAGGCATAAAAGCATTTACGACTACAATGCATTTATAAACCTTTTTAAGCCTTTAAAGTGTTAACTACTTCTGTAACTACATCAGCAAAACAATTCGACAGTATTTAGAAAAGAATAAAATATTTGAGATATTCAATGTTTTAAGAACATCTACTACTCCAGAAAAAGTTGACCATTGAAAAAATGGAGTTCAAATTAAAAGAATGTGTAGCAATCTGGACCAAATTATAGACACATTTGACTTTGTTTTAATACAGAAAGTTGGTAAACTGTCAACTTTACTTCTCTGTCTCGAGATTCATTCAGAAATTCTTTAAAAAGCACAATTTTGTATTTAAGTTTTTGCATTTTGTTGTTCACCTCAGTTCTTTATATCTAATAGATTTTCCTATACATTTTTTTGTCTAAACGCATTTTGTCCCGTCGCTTCTAATTTTCAATCACCGCCACTTCTTGAGGTCATGATTACTTTGTAAAATTAAATTTATTTTAAAATTCACTTCATATACTTGCATTCTAAATAAAAATACTCGTTATAATTCTGGATGCAGCAGATAGAACTAATTTAAAAGTAAAATTTAAATTCAATCTCTATAAATACAATTTTATTTTCTATAACTAAAAATTCAAATTACTTAGATTTCAAACTTATTAAAAAGATTTTTTTAAAGTAATTGTTATTTATTTTATACTTAAGATTACCTTCACATCTTGGAGTATTACCACTCCATTTGTTGTCCACTTGACAGGTTCGAGTCGATTCTCCTGACAATCTGTAGCCAGGGTTGCAAACATACTGAATAATATCTTGAAAGAAATATTGACGCCCATTGATGTAACCATTAGCAATATAGCCCGGAAATCCACAGCTGATACCTATAATTATAACATGGCATATAATATGTATTATAAAAGATAAGGCAATACACAGCTAAATGATAGACAGGAATTTCTTTAATTAAATTATCTAAAAGAATATTATGAAACGAACTATGGTCTATTGAACAGAAAGTCATAATTTATAAAAAAGTAAAATGTATGAAAGTTTTTTTTATTTCTAATGGACTGCGGATTGGTTTTTTACTATTGCAGACCTAGTACATTTCCCGGAAGCTGATATCACTTTTTTAGTGCAACACCATATAGGTGGATACCAATCACCGCAGGTAATTTTTATGCGCAGTTTCCTCCCTAGTGGGAAGCACCTGAGCTAGGATTTTTAATTTTGCCGAGAGCACCCAAGCCACAATCAGACACTCTATGGATCTTTTACATGCCGCATAATCATACGACATGGCCGCTGTCGATTTTCTGCATCATGAAAATCCATTGACTTGGGCCGGGGTCAAACCCGCAACCTTAGGTGCAGAAGGCCAGCAACAAATCAACCACGCCACCCAGCCGGCATGTAAGTATTATATTTTATGAAAGTAAAATATTCTTTAAAAAATCATATTGCATCTCAATTTTTAACTGAAGGTAAAAAAGTTAAAAACATGAATGCTTACGAGCACACTGAGGTTCTTCCGCTGACCAATCACCAGATGCCAAACATCGCCTATCCGATGGACCTTTGATTTCATATCCTGGATTACAAGTATAAGTTAAATGTGCATCTGTCTTCATTCCGTTCACTGCAACTTCACCATTTGGTGGTAAATCGGGTATTGCACAACCTAAAAAGAAAACTTTTAAGTGAAAATCTACAATTGTTTTAGAGAATTATATATGTATTTGAGAAAAGTATCTGCGTACCAGTGCAGAAGTGGGAATCCTTATTTTGTACACGACCCCGAATTCCAGATAGAAAATCAGCCCATGATCGAACATTACCATGGTACTTATCGCATCGAGTCATTAGAGCGGCTATATCATCAGATGGCATAACATAATCCCAAATATTGAGTAGAGTCATTGTTCCAACAAAAGATTCAGGCGTGCTGAAACCTGCACCCCGTTTATCTTGTTCTTGGCCTAATATTATAGTGCCAGTCACTAAAAAAATAATATTTGTATGTAAGAGAAAAAGAAATCAAAAGAAAATCTTACTTATTAATGTACCTTTCAAAAAGTAAAATAGGTAATTCTCTAATAACAAAGAAATTGGATGAATCACTGAAAATAAATTCTATTATACTCAAAAATTTTCTTTCTTTATTAATAAAGCAGATAATTAATCTTTCTGTACATTTTTTTACCTTTCCAAATATTAACTTAATATTATGAAATTAAAAAGGAATTAATAGAAATGAGAGAGAGATATTATAAAATTTTATGTAATAAAAAGCCCATACAACTATTACATCTCCAAAAACTCTTTTAATTCAGTTTTTTTTAAAATCTGTACATTAAACAAATCTAATACAAAAATACTTTTATTTATAATAGATAAAATTATTAATAGTACGGTAAAAAAGAAAAGCTTTGATTTTTTAATTCAATGTTATTTTTTCTGCTTCTATTAATGTCTTCTCCACTTTTAATAATTATTAAGTATAAATAAAAAGAAAAATAATCAAATTTACTTGGAATGTACGTGTTAGGTGCTAATCCTATACCACTATCTTGTTCTTCCCCATCTTTATATAGAGCCCACGCTCCTTGATTAGAAGACCATGTGATACAAATATGATGCCAGTGCCCATCATTTGCTGTTACGTCAGTTACAACTTTATCCATATTCACGTATAACACAAAACTGAAAAACAAATATGTTAATATGATTTTAATTCAGTAGGAATTTGAATTTTAAATGCAGGAAATTAATGACACATTCTCAAATCACATTATAATACCGGTGGAGTACACAGACTGCATTCATTGAAGAGGCTATATTAAAAAAAAAGTTGACGAAAGCTCCAAAACGTAATCTTTATGCTAAGAATTAAAAATCTGTCAGTCTATGGGAGGGGTTTGAGCCCCTAAACTCCACCCTTGTCTATGTTACTGATAATATATAAACACATTTTCTGCTCCTTCCCTTCTTTTAAAAAAATTGATAAATCCACTCACAAATTTAGTTTTTCAAAATATTAATTTTTAATTTTCTTGATTTCATTTCAAGTATTTTAATTGTCCCATTTTGTTTCGTTTAATGCATTTTAATCTCAGGAAAACAATATAGTACTATCCTATGAGTTTGAAATCTTACACACATAAAGATACCAAATGTAAAATAAATGTGAGAAACAAGAAATTTTTTAAAAACAAATATTTAGTTAAAATAATCTGATATCAGTATTAATCATATTAAAAATAAAATAATACTAAACATTGCTACAATATAATTAGAAGAATTCTTGAAGTTTTATCAAAATGAAGATTGGATACTATAATTTTTTATGGATATGCATTTTTTTTAAATATCTTTTTTTCCTTTTCGTCTACTATTTTACAGAATGGAATTCATTTACCTATAACATTACACGAAGCATAAGTTGAAAATTTCTCAATGCATTTTAATTACAGTTAAGGTATCCGACTACATTCGGAACCGTGATTTTAAAAAAGTGCATAAATGGATAATTTTCATGATATTTAGTGTCACTCAGATTAGAATACATGCACATAAAATTTTTTTAAAAAATTAATTAATAATAAATGTTAATTAATAAAATTCACATTATTTTCAGAGTTACCACCAATTGAAATAATTAGTGGCGTTTTTTTTCTTAAAATTGCTCCCCTCTGTTGTCGTAAAATATGAATAAACCCACTTCTAAGTTATATATTTCAAAAATTCTAGTTGAGCCTCCGTAGAGAGGTCTGAGCTATATACAGGCAAAATATTATAATAGAATCATTTTTCACAAAAGTAGTACATTTGGAAAAAAGATTATTCTAAGTTAATTTTTTGCCAAAATATTATATTTAAATAAGTTTTTTTTGTCAAAATGTCTTTAAAACAATTTTATGCTATATATTCTAATATAAGTAACACTAAATATCATGAAAATTATCCATTTATGTGCTTTGCAAAATCACGGTTCCGAACGTAGTCGGATACCTTAGAACGATTTCTTACACTCATTTCTCAATTAGTATTCTTTTCCCTCTTCGCAGACATTAATAATACACTCTTGAACAGCAACAAATGATTTCTAAATAATGATTACTTAAGAAGAATTCATAATTAGTACATTAACATTTCAAATCAGAATAAATAGTTTTTTTATATTTATTTCTCGTTCTTAAATATGTTTCTTTATCTCATTAATCTTCAAGCTCGATTATTTTATATGAACGTTCCGTCTTCAACATTTACCAACCCCTAAAGATGTTAAGTCTTTAAAAAGTATGATGCTTATTATTTTATATATGTGATTCAATTTCATTACCCACTGTAATCAGTGAGAGTCAGCAAATTGTCGGCTTCGTCTGTAGCATACGAAATGGGTGTTCCGTAATGTAATTTATCGCTTGTAAGCATCCAAAAACACATTGTTACTTCAGATAATTCTCTGGGTAAAAAGTCCAATTGCACAAAATCCAAAATGCCCGAGGATGGAAAATGTAGCAAAAAATCTGATGATAACTCTAAAAAAAAGAATTTCAATAAGATTTTCTCTCATTACTTAAAAATCATGTGAAACACAATTATAGTATACGAAGTTACATTTTGCATTGCTCATCATCTTAGGAAAAGAACGAATACCTGTTTCACAAAGGTCACCAACGTAGGAAGGAGGACAAAGGCACTTAAAACCAGCAATTTTATCGATACATGTAGCCCCATTCATGCACGGTTCTGGCTGGCATTCATTAATATCTACTTCACATAGTGTTCCTTCATATCCAGCCAGACATTCACATCTGAAATTTAAGTAGTTAAAACATTTTCTTAACGCATGATTATGTGACAGTTTTGAGAAACATATATAAATAAATACGAAAAAAGTTCAATTGAATTATAATTTTTTCTTAAATTATAAAACTAAATAAAAATATTCTGATGCGAGTTTTGAAATGAACACTTACTTGAAAACCATGACATCATCAACACACGTAGCATTGTTTTTGCACGGAGAACTAGCACAGTCATCAATATTGATTTCACAATTCCTTCCTTCAAAACCCATCATACAATCACAAGTGTAATTTGCTATCAAATCTACACAGAAGCCATCATTCTGACAAGGATTACTAATACATTCATCTATGTTGTACTGGCATAAAGGTCCTAAAATAAGTTCATAGATGTGGTTGTCAAATATTTTCTAAAAATCAGAACTATTAATTCAATGCAATACTTAACAAAATCTCTAAATAAGTCATCAGATATGTTAATAAAATTAATTTATAACGAAATAGGTAAAAATTTATGACTCCATTAATTATTCGTGAAAACTGTTTCGTACGAAAGAACTTTAGAAATTCTAAAAAGTTGCTTCAAACCAAATTTCAGTCTTAAGAAAAAACAAGTGTAACAAAATAAAAATTCAAATTAAAAACTTCGTCAACAGTTATTAAAGAACTTGGAAACAGATATAAAACGCAGTTTTACCCAATTATGAAAAAGATATTTGTGTGCGCAGAAAAAGGAATATTTGTTATCTGGCAGCAAAAATTCAAGAAAAAATAAATATTTTATTTTTTCCACCTTTGGAAACAATTTTGAATAAAGTGTCATAAACATACCTACGAAACCAGCGGTACATTTGCAGTAAAATCCGTTTATTCTATCAAAACATGTAGCTCCGTTAAAACAAGGTTCGAACAGACAATCATCAACATCTATTTCACAGTGTTCTCCTGAATATCCAGGCGGACAGAAACACTTGTAAGCATTTATCTCGTCTTGGCATGAACCACCATTCAAACATGGATTCGACTCACACTCATCTATCTCCAGTTCACAATAAATACCTAAATGTGTGAGTTGAATTAGCTTAACGTTTAAATACTTTTAAATATAAAAGTATTTATGCGATTTTTTGATAACGTACCAGTATAGCCCGCTTTACAAACGCAAAGGAAACCTATTTCCAAAGCTTTACATGATGCTCCGTGAAGGCATGGAACAGAAAAGCAGTCATTGATAGTGAGTTCCGCTGACTCAGGAACTGTTTTCTTGGCTACTTCTTGAGTCATTCCTATTTCAAGAATAACAACAAAACTTCAGTTTTTTCATCTTAGACTTGATAGTAAATATTTAAATCTGTACTTATTTTATAAACATATTTTTTTTAAAAAAAACTATAATACATTGATAAATCAGACTATTACGGTGAAAATCTTATTAAATTCTGATTATCATTCTGAATGCTAGGATTTTTTTAAAAAAATATGTACAGTCGAACCTCCTTATTACGAACCTCTATATTGCGGATTTTTCTATATAGCGAACTTTTTCCTAGAACCTTGAATATTTCACGATTTTCTTTCTAAAATAACCTCTCTATAGCGAAGTGCATTTTCTATATAACGAACTTTTTCTTTTGTGATTCAATTTTTTTTCTCCTTATTCTTAAAATATTTCTGAACGTTTCAAATTATTCTCTCTTTTAACACATTTTATGGTGGTCATAAATCTAGAACTGGTTTTATTAGGTGCTTAACTCGTTGACAGCAATAGATTTCTGGGATTTTTGGTGCATTGCAAAGATGTGAGGTGTTATATGAAACAAAAAGCATCTTTTCAAGCGAAAAAAAATCAAACAAATTTAACAAATTTTATGAGTAATTAAATTTAAGGACGCATGTGTTTCTCTAGTTATAAAATAATGTATGTTTAAAATTACTTGTATGTTTTAAATTTAAAAATGTCATTAAAATTCACTAATTTTAATATAAAATTATTTTCTTAGTGTTGAAAATACATTATATTCCTCGACATTCTTTTTTCTTGTTTTCCTTGCATTTTTTTTATGGGTAAGATATATAAAATAAATAAATATTAATTTACAAAAAGGTGTGAATAATTACTTTTTTAAAAATATACAGTGTTTATGAATTTAAAATTTGTTTTATGTGGTTTATGAAGTATATTGAAAAGGGAATCTATATAACGAATTTTCCATTTAACGAACTTTTTTTCGGGATTTAGCGACTTCTTTAAATAGAGGTCCGACTGTAATTTTAAAATCTAAATACAAAATTAAGCAATATTATTAGTACTAAAAATAAGTCATGGAAAAAAATTAGTTGTTAGCTATTTGTGAAAAGTATATATGATTATTCATCCGACATATAGTTTTAAAAAAATGATATGTTCAAACATTTTTCTTTCTTTCTTTTTTTGGTAAGAGAATTGTAACAAATTACATTATCACATACCTTCACAAGCACTAATGTCCTTAGCTCCTTGCATTCCAGTTCTTGCATTGTCAGGACATCTAAAACAGGATCTTTCTCCCTTATGAGGTTGAAAGAAACCATCAGGACAAGGAAAACAAGGTTGCAAACCTATTCGTGACACTTCACCAGGAGGACAGGGTACTAAAAAAGTTATTAAACATAAAATTCAAGTTTTCTGTTTCTTACAAATTAGATTATATTATTATTTAAATATTACATTAAATTAAAAATACATAAACAACATAAGTTTGAATACATATAAAAAATTGAAGTATCACACATTAAGACATGGTGGAATGTATTGTTCTATATTTCCTGTTAATAATTTAATAAGAAAATATGTGATTCTCGAAGTCAATCTGCTTTTATATATGATATGAAAGATAAATTCCCTTGAAAAATTGTTCTAGTTCTGTTTCTTTAAAATAAAAAAAAACACTAATATTTACCAATAACTTCTATTCATATAGAAGTTATATCTCTCATTATATCTGAAAAGTTTGTATTACATACAGTGAATGTATGTAAATTTTCATCTCTCCTTTCGATTTTTTGAAAATCTTTCATGGCTGACTTTTTTCAGTCTGTAATTTTTTAATTGGTTGCGAACGAAAATATATACTAAAGATTCTTTTATTTATTAAATATATTAAATAAACAGATTTAATTACTTAAATGTTATTTTTCAGTTTCAGTTACGCTATTTTCAGTTGTATGAATGATTTATTTTCCGATTTTTTTTACTACAAACATTATCAATCTATAAGAAGAAAGCATCTATGTATTTTCTTCAATGTAAATGTTTTAAATTATTTAAATATTATTTTACTCTTCAAAAAATAATCTTCGTTCAATGCAAGTATTTAGTTGGAAAATTTCATTACAAAACCTTTTCAAGTGTCCTCTAGTTTAAAAATACAAGATAAAATAAAAAGTTCAATTTAAAACGTAAGCAACAAATAAAATTTCAAATTAAAACATTTGAAAAAACTAAGGCAGAAACCTGTTAAATTTCCTCTATATAAATTTACATACAAACTTAAATGCTGGATTGATAATTTGAAATAAATCAATAAAGTACAAATTATTAGTTTAAAGATCTAACAAGTAGAGCAGTAAGTTTCGTTTTGGGAATTGGTTTATTGGTGATACTTATTTAAAGAACGTTATTATTTTAGCTTTTCACCGTCAGTACTAAAGTCTTTTTTAATGTATTTCGTTTCAATTTTGGAAAAAAAGATATTTTTTATTTATACTATTTGTAGTCCCTTCAAATTTATCGGTTTTTATTAATCAAAAGTACGAAGTTCCAGTTGATTTTATTTTTTGCATTGATTCCAAAATACCATAAATTGGAATAGAAAGCAATTAAAGAAGAATAAGTTTTCATTCTTTACATGAATTCTATACCATTCATAAAGTCTTTTTTTGTGTGTGTGTAGTAATATAAACAGTAGCAGTTCGATAATCAGCGAAAACTACTAACATCTACATTCCGTTGCACTTCGAACACCTCTTCTGTGAGTCGTAGTACCAGGTGCACAAGGGATACATTCTTGCTGGGCATAGGTTGGTTGATAATGTCGTATTGGACAAGTTTCACATGGTTCTAAACCTGTTGCAGAAAAACTTCCAGGCAAGCACTGTGCTGGAAAAAAGTACATAGTTTATAATGAGTAATGAATCCAATTAAAATTGAAAATTTGAACACAACCATTAAAAACTAATTATTCATTACAAAAACTCATGACAGAATTTCAAGAAAATTCATTTGTAAATACCCGCTTCATATTGTATATTTTCCTTAGTATATGCATTTGAAACACTCGTGAATATTTCTTTGTTTTTAGTTTCTTGAGCTGACAATTTTTATACTAGAAAGATTAATTTTTATGCTAGAAATTTTGCAATTTAAATGTTAGAATAAAAATACATTCATAGATAAGAATGCTTTTTTGTTTATTTTAATAGATAGATCTAATAAAAGGAAGTATATTTATAACATTATAGCTCATAAAAGTAATGTATCAAAAACGTAAATTAAAATTATGATCAAATATTCTTTAAAATATAAATGAATGAACGTTTTAAAAAGACAAAATAGTTATTAAATTTATTCTTCGTAGGAAGATATATAATATTTCAGAAAGAAAGTTATACGCTAAGAAAGAAATATTTAAAAAAAAGGAGTAAAAGTGTAATTTTCTGTGTGTATGAACTATATAAAGGGTGTTTTTTTAGAGGTATAGAACTTTAAATTGCAATAAAACAACGATGTATTATTCGATTGACATGAATTTTTTTTATTCGAAAGATAATCTTGTGCCATTACATTTTAAATATGATTTCTGGCATAGGACTGCCACGGCTGGCTCGGATGTAGTCCAATCTGGACGTCCAATTTTCGATGACTTTTTCCAACATTTGTGGCCGTATATCGGCAATAACACGGGGAATGTTGTCTTCCAAATGGTCAAGCGTTTGTGGCTTATCCGCATAGACCAATGACTTTACATAGCCCCACAGAAAATAGTCTAGCGGTGTTAAATCACAAGATCTTGGAGGCCAATTCACAGGTCCAAAACGTGAAATTAGGCGGTCACCAAACGTGTCTTTCAATAAATCGATTGTGGCACGAGCTGTGTGACATGTTGCGCCGTCTTGTTGGAACCACAGCTCCTCGACATCATGATTGTTCAATTCAGGAATGAAAAAGTTAGTAATCATGGCTCTATACCGATCACCATTGACTGTAACGTTGCGGCCTTCATCGTTTTTGAAGAAGGATTCCACCAGCCCATAAAGCGCACCAAACAGTCAGTTTTTCTGGATGTAACGGTGTTTCGATATACACTTGTGGATTCCAAATGCGGCAGTTTTGTTTCTTGACGTAGCCATTCAACCAGAAGTGCACTTTATCGCTAAACAAAACTCGCTTATGAAAATCGGGAACAACGGCAATCTCATTTTGGGCCCATTCGACGAATTTACACCTTGCTTGATGATCGTTTTGATGAATTGCCAAATCAAACTGAGAATAAATCACTTGACAGCTGTTAAATCGGTCGCCTTCTTGGAAAGTAATGCCAACTTAAACTTCTATACCTGAAAAAAAAACACTCTTTATATAAATACAGTCATCATAATCATACACATAACTAACCTTTGCATTCACCAACACTTTTTGATTGACCCGTTGTAGTAGATGTCTTTTCTGGACAAACTAAGCAAGAGAATTGTCCTTCTAAAAACTGGTAAGTACCTAGAGGACATGCTTCACATGTTTCAAAAATGACGTTGAAATGTGTACCAACCGGACATTTTACTAGAATAAAACAAAAATGCGATAAACAAAATGAAATGTTATTTAATGTAAGAAAATAACATAAGCACAATTTTTTTTTAAGTAGGAAAACTCTAATCTAGTTTAGAATATAGTGTTTAAATAGCAATATAATTCACTTCCACAAATGAAAAAAAAAGCGAAATAATAAAATTTTTCGTAGAAAACAAATTTTAAAAACTAACTTAGTATGCAAATTTTAAACATTTCACTAGAAAAACAGCAAATAAAAATAAATTTATAATATTAAAAAATCTTTCAATAATGTCAAATTTTCTCATACCGTTATTTTTTAAACATTAACTTTATTCACAAGTTCAAAACAATTGCTATGGTTGCGAAATAATTCTGAGTATGAAAGAATTATCGTTAGTGGTAATTTATTTTAAAAGGCAATGTCAAAGAATAAACGCGTTTTATTTTCATAATATTAAAACACCCGAAAATACCTACGACAAATATTGCCTTGTGCGACTGTTCCAGGCTCGCAGACAAACATCGGATCATCTTCATCGAACTTTACATATTCCACATGCAACTTATTATTGCCTAAAGATATGTCCAATTCTCCAGAATAGGCTGCATCTTGTAAGAACTGCATCGCTTCTTGAACGCTGTGCATCAGAGAATTTTGCTCTCTTCTCTCTTCTGATGTTTCAGCAATTTTACCTTTGAAAATGAAAATACAAAATTAATTTGTATAACTTTTGCAAAATAGTTTCGTGTAAATCGTTATTAAGTTCACAATTCATGTGCTAAATCAAACTTAGTCAATAGATTCCGTATAATTCGGTAGATAAGACAACCTTAAGATAAAAGAGAGGTATATATATATATATATATATATATATATATATATATATATATATATATATAAAAATTTTCCTCAAAATTCTATAGTTTCAGCATACATCTGTCCTATAACAAGACCACTAAACTATCAATGGCTTGTGAATTTAGTTAGGATATGAGATCTTTATGTAAATTTTTTTTATTTTCTTGCATCTAGCAGCACTGCTAACAGAAACATTTGCTGCACCACCAAGTCATATGTACTTCAAAAAAATTCGTTGTAGGTTGTGTCGTGTTTTCAAACAATTATGCGATAAAAGTAATCAGCGTAAGTAAGTGTGGGTCTAATCATGGACTTAACGAAAAAAAGGATATATAAGGCTATCTTCAAGTTAAAAGTTATAAAACAGGTTAATGAATCGGTTAGTAATTTGTTTTATTTGATAATAGATGTAATTTATATCAATTACAATTTTTTTTGTATCTGTCTCATAAGACGACCTATTCGTTGTAGGTTGTGTCGTGTTTTCAAACAATTATGCGATAAAAGTAATCAGCGTAAGTAAGTAATCATGGACTTAACGAAAAGGGTCTAATCATGGACTTAACGAAAAGAAGGATATATAAGGCTATCTTCAAGTTAAACAATTATAAAACAGGTTAATGGATCGGTTAGTAATTTGTTTTTATTTTTGTTTTATTTGATAATAGATGTAATTTATATCAATTACAATTTTTTTTGTATCTGTCTCATAAGACGACCTCATGTTTTGGAACTTTTTAAAGATTCAACTATCGTCGTATCTACGGAAATATACGGTTTATATCTATATAAAATTAAACGACTGATGTATTGAATCATTTGGTATTTAACGAAACATATTTCGGAAGAATTTTTCAATAATTTAATTCTAATTTACTTAAGATTTTAAGAAATGCGGTAAGATATATATATAACATGGCATAAATTTTCTTGTCAGATGACTTAATATAGATTGCAATATAAAATTATAGTATTACCTTTTCAGATATAATGATATAAATATGATACCTTTTCTTTCATTTATTTTTTAAAAAATAAAGTTACCCATAATTTACTATTTTAGTCAAAATATATAATTATTTATACGTTACCTTTCAGTTGAAACTCTAATTCAATTTTATTTGGCACACCATCTTCAGTTACTACATTGGCATCAGGTAATGTATCCTGGCTCGTCTGCAACAATCCAGTGTTTCCCAAATCAATTTGTGACATATCCTCGGTTGGTGCATAGAAAGAATTTCCGAAATTTAACACTGTACTCGAGTCTAAGAGCTTTGGAGGCTCTATAAGTTGAGAATCTTGAGATCCGAACGTTGAAGAACGGTTCATGGCTAGAGATTTTGCAAAAAGATGGGGCATGGGCACTCCTCTCTTATAACGGAAAAGTCCATCACTTGTTGTAACATTGGGAGTGCGACGTTTGCGAAAGAAAAGGGAATTCGATTCTTCTTCTAGTTCTACAAAAAATTTCAATTCAAAAATGAACAATTGAAAACATTAATCAAAAAATAAACGTCAATAAAAATGTTAGGTTTTGTGTAACATTAGGCATTGTATATTTTTTTACGAAAGAAAGAAATCGCTGAATTTTAAAATGTTAATATTTGGCTTCATTTGTTTCCCGATTGAATAACGGGAGCACACATTTCTGGAATCTTTTTAAGAATACATTTCTGAAAATACATTTCATTACACAACTGGTTTTTAGAAACAAACTTTCAAATATTTTCTCTGAAGAATGCGATTGCTTTCCATTAAGAAAGCAATTTTCAACCAGCGTGACATATTAGGAAAATTTGGAATCTCCACTTGATGCTTGGAGAAATAAAATATTTTAAGACACACTCTTACGATGCCGAAATGATTTGAGGAGCAAATAAGACACTCACACATATATTTCTATTAAGGTTTTTTTTTAAAAAAAATAGTGCAATTATGTTTCCAAAGAATTAGTGAACCTTAAAGATCTGAGAGTGCCCTTTGAATTATAATACCCTCAATGTAGTTTCCTTGTTATGAATAAGAGCAAAGAAAGGAGAAACATATAATCCTAATATTATTATTTAGTAAATTTTCTCATTCCGGTACCTTTTCTTTCAATATCATTCCTTTATTTCGTCTTAAAGCGCATTTAAAAACAGGAGAGTTGAAAGATATTTCTTCCAATAACAAGACTTATGAAAATCCTATATATTCATCATAATTCTATACTCCATTAAAAATCTAAAACTGCAACAATCGTCTGCATTTATTTTTAACTATTTGCTATTTTTCGTAGAATTAAAAACTCAAAAATCAATTTTAAAAAGTCGCGTGTTTTCTATCCTCTTAAGCTCAAAACTTTTGAGCATATATATTTAAAAAAATTATATGAGAATTTTTTGTGGTAGAAAAAAAATTAAATTAAAAATTTATGTATTTTTTAAAATTTACAAGAAAAGTTTAAAAAAATATATTAATTTCTTAATAATACAATCGCGTACACACAGATTTCGAAATGCTCAAACTTACTATCTCTTACATCTTCACATTCTGCCATCATATTTTCAACTTCGCAGATGACATTTTTGCGGCAAACTAGGCTAACCTAAAGTTACAACAAACAATATTAAAACTTTTCATAATTTTGCATGCCATTTTTTCAAACAAAATGTACAAGACAAGCTATTGATAAATGATTAGAATAGAATTTAGATACAAATTATTAAAACTAGAATACGTAGCTATTGAAAGTTCATAAGCCCAAATCAGAATGCCGAAATTTAATAACCACATACTTATGTTGGTGGTTTATCAAAACCTTAGCATTAAAATTCATTAATTTGTAAACATTGGATTTTTTAAAGTTATGTTCATAAAGTTTAATTATGAAATGTATTTCAGAATTGAATTATAGAACAAAAAACATGCGGTGATCTGACGAGACATTTTTATCAATAAAAAGTTCAAAAAAATGCATAAGTAAACAGCAGTAACAAATTTAATCTTTAAAAGTGTAAAACAAGCTCACAGTTTTTATCTTCAAATATTTCTATATAAATAAAAAAAATTAACATGGTAATCAATGTAAAAAAAAAATCTTGAAATGAAATACTAAAAAGTGTATAATTACCCGATTTGATATTTTCCTCTCCAAATGTTTCTCGAGCTGAGCCAATAAGAAATTATTTTCACAAGTAAGCCCTTCTGATGTAACAGACACTGTTCCAATTTTGTATATGGCATTTGAAAAGAAAGTAACTGCGAAAAAAATTATTATTTGGAGTTAGTGTTGTAAAAGGTAATTAATATGAAAATCTATAAGCTTACTTTTCACAAACGGAAACGATAAATTTAAACAGTTCGACTAACTCGAGATGATCGCTAAAACGTCAATTTCTTTTTAATTGCTTTTTGTGATTTTCAATCAATTTTTATTCTGTCTTAAGTCAGATATTCGGATTTGAAATTCTTAAAATTTATTAAATTAATGGAAAAACTGTCGCAACAACTAAAAAAAATAATCGCAGTTTTAAAAAAATGTTTTCAATATAAAGAATCAAAGTTTTTTTTTAAAATTCCCATCCATGGTTAATTAAGCGTCGATGAATACAACCAAGATCGTCTGAATTTATTGTATTGGAATGAATTATTGAATCCATTGCATTGAATTAAATTATTTAATGAATTATTTAAGCCAGACATATAAAATTAGTGTACATGACAGAATTAATGAGAATTTCACAACAGCATCAGTCCCTTGTAGAAAAAATGCAATTTTTTGAGCACGTTCGTTGCGTTCCGGTTGTGTTTGCAAACATAGATAGTAAGATAACAATAGTTTTCTAAAGGATTGATTTAAACATTCCATTTGACAAGATTCGGGAAATTCATATAAATTACTCTCATTTAAGAATATATTAAATTTTGTAATTTATATTTTTAAAAAAGTTTTCTTTTTTTTTTAAACAAAACTTTCGCTTTCAAACAATAGCTTATATCTTTTGGTAAGAGGAAAATCTACTACACGCTGTGCGTTCCGCGAGTCAGTTATCTGCAATAAACAAAAGAAGCTCTTTATGTCGATATGGACGAATAAATTCGAAATGGAATGGAACAGGATAAAGCTCTTCAGCCGCTATCGTTAAAAAAAAGTATTCTAAGGAAAAAGTAAGAGCTCCCATTGCTTAAAATCAGGGGCAAAGGAAAGTAAAAGAAAGTGAAGATAAGGTTTCTGTTCTTAAATTGTCTTCGGTGGGGCGCTAAAGAAACTGAACTGATGGAGAGAGGCCCCGTGAGGAATCTTGGAGACATAGTATCTGCAAAGGACTGAAGAACACTGATGGATACGAATGGTTTTTCTAGAAGGTACTTACTTATCTTCAAAGGGACTGTATATATATTGAAGAAGACAATTGACAAAAACGAGAACCCTTAGAATGGTTCGAAAATAGTTTATGAATTAGTATACGTGATGCATGAAATGAGGGTATAGGAAAGTGAATAAGAATCCAAAATTTCGTGTATGAGTTCCATATCTATAAATTAAAATTAAAGTTATATATATAAAGTTATGTATATATATTCCCTGGTTCAAGGTATAATTCAGAACAATAATCCAATGCTGTTAATAATATAAAATGGCGAAGATATATACTTCAAGTATCACATTGGAGCAGAAATAAAATTTTATTTAAATAGCTGGAACTGAGAAAGCTTAAATTGAAAGTTAAATGAAAAAACGAAACGAATTATTTAAAATATCTGTCACTTAAATTTCAATTTAGTTTCAATAAGTGAAACCATAATTTGAAATACTAGGAATAAAATGGCCTGAAATAAAATAGGTTAAATCTTTTCTCTTGCCTGATATCACCGCATTTGGCGTTAGAACATGATACATTCAGATATTATAGAGGCTTCGATCGTTTTTAAATTTATTTGAAACTTTAATAAAACTACCGTAAAATCCGGCGTATAATACGCATCTATTCTTTCAAGCAGAAATTTTTAATTTTTATGTATATTCGCTGTATTATGCGCATCTCATTTTTTACGAAGAAACCTGATATGTGCGTGTATAATGTTTTTTTGTTTTAAAGTCTTTTATTCGAGGTATTATTCCAAGCTTAAGGAAAAAAATAATATACTTCTCGAATTACACAACCCTTTAAGTTCATTAAGAATGCAATTTCTTTAAAATAGACAGTATTTTGACCTTTGTAGAAGTCACATTTTTGAATAAACTAATTTTTTTTAATTTCAGAGCTCTCATTTCTATACCCGGCGTATAACGCACACCCCTAAATTTCGATTTTATTTTTTGTGTTAAAAGTGCGCGTTAAACGTCGGATTTTACGGTATATGGATAAGACGAGAATTTCTTTTTTTTTTTTTTAATATTAAGGGCTTAATAAAGAGCATATGAATTTAAAGCAATATTTTAGAAATCAATACAGTACTTCCAGAATATTAAAATCAAAACTATGTTGTAATGCGGATATTTAGTCGATAATTCAGAAAAATAAAATATTTATCTTCATATTGTTTTTAAATTTTGTTTCATGCTGTTCCTCACCTTAACACGATATAAATATTTGGCAACATTTATCCTTGATAAATATGATGGTATTTCCGGTAACATTTTATGTTTTAATAATTAAGGAGGGATATATATTTAATAAATTTACGAATATATTAAAAAAGTTTTACGTTTAACTTACTGGAGCAATCAGGAAAGGGTAAATATTCAGCTGGTTTCCAAATGCCATCATAAGCACAAAAATAAAATGGAGGAGTTTTCAGAGCAAATCCATAACCTTCATTGCAAGTCAAAGAACAGAATACACCATTTTCTGCTTCTGTGCAGTTTGCTTTTCCGTTCATCGGATCCGCTGGAAATGCGCACGCATGTTCTAAAATAGATAAAAAGAACAAATATATTGATTATACTTGAAAAATAAGCTCTCCAAGCTTAATAACAAATAGTTTTATTTGTTATATATTTTCATATTCATAGAGCATTTTATTTCCCCCTCTTCATGTTCATATAAAAATATACTACAAAGATATTTAATGTGGAATTAAAAACAGTAATAACTAAGGAGATCTAACGAACAGAAAATACAATATTTAATGGCTATGAATTCGTTTATTTCTTTTTACTGAAAACAAAATTTCTGCCTCTATATAATGATTGAGAAATGAAATTGGTTTCTTGAAAATGAGTACTAGTACAAAAAACTTAAATTTTCCAAAGAAAAAAAGTGCAATTTATTAAAATTCAATTTACAATCATCTAAGAATATGACAATTTTTTTGAAGGAATTTTAGAATCCTCAAAAAAAAAAAAATTGTCAATAATTGATAATGAATATTTTAATGAAAACTTAACATTTTCTAAGGGATGATTTTATATACTCATTACCTCATTTAAAAAATTGTTTTGTTACTATCAACAAATGTAACTTTTCCAATTCGTTAATAAAGAGTCAGTGGCGCACACAGGGGGGTCCGGACCCCTCCCCCAAAGCCCTTGATATTTCTTCCGATTGATTATTATTCTAAGTATATAGTGCGTAAAATTTAATTAAGTATTTGTTATTAATGATTAATTTTATTAAGTAATGCTAATTATTTATTAAATAATTAGTTTTTTTACTGTGTTTTGTTCCCGAAAATCGACACAATCAAAATGAGCATGATACAAGAACGGTGAACTTTCGACCCTGGACCCCCCCTTGAAAAATTCCTGTGTGCGCTACTGTAAAGAGTAATATTTTTTGTTGTTGTTGATCCACATGAAACAATCCACATGACATGGAACATTTCCGAATACTGTATTTTACGTGTATAAAATACACTAAATTGCTTTGAATATCAAAGTGAGCTTAAGGCTCATGAGAATGTAATATTTCGGTTAAACAAGGAAGCTCTGAATACATTGACTGCTGTAAAATTATACAAATTATTTTTGATGGAATAACTTTTACACGAATAACTTCTAAAACTAGATATCTCAATTGTTAGTGTACAAATTCATATAGGCACCTTGTACTGTTATTGTAATAACACACGTGTTGTTGTTCCCCGATTCATCTTTGACCTCGTAGATGACATCAGTGGTTCCGAGAGGAAAGGATGCTGGTTTCTCGTGGGATCGCCATATGCTGACGGGTTTTCCCGAGTTGTCGGAGAACAGTGGTTCCTCCCAGGTTACGACGACTGGCAAGACCCTCGAAAGGAACGTTGAAGGAGATACGCAACGGTCAACAGTAGGGGGTTCCACATCTAAAAAGGGTTAAAATGATGAAATCTCTTAAGAAGTTGCTCGAAAGTGTAATTAAGGCGCTAGTATATGCTGATATAAGCATATAATTCTGTTATCAAACTAATATTTATCTTTTCCATATGGATAATTAAGTTTAGAAATTCGGCAATAATAATACGAGTATTAATTAAAATTATTGAGAATGGTTACTATTTAAAATTCAAAAAAAATATTAAAAATTCACACGCACACACATTTTAAAGATCTTGGTCGCAGGAAAAATAATAATTTTCAGGGTCTTACAAAAATACGTCCGAAAGATATTACCTTAACACAAAACGTTATCGAAGCTTGCATATATTTTTTCCGTATCGTAAATACTCATTTAACTTGCTAGCTAGACTTTATACAATTTAATCTGTCTTTCAAATGAGATTGTGATTCATGTAGAGTCTACCATCAATTGAGCAGCCTCTACGTTTTTTATCGAATGAGATGTGATTATATAATTATGTAGACATTACTATCAGTGGCATATACAATGGGGGGCTAGGGACTCAACTCCCTCCATAGACCAACATATTTTTAATTTTTACCATAGAGAATACTCCTCGGCATTTTCGGTGACGTGATAATTGGAATGTAAGCTCTCCTTCATAAAAGAGATCGGTAAACGCCACTGAGATTACTATAACTGATTTGTACATGGATTTTTACTTAATATAAACATAATATAATTTATTTAATGTACTAAACTTAACTGGCCATTCCATTTAAACCTCTAGGTCCTAGTTGGTCGATTAAGAGAAGTAAACACAGAAATATAACGAAGTTAATAAATTGGTTTTCACATCAATTTCCTAGATAATAAACTTAATTTAAAATACGAATATTTCAATTATAATTTTTTAAATATTGTAATACTTCAACAAAAAGCAAAATACTGATACAATATTCTTATTACATTATACAATCAACACTAGACGCAAACTTACCGAAAATATATTGATTATAGAAGTTGGTTAAAAGAATTATCAAATCATTCAATCGGTGATTTGTAAGATAATCTTGATAACTGTAGGATCTCATCCTGTTCTTTCATTCAAGAAAGACTTTGTAAGCGTTATCTATAGAAAATTTTATCTATTGGTCATCTATACTCTTTCTGCAACTTCTACTATTTCATCAACGCGATGTTATACACAGAATTATAAACATTATTTGATTATTAGAAACGATAACGACCTTAATCAAATGTACAAAACAATGCATTTATTGTTCTGAAATTCTAAACTGATTAAAATATCATGCAATCCATTTTTAAAAGTAATTTGTTTTCAAGAGAACAAATATTTTGCAGGCACATAAGAAAACGATTTAACTGCAGTAGAAGATCATTTAAATGTGTTTGTGTTTACTGTTAAACATTTTATACACAATTTTAGGGAAATAAAAGAGAGGAAAAGATTTATACAGGCATGATGCTCCAGACGAGTGCCCCGAGGTGCCATTGGTCCAAATTTTAATTTTATGGACGGATCGCACAACCACACAGGTTTCATGCTATTCAAGAGTTCTGAAAAAGTGAAGATATCAGAAGAATATATATGGACTGACCAACATGTTTCCTTGATTTGAACCCCACCTATCACGTGTGGTGTACTTTGAAAAGATGTTCGGTGACAAGATCGTATTCTCCGAAGAACCCTAGCTAATTGACACAGACAATCCACACAATTCCTCATTGAAGAATTAATTAATAAAAATAATTAATAAAAAACTGTTAAATAATTTGGTTATGAACAGACAGCACAACCTTTTTTTTCATACGGCAGGAAAAACCCTTTACCAAAAGACTTTTCTCTCTCGGTCTGACAGTGTTTCGAATCAACACAAAACTATCAATAACGCCTCTTCTGCTTCGCTTCGAACTATCTGCGTCTTTTTATATATTTTTGCTTTAGTGCCTTCTTCATCCTTTAAGTACTCTATTTTGCTCTACGGTATGAATTTCAAATATCCCAAATGATTTCTCGTTAATACAATGACAATAAAATTTGAAGGGACAAGCAGAAAATCTGCTCACGTTTTGTAAACTAGTGCAATTGTATATATTGTTTAAAAACAAAATCCCACCAGTCAAATATTCATACACCTTATTTAGGATATATTGTAACTGAAATGCTATTTTTAATAAATTTTATTTTCAGGTTTCAATAATTGTGTGTGTGTGCATTGCATTTCAAATATTCCAAAAGCCTAAAGCACTTGCCTGACTGTTATTCGTTTTTTCTGTTAAATGTCATATAAAAAACTCAAATTCTATGTAACAATATCAGAACAGATGGATAGTTTGGAACTGATTAAGAAAAGATGAATAGATTATACAATGATGAACAAATTGTGAGCTAGTGAATATTAACGTCGCACTGTTCAGCTACACTAGGGCTTTTGGCGACGGACCACGTAATTTTGAACCATGGTCAAGTGACGTGGACGACACCTGAGCTGGCACCTCCTCTCCTAACTATCACACCACACCAACGGGAGGACGTTTCAGCTCTCGACAGATTTAGCGTGCATCGCTGCCCTATACGCTGGGTTTTTATTGGTACTGGGCTCGAACTCGTGACAAGGCCAACCACGATCCGATACCTTGACCATTCGGCTACCGTGGCCACAAACAAATTGTAAGACTAAAGGAGTAAAATCAATAGTGTGGAAAGAGAAGATCAGGTTTCTATCACATGGGTTGATTGATTTGATTTAATATTAACGTCGCACTGTTCAGCTACACGAGGGCTTTTGGCGACGGACCACGTAATTTTTCTATCACATGGGAATATGAACAGAAAGAGCAGGTTTCGAATGGAACCAAAAATAGGACATGCCTATTCTCTTAAAGCTGAATAAGTTTCAGTTAGAAAGTTTCGAATATATCTAATGATTACAAAAAATCATGGTTTGCCGAATTTTTTTTTTTTTTTGGTTTTTTGTTTTGGTTTGTCGAATCTTTTTTTTCGATTTGATTTCCTTACATTATGTTAACGCATCAGCAACAAAATAAATTATGCGTGAGATGAAGATAGAATAAAATAAAAAGAAAAGATGTATGATTACAATGTTATAACATAATATTGCTTTTGATCAAAACGCTTCCTGCCTTTCCTGTTTTTAAGAAAATAAAATAGATAAATTCAATAAATTTAGTTAAAAAAAGTTCTGACCTCTGACAGTAACAGTAAAGTTACACCTAGCCTTGTTTCTAGCCCGATCTTCCGCAGCATATAGTATGAATGCGATACCAATGTCAAATCTTCTTGGAGATACAATGGCAGGGATGACGGTCAATATAACTGGTTCCTCGCTGTTGTCATAAGTATGAGGTGTTGGCCATTCTATCAAGGCGCTAGCATCATTATCATCAGCATCCACAACTATGTCCTCTGGACATTTGATCACTGGAGGCTCAATATCTATATAAAAAAGAGACACACATCCTTGACTACTCTTTTTATTATTTACTACAATCTTTTATCAAAGGGAAACATATTTAAATGTAATATGCAATAACACATATATTTCAAAAATTTGTCTTAAGACGTTAAAGGTAATATTACACCATGACATATATTTTTTCCAGCAATGCAAGTTCAATCGTACTTGCTACAGTTGTCTCATTTCGTTTATTTGTTTCGATACATAACATTTGTTTTATTTACAATTATATGGAATTCATCTCTTCTTAAAAAAATCACAATTAAGTATCCTACTTTAAAGAGGGCAATTGTAGAAAAGAACGGGATAGAAAAAAATCCCCAAGACGTTTTAACTTAATTACAATTTTTAATGGTCTATTAATAGATTTATTGGTCGCCCAGTCAGTATGGTGGCTATGACTCTCGGCTTGTAACCGAGTGGGTTCGGGTTTGAATCCTGAGTAAGACATGGTTGTATCCTCTTCGGGGAGGAAGTCTGTTTTTCGTCTATAATGGATTCCCGTCTCGAAAGGAAAGCACCGCATCTCTCTTCTTGTTATATGCTGGGATCATCATCTGTAATAAATGTGTATATTCTTCTGTTGTATTGTATGCTTTCTGTTCTTCACTTGTATTTCATATGTTCCCAGGATAAAAAAACACGCAACAACAATAGGTTTATTAACTATTATTCTTTTGGTTGGCAGAAAATTGAAACAAAAAATTAAAAACCTTCTTGAAAAATAGCTATTATGGTTAATCAAAGGGACTGGATTCCATCTTTAATTCAGTTATCTAACACTTATGGAACTAAATTTAACACTTGAAAGAAAAATTAAAAGCGGAGCTGTGAATATTGGAGTGTAACAGAAGCGATTCACAAATATTTTAATTTGTATCAATTTATTAGATTGCAATACATGTGAGTGTTGAATTTTTCTTGTATATATTTCGTAATGAGAGAAAGAAAAAAGTGTAACGAACACTTGTTATTCGTATAAAAATACGAAATAATTCGCTTCTCAGGTAAAGATATCAACATTCATTTTTTTTAAATTCCTTAACGGATTCACAAAGGTAAAAATATTTAAACCAATCAAAATTAAATATTAAGATACATACTATTTTCTCTTCACCTTGTTATATTTAAATCAGACACAGATAATATTAATTTCATATGTTACGCGGAATAAATGAAATATCTATTAAGTTTTATTTAACAAAAAATATTCAAATAATCATTAAAAATGGAATAGCCATTAAATGTCGCATCTTTGAATCCTAAAAGACTCGAAATGTGTCCAGTTATGGAGGAGTTATGAGATTATAACAATCTATTATATATCTGCATTAAAATTAATAAATTACTTACCAACACATGTAATAGGTTGTTCAGAGTCACTCCATTCTCCGCTATCAATACACCTTCTTACCGAAGGGCCGTCCAGCTTAAATCCCTGCTTGCATTCATAAAAGCATTCATCGTTGTAGCTGGATTTGCCTTTCGTACACTTCGATGGGGTGATAATCCCATTAGGAATTGGTTTCAGTGCCGAGCAACTAACAGCTGAAAAACAGTCAAAACCTTTATGATCATGTAAAATATCAAGAAATGAAACAGAAAATGCAACTTATGTTTAACGGTCAAGAATAATGATTTATCTTTGAGAAGAATGTCAAATAAAAAAGGCAAAATGAAAGGAAATTCCGAAAACTTAACTACCGGGAGTTTCAAAAGTCACGCACATCCACATGGTAATCCTAGTTGCTTAAAAATCAAAAGGGTTGGTTGAGATTTTTGTCACTAGATGGCAGAAGGGACCCTGTCATAAGACGTTCTGAACGTAACAGGCACCAGTTTCAATATACTTGCTAGTTTTAGTTAGTACACAACGGGAGGTGCGTGATTTTTTCCCCAAGAGGAAAGAATAGCCATCGTGGAATTTTATTTCTCTACAAAATCTCATTGCTGTGTGATAAATGCATTTCAGCAGAAATATCCAGGTGAAAAATCACCAAATGCATCAACGGTAACACATTTAGGGCAACGGTTCCGTCACACAGGATCGGTTGCAGACAGGAAGCGATCGGGTAGAGCATCCATAGTGAAAACGAAAGTGGTACATATGGAGAACGCTTTACAAAGAAGTCCAATGAAAAGACAGTCCGTCTACATAAACATCATTATGGAATTCATATCCTTGTTGAACAGTATATTGGTTGCAGCAAGACGGTGCAACGTGTAACACATCACAGAAGAGTATGGAAGCTTTAACTGAATTTTTCAAAGGTCGTGTCATTTCCAAAGGACTTTGATCACCACGCTCACCGGAATTGTCAATTCCGGATTTTTTCCTTTGGGGGTATATGAAAAATCTCACCTTCAGGAATAATTTCCAAACGCTTGATGAGCTTAAGAGTAATAACCTTTATGCAATTTTGGACATTAATCCTCACACTCTTCGTAAAGTGTCAATTAATCTGGAAAAAAGAGTTCGCGCGCGTGACTGTGTGTCCAAGAAAACGGATATCATTTTGAACATTTACTGTGATTTCACGATGTCTGACACCTGACAATAAGGATAGGACGTTCAACTTTTGTTCGTCCTTTATTCTGTTTGTTAACATAATTCATCTGTCTTTAAAACTCAGCCACAAAGGTTGATGTGGGCGACTTTTGAAAAAACCCCACCTGATATTACAAATAAAAGGAACAGTTAAAGGGTGCATTAAAATAAATGTATTGCTTGATTTATGCAAATAACTCAGGATTGAGGAAAAAGTAAAAAGTTCGTATTTGCAAGACACTTCTTGCTGGAAGTGGCCTTGAAAGGGATCCCTTCTTGCTGCATTTGAAGTTATACAACGATGTTTCATGCTACCGGTATCAATTGTGGTAACAGACTTCGTTGTTCTGCCACTGAATAAATTAAAGTTTAGAAATGTCCTTTTTAGGAAGCTGATGAACTAAAACTTTATCATCGAAGAACGTCCAAAACATGATTTAGGTTTGGGTATTTCGCTAGTTATTGCATGTTATCTTGTTGACTTTCATGATATTCTGTTGAGTATTGCGAATATTATGGCATCATGTTGTCGTCTACGAATATGAACTGTAAACCCATAGCCCCTAGAAAAACACTATCCAGAGCCTCATTTTGTACCTTGTTTCTTTAACAGAACTTTTTCAAAAAACTTGAGCATCCCGTGCATCCCAAAAAACATTTTGTCCTCTCACACCAAAATGTTAATTCTGCGGTACTGATTTTGTTTTGTAACTGGTTTCATGTTCTCTCTCCAAATTATGCTGATTAGAATTACGCAATAAATTGAATCGTGATTTATCAGAGAACATCACTTCTATCCATTGATTGTCTGCCCGTTCCAGTGTTCTTGACTTCATCACAAACGCGCTCTCTTTTGCACAAAAATAGCTGGAAGTCTGGCATACAGGCCACTCCCCCTGAGTTTTCTATAAATCGCATACGCGAAAATAATTCACCTGTGGTTACAACAAAGAAGACACCTATCAGGTACATTTAGTCTGGTAACATAGCTCAAATATAGTCAGAAACCAATTTTGTGTAGATGTTGTTTTTGTAGACCAGGGATACTCAACCTTTTTTTCTGCCGGACCACATACATGTGTTAGCTCTTTCATGTAAGCCGCAACATGAGGATTAATGGGGGGAGGGAGAGGAATGCTCTAAGACCAAGATAACATAAAAAATTTAAAATGTGAAAAATGATCAAAATATTAAAACTCCTATTTTGCTTTTTTTAATTATTATTTTTTAATACTTTTTATTTTGGTCACTGAATTTTTCTAAATTAAAAGCATTTGAGAATCACTCTTTCACAATTTCTACATCAGTAAACGGTTTCATATGATTATCAATGATGTAATAAGTTTCATAGGGTGCTTTTGTTATCGCTGTGACATTACCACTGACAAAACACTTTTTTGCTGCTCTAAAGATTATTCAAGCCTATTTATCGCCTATAGAAAGAGATCTTCGTGGAAAAGTGTCATTGAATTATTCCCGATCGTTGGTGTTTTTTAAATACACTTTCGTGACAAATCAAACAATTACTGAACCATGCTTGTTTTTCACTACCAAATAGTCATCTTCCCAATCGTCTTGAAACAATCTATTTTCTTCGAATATTTTTTACTTGCAAGATATGAAAGATAGTTAAAAATTAGTTCCACTCATAAAATGGTTGCTACTCCACCGTTGTCTATTATCACTAATCAGAAAAAAATATCAATTCGCACCCATACGATATCGACAGCAAAAAGCAAAATTGATATATTTGATTTTTTAACAAAGAATTTCCACCATATTTTCATAAATAAATGAATTTCACAGAACAATGAGCCATGAACGGGCCACTTAAAAAGCCCCAGTGGGTCGCATGCGGCCCGCGGACCGAAGGTTGAATATCGCTGTTCTAGACGATCATTTAAAATTTGCTCATGATTCTTTCCTATAATGTGATATAGTTTGGAAATTACTCATTGACAAAATTTGCGTCTCTAATTACTTCTGTTAATGATAGCCCCCTTTCTAACATTCTAATAATTCTTTCTTTTAAAAATAATATGATTTGTCTTTTTTGAGCCATAATCAATACTTTTTGCAACAATTGTGAAATATATCCGAGTTCATTAATTACACAAGCAATCAAAATAAAGACATCCATGTCCTGTTTCTTGCAGCGTTGTGAATAGTTCATACTAATCAACTAATTACGTTACGACCAAAAATTTCAAGGATAAAAAGTCATGAATAGACCATGTACATAAGATTTTAGGTTTTTTTTCGCTTATAACCTCTTTATTTATACAGTTCCCAATAACGCTTATTTTTTGGAAACTCACGTATATTCAGTATCATTAATAGTTACTAGAGATTCCCTTCTCTCTTTCTTTTTTTTAACACGTTTTTATAGCAATATTTGCAGAACTCATTTAAAAATTTTATGATTTTGTTTGCAAGAATTTTAAAAAATGTATTTAGAGGATTGAAACAATATACACATTTCACAAATTCATCTTGCTAAATCTCTCTCTATTTGTCAATAAGGACAATTTATAGTGATTGATAAATGGCTATAATTGAGACTGAATCAAATTAAAATGTTCGTTAGATATCCTTTGAGATTCATTACAGTTCAAATTTGTTATGAGAAAAAACAAAAAAATATTTTACTATTAAATAATTACCTAAAATTAGTAAAACAAATACAGTTTTATTTTTCAATGAACTGATATAAATCTATTATTCTTAACAAGCATATCTACATTTTTAAAAATTCAAATTCAGAATAGACATTGGCAGAGTCAGAGTTATATTTACGTCACACTATAGAGGCTATAGGCTGTATGAGGGCCATTGACAACGGAACTCGTAATTTTCAACCATTGTCAAGTGACGAGAACAACACCTGAGCTGGCAACCACCTTTCCTAACTTCCACACCAGACCAACGGGAGGACGTTTGAGTCTCGACATATTAACGTGCACCGGCTTCCTCTGCACGATGGATCTTCAGTGATACTAGGCTCGAACACATGACATGCCTGCCACGAGTCCGTGACTTTAACGAATAAACATTATTTATACAGTACCAGTAGCGCACACAAAAAATTTTCAAGGTGGGGGCAGGGTCGAAAGTCCTCCATTTTGGTATCATGCTTCTATACGCCGCCCAACATATTCTTTTGATTTTGTCGATTTTCGGGAACCAAAACAATACAAAATTAATTATTGAATAAATAATTAGCATTAATAAATAAAATTAATTATTAATAACAAATACATGATTAAATTTTACGTAATATATACGTAGGATTTTATCAGTAGAAAAAAAAAAAAGTCAATGGGGGTGTCTGGACCCTAAGACACCCTTGTGTACAGTCACTGTACAGTTAGTATACAACATACACTAAAAGTTATGTGATCGTTATATCAATGTCTATCAGTATGTGTAAGTAGTTCTAAAATATTCGATTCAATGACACGACATAACAAGAATATAATTAATTTTTAAATTTTTGCATAAAATTTAATTGGGAAAATTGGAAATACTCGAATTGATTTTTTAAAATTCCTCTGAATTAACAGTTTGTAGACCTTCTTTTCAATGAAATATTGAGAAGTTCTTAAATTAAAATTTTAATAGTTAAGTTAAATATACACATCAATTCCCAGTTGTTACTCCTTAAATAATTGGATTCTACAAACACTTTAAAATATTTCACTGACATTTCATTTTTCTTTAGCCAAAAAAATTAAAAATAAAGATTTACGTGATAGTCGAATCACCATTGCTACAAATTTCTAAGGTGCATTCACAACATATAAAAAACGAAGGAGCAGTTTATTTATACGGAGCGAATTATAGATCTGAATCACGGAATGGCACTCATTATCTTGCATTTTTCTCCTGGCGAACAACTTAACTACGAATAAAAGCGCTGCAGGAGAAATGAAATACACAAGGGAGAAATGACCTTCAAATTTTAGCGAAGATTAAAGTGTGGAAAAAATAGCCGTGAAATAGCACATCCATCTTGCAAAAAGGGGGAAGAGAACAAATATGACCACCCAATTCGCGTCCAGTCGGCAATCTCGGCTGGCCCCGAGGATAGACGAAGCATCAGAAAAAATAAAAAGTTCCCGTAGAAGTACAGGAAAGTTGTCTGTATAAAATGATTTATGACAAATCTTTCATCATGAAGGGAAAAGACATACAGCAAATGCCTAGCGCATGCGCAAATATACAAGAACGAGATCGTAGGGGAAAAAATGAGTCAAAGAAAAGAGATCCTAAGGTTAAAAATAAAATCACATCCGAATCTCTAGAAAACTCTCTATTTCCCAACAGATGCTGCTTCTTTCAACCTGTTCACGAGATCGCTCTTCAGTCACGAAGATAGAGGGTGGGAGAGTTGTGTCGTAAATCGTCCCTTCCGCAAAGAGTAAGCTAAAATCGTATTTCTGCACCTCTTCGTATATTCGGAAACTTTTTACCACCTCTTTCTTTTTTTAGGTTCACCTTTTTCTTCAAAAGTTTCGTCCGCACACTAGGAACAGACACATCGCGTTTTAAAAGGACGCAAATAAATAATTTCTTTGAAAATTGCTTCATTTTACGTCAACGCCAATACGTCATTGCTTCAATTTTTTGCGTTAAACAATTACTGCAGTTCATACAGCATGTTATCTCATAGCACTGACAGCTCTTCTTGACGAAATTCGAAAGATAAACTGCGAAGGTGTATAAAGAGCATTTGTTCCTAAGCGTAATTGAATATTCATCGGTTGAATATTAAAGCTAAAATATATATGCAATGGTAAACCAGATAATTTCAAGCAAATTACGGGATGTAATACTTTAATTTTCAACCATAAACGTTTTCGCAATAAATAAATAAATTAATTAAAAATAAATAAATAAATAATACTACATAATTTCAACTGCGAAAATAAAATATCACACCTAATTCCGATTCCATTCTTACGTAATGAAATTATAATTATATTCATTGCGCGATGCTGTTTTCCCTCATGGTTACATCTTAAAAATTATGATACCTCTTGTAATTAATTTTTAATGCTTTACTGTTTTCTGAAACGAGGTATTATAAAAAAAGATTCGGAAACATGTGTGTTTGTGGAATTAACTATGCATGTTTTTTCCCCCTAAATCTCTCAGAAATATACACTTTAAATATTTTTTTGCTAGCACAACGCAGCAGTAATCAGGAGTTTGGGCATTAAGGTGCACTATTTATGTCATGACATAAATCGAGATTTGTTCCTTACAATTGTATTGTTTTCTGTAACATCTCAAATAAGAAATCAAGCATGATAAAACTAAATCCAAGTCTTAAATACTTATGAAATTAATATTTTTTCGTGTCATTGATTTTACATTAATACGATTCATAAAGCACTAAAATACAAAATTTGAAAAAAAATGTTCTTTAGAGTTTATACGTACGCCTGCATAGAGCTTGAAGCCCATCCCAAAGGGATATCGCAAGACAAGTCCTTTTTTTCGATCCCACCAAAGTGTACCCATGGTCGCAGGTAAACTGGCATTCTGTTTCGAATACGTTGTCCGGCGTGCTGCACGTCATGGATCCGTGACGAGGAGGACTCAAGGCTGGGCACGTCTTCACTGCAAATGATTGAAAGTATTTATAGTTATGATCTCATTCATCTACTTTAATTACTTAATAACTTAGACTTAATAGAAAAATAAAATTGCTAAGCAAACCCGTACTTCTTATTCACTCGCAAAAAACGCAGTTCTTCATAAATAATATTTATCGCAAATATTACTGTTCGTTTGATTTTTTACACTCATTATTATGTAATGAAAATTAATTCCATATGATTATATCAAATTAATTCCCTAATAATTAAGCAGTTATTTTGACCAGTTTAATTTTTAGGTATATTTCTAAAGATTAATGTGTTACAACAAAATTTTTTGTACAAAAATTCATTTATATTTTAACATTACCCTGCACAGATATATTAATACAGTTGTAAATTATGAGCTAGATATATTATATTAATCAGATATAAGACTTTTCGAGTCGTTAAGAAAAATAGAAAAATACCTAATTAGTCATTTGATTGATTTAATAAATGTTAAATACCGGGTGCAGATGATGTAATTGGATAAAAGAATGATGGATATGTGGAAGATACATGTATTTTTTTGTAACTTTTTAAAAATTATAAGATATTTCTGCCTTCCTTGTACATAAATAACTTTAAATATAAAAAAGTTTTGTTAATACACACACACACACACACACACACACACACACACACACACACACACACACACACACACACACACACACACACACATATATATCTTTTCTCTATTTTAAAAAAACAGAATAGAATGAATAAAAAATTGTAATACAAAGAGGGGACTTTCATATTGCTGCCAACCTATTGATCATTTAGAATATGTAGCTTTGAATAATCACATACTTAAGAAGGAAAGGCCAAATGAACTTTTAAATAATTATAATCAGCTTCTAATTACTTATGCAAGAAGCTTCCTCTCCAGTCCAAGAACCATTCTCTGCACACAAGCGGATGCTGCTGCCTTGAAGTTTGAATCCGGAATCGCATCGGATACCACAAGCGGCATTGAAAACACGACTGCAACCACCATTAACAAAGTACCCATGTTCAGGTGGATCCAATGGAGGACATTCCAAAACTAAAAAAAACAACACATTTTTTAAATTAAAACACTACACGTTTCACTACAGTAATGGTTTCAGTAATAAATAATGTTTATGTATTTATGAAACAAAAAGTAAATTTTTATTTAATATTCACAAATATATAAAGAAGTGTAATTATATATATTATTTCTTTTCCTACTAATATTTGCATTGGGATAAGAAAAAAATTTAATTGAGAACGAATGAAATGTAAATTATTTGAAAATAGTAATTTATTTTTGAAAAAATAAAATAAGAGAGAAAGAAATATGAATTGAGGATTGTGACAAGTTAAAGTAATATCTTTTTTTCTCAGGACGTTAAAATCTTCAGTTCAAAGCTGTTCCAATTACCTACACAGCCGAACTAAATCAGAAATGAGTGTTTCAAAGAAAAGGGCATATATGTTATACTATTTAATTTATTACAGACTAATTAACTGGCTTAAAAGTTTTAAACTTTCTGATAGAGTTAAATTTTTTTTCCACGGAAAATAAATGATGTTATTTTTCTAACAAGGTTTTGATATGCAGGTCAAGATCTAACATAGGACAGGACCTATTTATTTGATAATATCAAACTAATTGATTTATTAAGGAACTGGTAGTAGAAATCTCACTGAGAAAGGAAGTGATGTTCACAAATTAGGCATATGCCCTTTATACATAATTTCATTCACAGTCGAATTTAAGGAAGATTAAAAGAGGGGGAAAAAACAAGAATGTGCGACTTAAATGAATGTAAGGGGTTTCGATTTGAAAATCTTCAATATTTGGTGGTGAAAAGCCACCATTTCACGAAATTAAAACTTGTAAAAGTGGGTAGCTTTACGTTCAAATTTTTTGGAATTAATTTTTTATATAAACTTCAAAGAGATGTAAAGGATGTTTAAACCTTTAATCCGTATTTTTTTCATTTAACTGATCAGCAATTTAATCACCTCTAAGGCTGGAAAGTTATCAATATTAAAACAAATATAAAATTACATTCATTCCCCTTTCCTAAATACGATTCATCTTGATTTAATTACACTCTAAAATCTTTTGCATGATAACATGAATATATAAGCTATACAACAGTTTACAATCAGGAAACAATCAGATATAAATCTAAAAAATATCTGATGTACTTTTACACAAGAGAAAACATCTAAGATATATTTAATCTTTTAAAACAAATATCTAACATTTTTTCAAGATTATTACAAAGAAAGATATGTAAAAGATTCAACACCTTATACCAGCACAAAAAAAGGATAATGTATAATATTGCACTCCAATATTTTTTTTTCATTCTTTAAAAAAATAAAACGAGTGTATTACATCAAATTTCTAAATCAACTAAAAGGTTTTCTTCCAATCTTAATTCGACACTACTGTTTGTTTTTATTCTGCAAAAAAATAGATCTTGTTTTAATCTATTATTTCTCATACCTACGCATTTCTTTCCAACTTTTTGAAATCCTGTCTTGCACAAACATTGTTCTATACTCGTGCTGCCGGGTAAAGATACTTGATTAACATCTGGACAAGGAATGCAGGATGATATGTCTCCAGGGCTGCTCGTTGGGCGAAATGTACCAGCCGGGCACGCTAAGAAGCAAAATGAATGCAAGCAATTTTAAATGAACAATGAAATATCACTCAACATAATTGGAAAAATGTATTATGTTATGAAAGCACAAAATTTGAATATATTATAATAAGCAAATGTTTATATTTTAAACATTATTTAGAAAATATAAAGTGTGAATTTTGATATGAAAATTGAAAAAAAAAAGCATTTAAGTATGTTATTGCAACCGAAGAATGAATTAAAAAGTAACGGTTTGAATGCAATATCTCTATAAAAAGAAAGGAATTCTGGAAAAAATCCCAAAAATGATACTAATGCCAAGAAAGCATTTACCTGAATGGAATTAACAGCATTTAAAAGCAGATGATAAAACTCTGAAATACTATTTTTGAAACCTGTTGGTTTAAAATGAGTAATTGATTTCTCTCGTCGCTAATATTTTCTCGGATAATATGAAAAATTGTCCTATATCATTAGATTATTATTTCTCAGAAATAGTTTTCATACTCTTACTTATCATTTTTCTTCATAATGTTCCCCTCGTAATAATTGAACAATAATAAATTAATAGAGTATTTGAATATTCTTAATTTCTAAATATTTGTACACTTTGATACAATGCAAAGTCGAAATTACATAATTTTGTAGAGTACTGTGTGTTAATAGTGCCAAATTTGACAACTATAAATTAACATGTCATTAAAAATTTTTAAAAACATTAAATTTTTTTTTTACTATTTTAGACTAGATTGAAGTTTAAAATACACACACAGGGTGTCCGGGCTAAAAGCATTCAAAAGTCACAGCTTATTATTACCGAACTACCCATAAGAATTTTAATAAAAATTTAAATAGAAAAAACATGCTACCAAGTTTTTATTAAGATCAATAGATTTCAATGTGGCCACCTTTAGTAGACCGACAAATGTCTAAACGGTATTCTAGTTCCCTCCAAGTGTTTCATAACATATCAGGAGTTATTAGACGAATTGTTTGAATGATACGCTCCTTCAAATATTCCACAGTTGTTATTTTTTTGTTTCACAACGGATTTAATAAAAACCCAAGCAAAAAAGTGTACTGCAGTCAAATCCGGAGACTTTGGTGGCCAGGCAATTGGGCTCCCACTCCCAACCTAACTTCCTTGAAATGTGCTATTTAAAATTGCGGTAACATCACCATGATAGTGTGGTGGAGCACCATCTTGTTGGAACCAAAAACTTGGTGGAATTTATGGAATAGTAAAGTTTTCCAGCATATCAAAATAAACGTGCCCTGTAACTGTCTTCTCAACGCAGAAAAATAGATCAACGATGTCATTTGCGTGCATTCCTAACTACACCGTGACTTTAGGTGAATCCCTTTCGTATTCACACAGTTGGTAAGGAATTTCATTTCCCCAAATACGGCAATTACGTATATTAACTTTTCCACATGTGTGAAATCAAGATTCATCACTAAAAATCCCATGCTTTTATCAGAACTCCTACAAAATAAATCAGCACAAGATCGACCGTGTCTTCTGTCACGAAAACTTTAAGATTTTCCAGTTGAAATACCAAAGTTCCCTTCACCTTCAAAGTTCCTTCCCATTGGTGAGTGGATTTTGATGTCGGATGATGGAAAGTCGGAGGATCACGTCGCTGTACACGCGTGACCGATTTAGATTCCGTTAACCAAATAACGCAGTACACTTTTTGCTGTGGCGTCCACACCTTTACTAATGAATCCAGTGTTTCAAGTTTATCGCCTTCGAATGCCGAATGATGCGAGCAAGTGTGGTCAATCGAACTAGAACTAAAAATATCGGAAAGGTTTCCAACCGGATGAGCAGTTTATTACATTCTAAAATATAAAAATATCTTTATAACTATTTTTAAATTAAAAATTATTCCATCATATGTGTAACACGGGCGCCGTTTCCTTACTACACGTCTCTAGGAACATGCGGTAATAAATTAGAAATATAGTACAACCGCGAAATAAAAAAGGCAGCTAAAATTTATTCAATAAAAATTGAATTTGATTCTCGGTAAGAATTAACAAGGGTAGTAAAAGGTAAATGTGAAAAACAAAAATATTGTTTATGACACCCTTTTTTCCAATTGCGTTTTCAGCTAAAATAATAAAAATAATTAAATAAATTAATTTGAATAATTATAGTGATATAACAAGCTCTTCATTTACAAATAAACTATGATGGTGTTAATGACACCAATCTAGATATTATCGGTACATTAAGAGTCTACTAAGCATCTTTGACAGATACTTGTTATCTGTTTTCATGTTACTCTTTCACTTAAATATTTTTTTATACTATTATAGAGTCTTTAAAAGTATATTAAAAGATTCTACTAATACTTTTCATATTTTTTTTACATCTATAGCATTATTATTATTAGAAAATTATTAAAATCAAAATGAATTAAAACTAAGGACACAGTTATGTATCCTTAACATTATCTTTAAGCGAAAAAAACTGAAATTTCAAAGTTTTTACATTAAAATAAATGATGAAAAAACAATATTACACAAAATAGTTTAATAAAAAGGGTGACTAAATTATTTTGAGTTAATAAAATCCAATGATAATATTCTGAACTTAAGACAAGAGTCATCAATGATGTAAAGCTGTCTGATATATATATGTTCTTAGAACTATTTTCGGCTTCAAAATGATAAAAAAAATATCGCAGACAGACATCTTTGTCATCAATCTTTGAGAATGATGGTCTCAGAGATAAATTATTTTAATCACTAGCCTATGAACACTTCATATATTATCGCACTCATAAATTAAAAGAGAGAAAAAAAGTGCACAATACACTCTTTGAATAATCGTACCATGACAGTCTCCTTTCAATCCAGTTCCATAAAACCCTTTACGACACAGACAAGCATAATGTCCATTGGTGGTCCCACAAGTACATTGAGCCATTTCATCGCAACAATCGGTTCCAGCTGGACACAAGCTGTTACAGGATTCTGGAGTTTGATCCAAGTAACTGCCGATGTGAAGATCTGTTTAAAAAATAAAAGATTTTGAGTTGTTAGAAGTAATAGATCACGAATAATACAAGACTAATGGTTTCATTACAAATTTTAGATAACCTCTATTGAAAATTTAAGAGAACGTGACGCTGTTCTCTCTCTATAAGCAAATATGTGTGATGATTAAACTCAAATTTATTATTTTTTTCAAATCACCGAAACAATTCTTAATGCTTAAAGTATTTTTGATTGAGAATATAATATGATTTGTAAAAATAGATCATTTCAATTCACTAAAAAATAAATATAATTTTCTTAAGAAAAGCTCCCAACACACACATTCCGAAATATTTTTGAAATGTGCTAACATTTAAGGCTGTCTTCGGCTAATGTTAAAGAATAGGGACCAAATTCGGAATATTTTTCCAGATATAAAAGTACTCAAACGTTAATATTATATTCTGGCCTCACTATCCTATAGAGAATCACTTATTTTATCATACTACTCATTTTTATCCGAGTTGACACATTTTTTTCTTTTATAAAATGTGTTTCGCATTTTTTTCTTAAACCGTAATGCTAAATGAGCTATTCCTTTACATGTTAAAAGGCAAAAACTAATTATTTATGAAATATTTTGAAAATTTAAAAACACTGTATTATGAACAAATGCATGAGGTACAATGTAACAAATCTTTATAAAAATTCCGGCATTTTTTTTTCTGTCCGAAAATGTGCTCCGCGTCAAGTTCACGCTCTCGTACATACGGCGAAAACAGCCTCGAAGGTTAAATAAGATTAAAAATTAGATGAAGGTTATATATAGGAGAATGATCTCGGTAATTGTGAACAATTAGTAAGTGATGAGGATGGCACCCAAACTGGTATCTTCTGCCAACATCCACATCGCACTACAGAAGCACTCTTAGAATCAGTTCCATTTAACGTGCCTCAATTACCATCATTCTATTTGAAGAATCAAATGGAACGAATATTCCAAAAAACAACTGTAATGAGCAGCTATACCCGTAATCACGATCAGATGCATAATTTAACATTTAATAGCTAGAATGCAAGGAATTTTGAAGAAAAATAATACACAAATATTGAAGTTCAAGAAAGATACTCATGTAATTTAATGAATCCAAGTAAAAGTTTCTTTTTGAATTTTAAACAGATCAAACGTCCTTTTCTTCGTAACTTTATATCAAACATGAATATTAATGTGCAAAAGTAAAAACTTTATTCATTTCCAGGATAACAACAACAAAAAAAGTCTAATAACGTGTATTATCTTCTGTTAAGCAACTTTTTTTCTGGAACTTTTGTAGAAGTTGGTGTAAAGTTTTTTTCGTATAAATAAATATGTTATCTCAGAATCTGAGATATAGAAACATAAATTCTCGATTTGATTAAAGTGCTCTTTCATTTAAAAGTCCACGTATCTCTAACGACTATATTCAGGAAAATTATACTATTAATTAAAAAAACACACCTGTCACAGCCAAATGAATTTCAGATACTGTCAATTGAAATACTTTATTTCAAATCTTTATAAATCGATAAGTATGTAATTTCCAAAAGAAAAATATACAGAGTGTTTTTTTCTAGGTATAGTAGTTTAAGTTGGCATTACTTTCCAAGATGGCAACCGATTTAACAGCTGTCAAGTGATTTATTCTCAGTTTGGTTTGGCAATTCATCATGAATAGACTCACGCCTGAACAACGCTTTCAAATTGTCGTCGAATGGGCCCAAAACGAGATTGCCGTTGCTCCCGATTTTCATAAGCGAATTTTGTTTAGCGATGAAACGCACTTCTGGTTGAATGGCTACGTCAACAAACAAAACTGCCGCATTTGGAGTGAAGCTAATCCACAAGTGTAAGTCGAAACACCGTTACATCCAGAAAAACTGACTGTTTGGTGCGCTTTATGGGCTGGTGGAATCCTTCTTCAAAAACGATGAAGGCCACAACGTTACAGTCAATGGTGATCGGTATAGATCCATGATTACTAACTTTTTCATTCCTGAATTGAACAATCATGATGTCCAGGAGCTGTGGTTCCAACAAGACGGCGCAACATGTCACACAGCTCGTGCCACAATCGATTTATTGAAAGACACGTTTGGTGACCGCCTAATTTCACGTTTTGGACCTGTGAATTGGCCTCCAAGATCTTGTGATTTAACACCGCTAGACTATTTTCTGTGGGGCTATGTAAAGTCATATGCGGATAAGCCACAAACGCTTGACCATTTGGAAGACAACATTCGCCGTGTTATTGCCGATATACGGCCACAAATGTTGGAAAAAGTCATCGAAAATTGGACGTCCAGATTGGACTACATCCGAGCCAGCCGTGGCAGTCCTATGCCAGAAATCATATTTAAAATGTAATGCCACAAGATTATCTTTCGAATAAAAAAATTCATGTCAATCGAATAATACATCGTTGTTTTATTGCAATTTAAAGTTCTATACCTCTAAAAAAAACACCCTTTATAATCGTAGCACTGGCATAGCTAGCTCTGAGGAGGCACTGTATCAAAATTCCTTCAGGGCCCATTTTTACACATGGGATTCCTGTTAGAGGGACTGTAGTTAAACATGTTTGGGTCCCTGTAGCTTGGGGGTCCCGTATAACTTAAACGGCTGATATGGCGGAGGCAGAGCTCCTGGTCCAAAGACAGTTTTACTTTTTATATATACAAATGTAATAATTCCCTCTAGCATTCTTTTAATTAACTCTTTTTAATAATGTTCAAATTATCTTTTAATTATTTGGTTCAAAACTAACGTCCTAATCTTAATCGTAATCAACTAGTATCAGAAATCCCTTCCGACTCATTTTAACCAATCAGAGCTCTTATTACAAAATAGTCACGTGATCTTCACTGCCGGGTATAAAAAGCGAGTTTCTTTGTGCTCACTCTCTTTTTGTCTTTGTGTTCGTCCTGAGAAATGTCACTGCTGCTTGTCGTTTTTGTTATATGTGTGTGTTTTCGTGTTCCTACCAAATATATTGTTCATCTACGTTATGTGTGTGTAAATAAACAAGTTGAAAGAGAAGGTGCTTTTCCTGTGAAATCAGATATGCCAACAATCCAAATACACCAACACCGGGAAACGATACTACACGCACGCACATATATTATATATATCTAATATATATCATAAATGTGAAAGTTTGTGAGTATCTTTGTGGGTCTTTCACGCAAAAACAAATGAATGGACTTTAATGAAACTTTACAGTAATATAGCTTATACATCAGAATAACACATAGGCTAAAATTTATAAAGATATTGTGAGAAGTTTTCAAAATATAACGACAATTGTCAAGAAAGTAGGAAAAAATTCTGCCATTTGTAAAAAAGCCCGTGACAGCATTAATCTGTCTTTTTTATCCCTTCTGTTTTGTCTACGCCATACCTCAGTGCGATTTCGCTTTTCATTGATTCCCTTCATCAGTGCCATCACGATTTTTATTTCATAATAAAACTAGATTTCGAAGGGCAAGATTTTAACATAAAATAGATACAACAAAAAGTAATATTAATGTATTACAATTCCTGATATAAATTATTTACACTATTTTAAGCGTTCATTATACAAAATTTGTAACTATGACAATGTAAGGAAAACTATGAAATTAAAATAAAATATCAAAATGTTTTTATCATTTAGTTTTTTATTTCTTTTTGAATGCTTTTTTTTCATTACATGTAAGTATATATCTACGCTTCCCCCATACGGTTTTTCATAACTTATATATATATGTGTGTGTGTGTGCATGTATGTATGTATTTTAAAAGTATTTCTATTAATTCGTTACTAAATTAATTATTTGTTAATTAAAAAAGTACATTGTCTATTATTTTGGACAAAAATACATTTCAGAGACATTTTTAAGCTAACTAAAGAATCGTTTTCTTTTTATTGCTTCACATTAATAATTTTTTTAACTAATGCAATATTGTTTTTTAAAAGTCATAGATCGAAATTTGAAGCTATATTTTATCTGTGAGGGGGAGGGGAAGAGGAAACAGTAATTTTACACTAAAAAAACCGTGTTATGCCGGGGCAAGAGGGAGGGGGAAAAAACCTGACTTAAATCGAAAATATGTGGAACTAATTTCGAAAAAGGGAAATTTAATGAAATAATTTTAGAAATCACTCAGATTGCGCGCGTACAAACACACACATAATTGCTGGCGTCATGAGGGAAAGAGAAAGCCCGTGCAAAGCCGGGCCATGCAGCTAGTATATATATACAGTACAGTCCCGATAATCCGAACAATATCGGACCGACCCCTGTTCGGATTACGTGAGTGTTCGGATTAGCCGGAGTAACAGCGAAATCACTATTTGAACTGGGAGTACGGGTTATGTTGTACAATTTTTCATACTAAACATTAGTGTTCTGTTCTGTAGTTTATTCCATTTTAAAATTTGTACAATAACTTGATGTACAGTGCGTGAATATTAAATAAAGAACTGTTTTGAATTAAGGTTTATACTGTTTTATATTGAAATATTCACCGATTTTCGTCCTTAAAATTATAAAATTTTTTCCGCGGTGCCGTTCGGATTAACCGGATGTTCGGATTAGCCATGTTCGGATTAGCGGGACTGTACTGTATATATATACACTGGTGTGCAAAAATTAAGGACGAAGTCGAAAAATTAGCATATCAGCTGAACGAAGAGGCAGAGCGGACAGAAAGACCAATCAGGAGATTAAGTAAGGTAATGTACGGTAGCACATGCGCAGATATGCAGGTAGACTTAATGGGGGAGTGTCTGAGTAGTATAAAGCATGTTGTCGGTGTAAGATCAGTATTTCTGGCAAAGAGATTGCACGCCGTATAGCGGTTAAAATCACACCGAGAGTTGCTGCCTCAGCGAGAAATGGCGAATAATCCATCTGTTAGACGACATCTGGATGCTTTTACCAGGTCGAATCATTGGGAGAAGTTGGAGGAAGGCCGCAGTGTGACAAGTGTGGCTGCAGAGTTCGGAGTTGCTCACAGCATCGTTTCACGACTTTGGAGACAATTTCAAACTACAGGAACAGCTATCCGGGGGTTCAGTAGTGGTCGTCCACGAGGAACCACACCCGCTGATGGCCGGTACATTGTCTTACAGGCTAGAAGAAACAGGCGGCAGACAGCGGTAGAAATCACTAGACACGCGACACAGGCGACTGGACGACCGATATCGCGTTTTACCGTGGCCAGAAGACTGCACGGTGGTGGTCTGTTTGCACGACGCCCTGTACGGTGTGTACCTTTAACGCTTGCCCATCGGAGAAGGCGTTCTCTGTGGTGCCGGGAACACCGGAATTGGAGAGACAATAAATGGGGACGAGTACTCTTTACAGATGAGAGCAGATTCAGTTTGAGTAGCGATTCTCATCGCATACTCATCTGGAGAGAGCGGGGAAGCCGCAATCATCCCTCGAACATCATTGAAAGGGACAGGTATGGAGGTCGCGGTGTTCTCGTTTGGGGAGGCATCATACTTGGTAGTCGTACAGACCTTCACATCTTCGACGCAGGTTCAGACAACGGGACCCGTTATTGTAACGAGATTCTTCTTCCATATGTGCGTCTTTTTAGAGGCGCTATGGGTCTGCAGTTCCTTTTCATGGACGACAATGCACCATGTCATCGCACAGTAGCTGCCGAACAGCTCTTAGAGAGTGAGGATATTGAACGTATGGATTGGCCGGCACGATCTCCGGATCTCAATCCCATCGAGCATGTATGGGATTTTCTAGGCAGACGCTTGGCAGCTCGTACCTTACCACCAGTAACGATTCGGGAGCTTCGATTGGCGCTGCAAGACGAATGGGCAGCAATGCCTCAACAACTCATTGACACCCTCATTCTCAGCATGGGCAGACGCTGTGAAACCTGCCTAGCAGTCAGGGGAGATCATATCCCCTACTAAAGACCGGATGTTTCTTGCTGGACACCCATCACAGGGATGTTTCGGCCTTCAGTCGCATTGCGCTCCATACTACTTTTTCAATAAAGCTTCTTTTCATCCCTCTGATTTCTCTTTTAGTAAGTGTTGCTTACATTACACATGTCCTTACGTATTGGGGATCTTACGGTATTAAATGTGTTGATTTGGAAAGCTTTTGTACAAAGTTATATTGAAAAAACCGTCTCGTCCTTAATTTTTGCACACCAGAATATATATATATATATATAAATATATATCATGTTTCAAACATTCATAAACACAATCTTCAACTTCTTTTAAATGAAGTATATAGTAATAAATATTACTTATAATAAAACTACGTCAAACGTTATAACGAAAACTATTGTGAGAAAACGAAATACGAAAACTGAAAATACGAAATCTGAGAACTATTTTTTTTTCCATTGCTTGATACTCTTTTCTAACTGATGCGAGAGTCAAAAATTTGCACTAATTTACAAGAAAAGTGAAGTTGAGTAAATGTGTCTTTTTAAATGTGATTAATTCTCTCCTGGTCATATATCTTACCCTCGTGTAGAGCTCTTCTTGCCAAAGCTTCGAATTCTTCAAAGCTGTCAAGAATGTAACTGTGTTCTTCAGGAGGATCAGATGCCATGTCATACAATTCACGAACATTTCCATTTTGAATCCCAAAAGTAAAGATTTCCACCTGCTGGTCGCGGAGAACTTTTGCTGCAGGTCTCGGATCACCTCCATTTGAGTAGCCATCCGTGACGAGAAACACAGCTTTAGTGGCTTTAGGCCGTGCTTTATCTAATACTTCCTGTAATAAAAATTAAGAGTATGTGACTATGAATGGATTTATAAAGTTTTAAAAGAGGGAATGTTATATTTCAAATTGAATAAAAATGAAATACAGTTTTATTTAAGTATCGTTTTTCTTTGAAAATTATACCTGCTTTTATATTAATTTTGCTGCAAAGCATCACGATTAGAGATTCTGACGCCTCATGGGAACATAACAGTTTTTCCCGAAATTCCCCAAAATGCATCAGAATTTTGAAAAATTAAAAGATTAGTTATATTTTTTACCGATATTAATATTAATTACATAAATAAGGATACTCATTAATTCCAAAATTTATATTCCTTTATGAACTGAGTTATAAAATGCCAATAAAATGTAATAATTATATATTTTTAAAGTAGGATTTAAGAAAACAAGAGCAATTTTTATGGATTAATCACTCAATCATTTATTTGTTATAAGGAATCCTACAGCAAAAAGTGTTCTCTTAGCTTCAACTGAAGTTATAGAACTTAATAATAAACTTACAAATATCTTTATAATATTTGATTACCTATTTTCTGTTGGGCCAAATAACTACAATTCTTGCTTACTATCTTAATCTAGATTTCTAGATAGTTGGACAACGTATCTGCCTTTGAGTGGATCGTTTTTTCTAAATTTTTTTCGAACATTAAAAATTTCTCTTCCGAAGTTTTCGTGTTCTCATCTGCGTGCGAAAAGTTGGACAATGACAGCAAAAATGCTTAGTAACAATTATTTTAGCTAGTTGAATCGAAGAGTATGTATTTGGTAAACATTAAGGAATGACAGTAATCACAATAGCATTCAAAATACAGCCATTCCATTAATCCAACTAGAATAACTTTGACTATCACTAATTATTTGGACCATAAAACATTTCATATTCTATACAAAATTTGAATTTTATAGCTCCAACTCTCCAATAATTATAACAAATACTCCTTTAGAACAGTTAATGTAACGTTTCAGTTACCGTGAAATCCGGGGTATAACGCGGACTTTTAACACAAAAAATAAGATCGAAATTTACTGGTGTGCCGGGTATAAAAATGAGAGGTAATATCTAAATACTGTTTATTTAAAAGAAATGACATTTCTTATGAACTTAAAGGATTGTAATTCTAGAAGTATATTAATATTTTCTATGACTTGAAATAATACCTCGAATAAATTACTTTAAAACATAAGAACATTCTGCACTTAAATTTCAGATTCCTTCGTAAAAAGGGGTGCGCGTTATGCGGCGAATATACCTAAAAATTAAAAATTGCAGCTTGAAAGTATAGGTGCGTGTTATACGGCGGATTTTACGGTACTTTTAGGCCAATTTTTACTGGTTCTGGTTTCAATCCTGTTACAATTATAGTCAGAGTCTTAACTTCTACATTAGAATATTTTGTTTCTAAAAATCTTTCATGCAATGTTAGAAAATTATTCCAACGAAATTTGGTGTCCAAGCAAACCATTTCTTGCCCAACTCTGCTTTGACATAACTTTTGTAAAACATTCTTGAGGGGTTATTTCCAAAGTAATTTTAAAATGTCTTATCTTTTTTATAGTTTTATTTATATCAGTCATATAATTTTTTATTGCATAAACAATACGAAGTATAATGTTTGTTACTCGAACTATATACTACTAAATTCTGAATCTAATTCTTTGTCTAAATGATCAATTAACTCCTAACTTTCAACACTATCGTATTCTTCTTGTGATATATATCTCTCACGACAGTTCTCTTTCTCCCAAACCTACTATTTTCTGAAAAAGAGCATAAATCATGACCAGGCATATGGCGGGTGCAAAGTTTAGGTTGTATAAATCATTATTTTTTTAAACTAAACCTTCATACTAGCACGCAAATATGCGCTTTTCAATAGTGATTACTTAAGTTTTTCTCAACTACTTTCAGCTAAAAAACCAATTCTGAACTTTCCTAAATGAAAGAATTTACCTTCATTAAAATAAACGTTTATCTTCAAATATTGTTAGTTTTTAAGCAATGTACATTCACATCAAGCATCAAGATACAGCGTAGTCCTGCGTTTAAATTTGATGAAATTTTGTATGTAACTTGAAATTAACGATTTATTTTCAGGATGTCTCATTTTTTAAGTTCCATAAACTTAAGTTCCATTCATGTTCAAGAATCACATTTATTTGCATATTCATGAACAAAAATTTACGTTTATTGAAAGACAGCCTTGAAGTCTTATAGAACATCATCATAATTTGACATTGCTGAAGTAAGCCATCCATTCAGCGTTTTGTTTCTATGAATTATTTTAAAGATTACAGTCTAACTATATTACGCGCTTCAGCAAAAGTGAATGCTTGGATATCAGCTCTGCGAACAACCAAACACTTTGTTCTCTTCCATCATCAATTCATTCTCAAATTACATCTTCTGAAGTATGAAATAATATTTGATGAATCTTGGCGGAATAATAGTTTTTGATCCGTACTCGTTTTTTAACATTTTTCTCGTTCACTTCTTGGCTGAGATTTTAATACCCTGTTCATTATTTATAGCCCTCCCTTTGTTTCGCAATGCGACGTAAATAAACAATCAATCAATGAACTGATCGACATTTTTTAGCCGTTTTAAGATTCAGATTTTAATGTTTGTTGAAACTTGTAAGATTCTTATCCCATGAAAATTCCAAATTTTTTTCTGTAGTCTCAACAGAACCCCTGGAACCTTCCATAATTCTTTTATTATACTCAAGAGGACCCCTGGACACTTCCAAGATTATTTTCTTGTACTTGATGGAACCCCTGGAATCGTCTATAATTATTTTCTTCTAGGCGATAGAACGGCTTTTTTTTTTGCAGTCTTCGCTGATGATCAGTATATACCCTTCTAATTTGTTGTTCTATCAAGTGCTAATCTTTTGTTGAAACACCCGACGTAAGGATCCTAATCAATCGCAGTTACGTCATTTAGTTATTAGATGTTCCCTCGTGTTGTATCTGAACAGGGATTGGTCATTTGGCAATGCATGATGGCCATTTGGATGACAACCTTTTCGGAAGTTTACTTTGGAACTAAGAATTATACCGCAAGCTTTCTAAAAATCATGCTAGGGCTTAGTTAATAATTAAGTCGTATTTTCGGAGAAACGTGGTATTACAATATTTTATTTATAGCATAGCAAAGCTGGCTTACATTTAGATTAGCTAAGTTGAAGTTGATTAAATATTAAAAATGATTAATTCAGCTTTTCTCTTAGTAATAATTTTTAGGAGAGAAGTTTAAGTTGTCATTCAAAAGTAAAATAAAAATAAAGTTTCCCCTTTTCAAGGCGTTTTCCCTGCTATTTTGTCCAATCTAAATTTTTGATATCGCAGAAAAAAAAGCGAAAATATCCGAGTAAGCATTGAATAGAATTTTTCACAGTAAATAATTGCAGTAAATTTGCTTTTTGTAGAAAAAGAAAACTTAGAAAATATTAGTTCTAAAACGGTGAAATTTATTTTTAAAAATACACTTTTTAAACATTACCTAATGGTTTAAAACTAATAAATTAAAAACATGGGTTCTTTCTTCCCTTGATTTAAGAATATTATTAAAAAATCCGCGTATAGAATAATCTCAAAAAATTTGCTTTCAAATTAATGCAAGGATTCAAAAACATATATATTAACTGTTTAATTGAATATCAGATGAAATCAGTAATGACGCAGAATGATTTTTTATCATCATAAAATTTTTAAATATTTCTAGTATCTCAACATTTCAATTTTCTTTATAAACCTTATTTAATTTCTTAATTGCAGCTTTTGTTATTAGCGCAATTACCAAAGTGGCAGTTTACACTTAATACATTGAGGCGGATTAATTTTTAGTTGAAAATTCACACTGATCTAATAAAGTTTTAAATACACGATTACACACACACACAATGGGCTCAATTCATGAAGTAACATAATAAAAACAAACACGTGTTTTCCATTGAATTCAAAACAAATATTAAACTAATTGTACTCGTTGTTCTATTTGTAAAACTCAGATAAAATTTCAAATTTCGTATTTGGGTAAAGATATTTAAATGTTAGGGAAAAAAATTTCTTCAAATTTTTTTTTAAATTAAAAAAAATCAAATTCTATGTTTATACTTTTAAATAAAATGCATTTTGTATACTTATGTACTTTTTACGAGAAAGTTTCTGCAAAGAGCAAAACTGAAGCGCGTACACTGATTAGCTGCCGGAAACACTAAATAATTTTTATCGTGTGATTATGACGTCGCATGAGTTTTTGAATTGATTGCCTGGAATAACGTGGCTTTCACTATCATGTGACTATGACGTCACATGAATTGAGTCCATTAAATGAAAACTTTTATTTATTTATTTTTCATTTTATATTTATGAATAAAATTCAGTAAATTTGAAAGTTAAACTTCTGCCTTAAGGTATCCGACTACGTTCGGAACCATGATTTTAAAAAATTATTTTCATGATATTTAGTGTCACTTGGATTAAAATACATGTATAAAAGTGTTTTAAGGAGATTTTGGAAAAAAAAACTATTTAAATACAATATTTTGGCAAAATATTAACTTAAAATAATCTTTTTTCCAAATGTTCTCCTTTTATAAAAAATGCTTCAATTAAAATAATATTTTGCCTGTATATATCTCAGACCTCTGTACAGAGGTTCAATTATGACTTTTGAAAAATTCGTATTATTTTCAGAGTTACAACCAATTGAAATAATTACCGGCATTTTTTTCTTAAAATTTCTCCCCTCTGTTGTAGTAAAACATTGATAAACCCACTTTCATATATTTCAAAGATTCTGGTTGAACCTCTGTACAGAGGTCTGAGCTATATACAGGCAAAATATTATTATAATAGAAGCATTTTTCACAAAAGGAGAACATTTTGAAAATGAGTCATTCTATGCTCATTTTTTGTCAAAATATTGTACTTAGATAATTTTTTTTGTAATAATATTCCTAAAATAATTTTATATACATTTTCTAATCTAATTGACCCTAAATATCATAAATATTATCCATTTATACGTTTTTGCAAAATCACGGTTCCGAACGCAGTCGGATACTTTAAATAAAACTCTAGGCACAGATAATCAAAGTTATTAAAATAGTAAATCAATCGATAAAAGGTAAAGCTTTCTGGAGAAGGAACCAAACACTCTATTAATATATTCAATTTATGTACTTAAAAAATTAACGTCATTATGGAATATTTATGACAATCATTCTCCTAGTCTTTAGAATAACAAAACTTTTGGAACATGACTTTTGTGTTTTGAAATTTCAAAAATATGCCATATAATCAATTTGAGGTTTAGTTAAGGTTTAGCATATAATTTCCTATCCTATTCCATACAAGGGTGTAGTCATAACAAGATTATTATCATTTATTCGTCAACAGAATATGTTGTGATACTGCATTGTTTCATGTGTTGAAATACTGAAAATATTTTGGTGATTACAAAAGACAGTATCTTTTTATTTCAATATACTGATATTTTATTAATTAGCACCATTCTTTTGGATACCAAAGAGGAGGAAATTACGAGACACATTTCATATCAGGGCTTTTCTTCCTTATTGAAACCTTAAAAATGTTCGTTGTTTAAACAATTCTTACAACTAAATATATTCAGTCACGTTTTCCCTATCTTCTTCAAAAACAGTGGAACATAAATCATTACAACTTTGTTACTACAACCTACAGGTCACACAAGAAAAACATTTTACTCAATATTGATAGTTGTTATAATAACAGAAAAAATATTCTATGCTTAAAATTTTCTTTTTGTATTGGTTCATCACTCTAATTCTACTCAAGGTGTTTCAGGTCAACTGTCATATTTTCTTTCTTTTCTTTTTTTTGCATTAAAAGAAACCTTCTGAGTCTGAAAAAAATATAGTATATATATTCTCACTAAGAAAATAAACTCTGTGACTAGAATAAAAGTAAATGATGTTGGGGTTTGAGGAATACAGTCAACCCTCCTAGAACGCGGTACTCTCAGAACGCGGTTTCTATAGAACGCGGAACTGAAATTGCGACAGCCCTCCTATAACGCGGTACTCTTACAGCGCGGTTTGCGTTTAACAACGTCCCATCAGTTCTTTCCTATAGGGATAACGTAGTATATATAAACACGAAAAGTATTAAAGGGGCAAATATTATTAGAAAATTAATTTTTATTCGTAAGTTTATAAAAGTGCTTATTAACTTAATAAATACTTTTTGTTACTCGTAAGTTTGTAAGTGTTAATAAACTTAATAAATACTTTTTGTTACTTGTAAGTTTGTAAAAGTGTTTGTAAACTTAAATACTTTTTGTTACTCGTAAGTTTGTAAAAACTTCCAGCTAAACTTTTTAACCCGAATAAATGCTATAAGCGCTTGAGAAAATGTAACAGGTCCTTCTATTATCATGGATACATATTTGCATGCACTTTTTATAATAATCCGCGTGAAATGGATTACTGCAATTTAAAATTCAAAGTAAAACTATTTTTCATCTTTAAAACCTATTTCTATTTCCAAAAGTCATATAAATTTGAGGAAAAATATATAAATCTCTATATGTTTTATAAATCATTAAAAACTCAGAAAGTTACATGAATCTATGGATTTTATGTATCCCATTTTTGTAAATAAAAATTTAAAAAATAATTTGAATTGATTTTAATTAATATGATAAATAATTTTTCTACTATATATATATATATATATATATATATATAAATAATATGATATATGTTTTGAGAATTAAGTATTACTTTTCTCTTGAGTTAAATTAAGATTTGTTGGTTACTTCAAAGGGAATTTTTATTGGTTAATTATAGAATGCTTCAATTTGTAAAATTTCATCATTGAATTATCACATTTATTATTTAGTATTTCCCAAACTTCAGGATATTTTCTCTTTAGTTCTCGAGGGGTATAGTAGGTTAGACGTATAATCTTAGAAAATAAAATTTAATGATATTGCTCTGACAAAATAATAAGTGCTTACATTGTTTTTATTCCTAAGTTTTTGAGTTCGTTGCCTACGTCATTTTTGCGGCCTCCTATTCGGTTCGTAAAAGTTCCATTGATTTCATACCGCCCCCCTCCCTCACTAAGTACTTTAGTATGTACTTCAGCGAGACCACGGCCGATCAGGTTTCTGTGAGCAATTATCATATCTTTAACTCACATACAGTATGTTCTTTGTGTCTAATACGTTTCGTCATACGTCTGTTCGGGCATTAATAGACCGAGGTGTTTATATTGCCTATGGTAACGAATTCATTTACCAGATAATTATAAAAATGAATTGAAGGGGAATCTTTTCAAGTATTATTTTTAAATAATCAATTTTTTAATGAGAAAATTTTAAATGTTTGATATTTGACGTATTTCTCAATACAAAATGGAACGATGTTTAATTTTTTAAAAAAACTGATATGAATATAATCTATTTAATAAATAGAAGTAATCAACATTATACGATTAAAATTGTATTACTTACACACATTTCTAAATTATAAAACTGACACAAATCCAGCTTTCTTGTCATACTGCTTCAGGAAAAAGCGTATCTAACACGATTTTTATTAGGAATAACATTGCACAACAAAGCTTCATATAAGACAACCAGGAGTAGAATTCGGTGTTAATTCGGAAGGAAAGAACTATAACTCACATTTTAATGAATGAAATGAAGTATTAAATTATCAGATTTACTTAACTAATAACATTTAATTTATCGATGGCATATGATTTAAAAATAGCTAAAAACAAGCGACTAAATAATCTTGTATTGATTATCAATCTTTGAATTCAAACCTGATTTTTTTCTTAAAAATGATAACATTTGAAAATAATAATCAAACAAGTTAGTTAGTGGTAAATTTAACGATACACAATACATGATTCAAATGGATCCTCAAAGGAAAATTCCAAAAGTGGAGTTTCTAAAACAAAACAAATAAATCAATTATAATTGGATTATGAATATAACGCATTTTTCCTAAGTATTAAACATACACTTAATAAAATAAATGCAGTCCATAAATGACTGTTTCCTTGGCTTGTTATTCTAAAATTTATAAAATTGACAGAAAAAAAGAGAATTTTTTTTTCTTAGCAAGTGACATGACCGAATCTATTGCTACCTAGGAAACGAAAAATAGCAGACCCTAGATGGAATGTGGCCTCAGAACGTTTGGAGTTACTATTCTTTAAATTCTATAGAATTTAGAACTTATATAGCAAGGAAAGGTGTCCAGAAAGATACGAACTACCCGCATCACCTTATAATATTTTAAAATTACAAGGCGTATTGCTAATATTCTATTGCTTTATTAAAGAAGTAGGATAAAATAAAATAAATTTATAAACTCGATTACGTAATTAATATACATAAACTCGACATCCTTTTTTATACTAGTAATATAAAAATCCATTGATTCTAGAAACAGTAAACCAAAAGATGAATAGACAAAAATTAATTTCATTTAGATAGATTAATTTAATTTTATAGCTACATAAGGAACATCTGATGCAACTTTGAATTGTTGATGAATAACATCTACATAGGCACTCTCCAAAGCCTCATTCAATCAATTTCTTCCTATAAATATATTTATTAATTAATACAGCTATGCTACTTTTTTACGAATTTATATTTTTTGTTTATTAAGTAAACTAAAATAATTGTACTTATTTTTCCTATGCTGTTAAAAATAAATTTCAACTATTTCACACAGAATTTTAAAAAAATCCTTTGAAAATAATTAGGACTCATTGAAAAGGAAGAATAAAAATGTTAACTTATAATTTAAGTATTAATAATTATTTAAAGGATTCTAAATTACAACTATTATTATTGGTGCTTTCTTAGAGCTTTTTTTGTTAGGTTTAAAAAAAAATATTACGTTCTGCTACTGTATTATGTTCGGTATTTTAATCTTTCAAAGTTTTGCTACTTAATTAAAAAAAGTTGCAAGGAATACACATTTTTTATTTAACGAAATGGAAAAAAATTGCAAGAGCGTTCGATCTTTGGTTTTTAGCTTTTCGAAATTTATTAGCAGACGTACCGTATCACATTAAAATTTTCACACGTTTCCAATTACTTTGTTTCTGTAGAAAATAATGTTCTTAAATACTTCGACCTTTTTAAATTTTTGGACCCAGGAATAAATTTAATCAAGATTAGTACATAAAAATAACTCCTAATGTTACATTTTTAATTTTTTTTGTATAAAGAAACGCATAATTCTATCATTTCCGTTTTAAAATATGATAATCTAAAGATTGACTTCAATGACAGACAAGAATAGACAAATTTATAGAGACCTTCAAATATTCTTTCCCTTACGACGACAGAATAATGAAAGTTTATTTAACCTTCATTTCAATGCTAACTTTAAATCTATCAGTACTAACTCGTAATCAAATAGAAGTTGAATATGAAGACAAATTATCTTGAAATTTCTCTATTAGTCGCACAGACAGCTATTTGGTAATGTATAGAGACGTTGTCCAAAGGATTTCAACTCTCGTAACTATAAAGAAACTAAAATCGGGCTATCTTTGCAAAATATATACTTTGATACTGGCAGTTTAGATAGAACTAAAAATAATTAGCAAAAGCTTTAAATGTTAATTTTCCAGATATTATTATTTTCTCTCAGCAGTTTATCATTATCCAATATTTATAAGTGACCACATGTGAATAACAAAAATGATATTGGTTTTAGTTAGTATTTCGACTTCTTTTTAAGAGTTTTTAATAATTATAATTTATTAAAAGTATATATATTAATAATTATTAAAGAAAATGCTGATTTTTACTAACAAATAAATTGAATCTCTTCTGTAAAAATTCTGTTCAATTAGCGACCCAACAGACGTTGTCCTGTACACACGTCTTAAATCAGAAAATTTCAAACTTTTTTGAGTAAGTTGATGAAAATTGATATACATCATAGCATTCTGATAAAAAAAGTTATAGAAAAAGTTATTACAATACATGACGTCTTCACATGCATATTTACCGCAATTTGATCTATCGATTGCGTGTGAGTAAGTGTATACTATGAACTAAGTTAAATATAGTAGAAGCTATTCTGAATAGAAACTTAAACTTGTTTTAAAAAAATGATGAAAAAGATAAAACTCCAACTATATATATATAATATATACTAGCTGCATGGCTCGGCGTTGCACGGGCTTTCTCTACTTTTATAAATTTTCCCTTTCCTTCACGAAATCATTACTTCTAATACTCTTTTTCAAAATGACTCCCCCTCACCGCTTAACGCGGCGTTGCTCGGGCCTTCTCTTTTCCTCATGACATCAGAATTTCTGTGTGTGTGTTTGTACGCGCACAATGTGAGTGATTTCTAAATTGGTTCTATTCCACTTATTTTTGATTTAAGACAGGTTTCTTTCCTCTCTCTATAGCCCGAACACGTTTTTTTTTGTGTAAAATTATTGTTCTATCTTCCCCTCCTTCTCACAGATAAGATATAGCTTCAAATTTCGAAGTTTGACTTATAAAAAAAATATTGCGTTAGAATTAAAAAAATATTAATGTGAAGCAATAAAAAGAAAACGATTCTGATGCTCTAAAGGTAAAATAAAAAACGTTCATCATTTTTTAATAATAGTTAGTTTCTAAAAATCTAAAATAATAAAATAGATTTCAGATTTTCATGAATCAATTAATCGTTACATATAGTTAGCTTAAAAATGTCTCTAAAATGTATTTTGATCCAAAATAATGGACGATGTACTTTTTAATTAGCAAAGAATTAATTTAGTAATGAAATAATAGAAGTAATCCTTTTATAAAAAAACATATAGAAATTTGATTTTAATAAATATATATAAGAAATAAATGAAAGAAAAATTAACACAGATAGCTATTCAAACGATTGCTTTTTTCTGAACGTTTGATTAAACATATAAATATATAAGTTAGAAAAAATAGTATGTGGGGGAAAGCCTATATATATATATATAATATATATATATATATATATATATATATATATATATATATATATATATATATATATATATATATATATATACTGGTATACACGTTCTTCGCACCGGTGAACTGAAAAATTAAACAACACATATTGAAGGATAAAGAAGTTTTTAATGAGTTAATTTTACGTGAATTCCAAATTAAACAAAAAAAGCTTTTTGCATATCTCAGCTAAACAAAACAAAACAAAAACCTTTGTTAAATTTTAAGCATGTAGATCTAATAGCTGATAAAAAGGAATTTTTTTTATTTATAACTCCCCGAAACACTCTTGAGGGTCGATTTTTGAAAATACCTCCCTACGCTGATTTCTGCTCAGCAAAAGTGTTAAAAGTTTTGTGTAATGAACGCTTAAAATAGTCTAAATAATTTATATCTGAAAGTGTAATGCATTAATATTACTTCCTGTTGTATTTATTTTATGTTAAAATTGTAATATTCGCAAGCAACGCCGTTTCTTAAACTATAATGGCGATTCAATGAAAAACATAGCGAAATGTTATCGATAGAGTCAAGTTGGCTAATGTCTATCTACTTTCATAGCTCGAGCTTTATTAGAGCTTTGTAAGACCCGTCGTGTAGGGGCGCGATGTACGTTAATACTTTATCCACCGCATTTTGATTTACTGCAGTTTTTTTTAATACAATATTTTTTTTTATCACTACATTGAAAATTAAGGGATATACATAAACAAATACTCCACTTTGGGAAATTTAATCCGTTAGAGCTAATAAATTAAAGATATTCCACTGTAAAATTAATTATATACACTGTTCACAAAATAAATCGTCAAATCGTTTTCTAAGGCCTTCATTAGCATACAAAAACATAAGACACTTAAATTTTGACGTAAACTATTTTTTCGGGACAAAAATAATAATCTTTGCAAACCGCTGAAAACGCCGTCAGCTGAAAACGCAATATCTGCCCCGCTAAAATACTCATCATAGAACCCGTGCTGCCATATATCTTGGAAGAGTGGATTTCAAAGAATATTCCTGCTAATTATTGGTAGAATATTCCTTCTAAGTTGGTGTGGTATGGTAGTTAGGAGAAGGGGGTGTCAGCTCAGGTGTCGTCCACGTCACTTGACCATGGTTCAAAATTACGTGATACGTTGCCAAAAGCCCTCGTGTAGCTGAACAGTATGACGTTAATATTCACTCACTCACTCACTCCAAAAAATACAGTACAGTAGTTATAGTTATTTTTATACTTAAAAATGCAATATCCGCATATTCAATTAAAATTATAGCGTTATAATTAACTACTAACCACAAACAAACTATGCAAATATGTCCAAATGATGTAGTGTGAAAGTCAAAGTTTATCTACTGTAAGTACGAGAACCAATAAAAGAATTTATTTTGAAAAAAGATTAATTTTTCTTACTACCAAATGTGCATAATAAAATCATAAAAAAACCCATTCAAATAAAGAGATTTATAACAACATTTCCCTTCAAAACTTAGTTTTATTCTGAAATAAAAAAAATTAGGGATTATACTGATCACAGGAATTAATTAGAAGCGAACGTCTTGCGTAGCCAAAACAAAAAGGATTTCTTCACAAACAAAAGATAGACATATGCTGTCGTGGGCTTTTTTGCAGCGCACGCCAGAATTGCTTGCAAATGGCAGAATTTTTTCCTACTTACTTGACAAATATCGTCATATTTTGGACACTTCACACAATTAACTCCAGGGGGGAGCGGGGAGAGTTATTGGGGCGTATTGGTAGACAAAATTCCCGTTTTTGAACTGCTAAGACTCTAATAATAAAATTTGGTTTGAATGCTTCTTTTGTTGAATTGGAATCCGCTAAGAATGCTCTCAACGAAGTATTGATGATAAAAATTCCGTTTTTGCTGTGTTAGATTTTGACTTGAAATTTAGCACGTATGTTTATTTTATGAAGTAGAGATCCACTGATAGTTGCTTTGGTGGAAATCCGCTTGATTATTAGGTTAAGTGAGCGCAAAAAATCTCTCTACTTCTATTTTAGATACAAATAGAAATTAGATATTTTAATTTAAGTTCTTTTTATAACAAGAGGCGAGAGTTACAGCTATAAATTTATTTTTCAATACAATCGAATTCTTAATGCTAGATATCAATAATAATTCATATATATGTAAACAACATATTTATACAACATCGTTAAATACTCAGTGAAGCGGGTGGGTAACGGCTAGTATATATATATTTAAAGCGCAATAAATAAATTTATCGTAATGCCAATTAATGCACAATATTTTTGGTTAATCCTTGAGGGGAATAAACAAACAAATGCGATGGTTTGCCAACCCTCGGACACGCAACATACAATTGGCCGTGAGAGAAAAACAAAAAATTTCCCCCTCTTCTTTCTTTTTTTCCAGCCGTGCATTAGTGGAATAAACAACACACAGGGGAAAACAATTATGCGTTTTAAGGTTTCTAATTAACATCTTTTTGCTATATCGCAGTGGTCTCCAACACCCGGTTCGTGGATCAAATACTACCCGTCCGCACAAGAAACATTAAATTATTTCTCTTTTATTTACTGTGGTATATTCTTCTGGGATGTGGGCTACTTTTTATGAAAATCGCTTTATATTCCTTGTTAAATCACTTTATATTCATTTTTTGGTGTAACTATGTTTTATTCTGAAGTCACGATTAAATACAATTAAATTAAAATTATTAAATCAAAACAGTCTAAAATATAAACAATCAACGTCCTCCCCCTCAGCGGGCCGCAGTAAAATTAACAAACGTTGACTGGTCCGCGGCGATAAAATGGTTGGGGAATACTGCTATATCGGACCGAATTGTGAATCTAAACCATTCACGAATTCCCTTGAACTCACACAAAAAATGTCACCAAAATCGGTCCAGCTGCTTAGGAGTTCAGTCACATACACACGCACAGAAGAATTATATATACATATATATAAAGATAGTGATTATTTTCGAAAGGTAAATATATAGCACCACGTTTTCAAATATTCATATCAAAAAGGTTGTATTGACATCAAATCGATGCTTTTTTACATTTATTTCTTTAAGCATAACATAATTGCTTAGTTTTATATATTTAAGGACTCTTGTCGCTGATATAAGAAGTAAAAAACTGTTAAAATCTGGGAAAAGTTGGGTTTTTTTTTTAAAAAAAATAACGCAAGCAGATTTCGAACTTTAAGTTTTTGCTCAATACATGATCTAATAAAATTTATCTCGATCAAAATTTCTTTGAAAAATAATTGCATTAAAAATCATTTTTCATCTCGTATAATTGCTAAATTAATTTATGCATATTAAATTTTAGCAAAAAAATTAATTATTAAAAATAAAATAAAATTCTAAAAATTAATGAGTTACATTAAAAGAAATTTAAAATCATTCAGAGACTAGAGATGACCACATATTTTCATTCAATAAATAAAAGTATAAAAGTATAATAGTTATGCATCGAACTTTTTTTCTAATATATATTTACATTTCAGTTACACTTTGTTATAATGTGTTGTTTTTACATTCTCAAACATACTCTGAGATTCTAAAAATTCTCTGAGATTTCTTTTAAAATAAAACTATGAATGTTATTTAAATAATATTTTAAGTAATGTTTATATATATATATATATATATATATATATATATATATATATATATATATATATATATAGTAAATAGTATTTTTAAAGATACTTAAGTCTCTTTTTTTTTCAAATCCTTGTACGACTCTTTTAACTTCGCATAAATTTCTTTATTGAATAAGCTGCAGAAATCATGTAATTTTCCAAAACTCAAAATTATATATATATAGCAATCGTGAACTCTCCTTCTCTCTCATAATAATAATTATTCTTAACATTAGTGTTGAAGTCTGAATTGAGACATTTTTTTATCATGAGACCTTGCATTTCGATACTGAACATAAAATTCTTCTTTTCTCACCGCTTTACAATTTGTACACAGAGAAAAGATTTATTATAATAGTCTGGAAAATACAAAAATGTCTGAAATTATATAAACTGCTTACACACAAAACGAAAAAAGAATTATGAATGATGATATGAGAGTACATACTATATTTAAACGAATCTTGCTGTGAATATTTTTGCTTTTTTTTCTTAGATTCTTCACCAAATTATATGATATAACTAAAATAATATTATTATAACATTTTAAACTTCGAATACGAGTTTTTAAAAAGGGTTTCATGAACACAGGGATCAATAACCGAATGGTCTTTTTTAACGATTGTGAAAATATAGTAGACTTTATTTTGGAGATATATCAAAGCTTGGATCAAGTGATTTGATGCTTAAGGTTCTATATCACATTTGATAAATCAAATATTGATGATAGAAATGAAGAAATTTCAACAGTTATTCATAGAGATTTTAAGAACAATTTAGCAATCGTTCGTCAAGGATTTATATTACTAATACTTATATAATATTTAACAAATTACAATGGAAAATTCAAACATTCCTTTTTTTCCCCTTTCAAATATTTAGAACAATCTGTTGCTGTTTTACATTTTTGATTTCTTTCTTGATTTTGAGCTCGTTAGATATATTGTATTCCTTTCAAGAAAAATAGTTCTACTTAATTTTAAGATATTCATTTGTAACAGCAGTCTGTGGAATGGTTGATTTTTTGAATATGTTTCAATGTTCGATAGTTTACTAACAAGGGGAGAGCACGAATGAGGAACCCTCAACGTAGTTCCGCCGAATAGCCAGTCAATTCGGAGAAAATAGCCTTCGAAATGCATGCTTAGCTTTTATACAATTAAGTTTCAGTTTCATCCAACGATTCCGTAGTCTGGTTGGTATATCGTCTGTATACTATGCGCGAGGTTAGGGTTCGATTCATCGATCAACTTTTTTTTTCATTTCATTTAATTATTTTTAAAATTAAATAAATTTATTAATGAAAGGTTTATTTGACATTAAATGATATTTTATGTAATTATTTTGTATTTTATAAAGTAAAATAAATACTGTAATTATATATAAATATTTATATTAAATTTTATAACTATATTTTTATATTAATAAATAATATTTATAATAAAATATATAATAAGTATTAAACGATATTATACATAAAAATTAGTTACAAATAGTTTTATAATGTGAAATACAATATACTATAAATAAAATATTATATATAATTAAAAATAATTTATAAAGTATATTATTATTAAATTAATTATTTTAAATTTAATATAACAAAAATATGTCTTTTTATACATTATAAATTTAATTATTTTATAATTTTATAAAATATTTAATAAGTCCTTCTTAAATAAATCTAAAAAAATTTAATACATTTATTTAAATAATTTTATTAATAAATTAATAATAAATGAATAATAACTTTAGTAATAAATTAATAATAATTTTAATAATTAATAATAAGTTTAATACATTATTAATAATTTTAATAATAAATTAATAATAATTCTTATTAATAATAATTCTTATTAATAATTAATTAATTAATTTTAATTATTACTCATTTTAATTAATACACATTTTAAATCATTTTAATTAATAATTATTTTAAATATTTTTAATTAATAATAATTTTAAGTATTTTTAATTAATAATAATTTTAAATCATTTTAATAATAAATAATTTAAATAATAAATTTGTTTTATTATTTTTTTACTTTATAAAATACAAAATAGTTACATAAAATATGATTTAATATTTAATAAACCTTTCATAAATAAATTTATTTAATTTTTTTACTTTATAAAATACAAAATAATTACATAAAATATCTTTTAATATTAAAAAACCTTTCAGAAATAAATCTATTTAATTTTAAACAATAATTAAAGTATCCGAACACGTTGAAAATGTCCAAATTCGGTCAAGACAGATATTTTTGTTTTCACTTTTATTGGATAGTGCTATCTTTTGGCTTTACAAAACATATTTTGTTTTTTTCTACTCTACCTAGAGGCCAAGCTACAATCAATTTTATTAAGTTGGAAAAACCGGAAGTGGGTCTTTGATCTACCAGAAGTGGGCATTTAAATTACTTGAAATCTATCATGGCGAGTCTGATTACTCAAAATATTACAAATGTATTTCTATAAAAATTTTTGAACCGGATATTCATGCTATTTTCTAGAGAATGTACTAAAATATTTCTTATTGTATGAATATATTTTGAGTTAGGGCTTGTTATTTAAATAATGGTCTCATAAAGAATGTGATTTTTCTTGTATCATGTTTACTCAATCAACTCTAAAATTTTCAAATTTTAATAAAACATTAAAATTTTAGTACATTCTCTAGATGAATGCATCTAAATTGTTTTGGTAATACTTTTACTAATATAAGTTTATTACTTTTTTCTTTAATTGATTTGAAGTTTTACAAAAATGTTGCTAAAATTTCACTTATAATTGTGATTTCTGTTAAATTTAGGCAATTTATTTTAAATATTGTTAGTTAAATATTAGTATTTGTTGGTATTGAGTCCTAAAAAATCCTTTATAATGTTTAAATATATTATTTTGTTAAAAAGTGCTCCGAACGTGTTTGGATACCTCAAATGAATTTAAAAAAAAGTTGATCGATGAATCGAACCCTGACCTCGTGCATAGTATGCAGACGATACACCAACCAGGGTACGGAATCGTTAGAGGAAATTGAAACTTAATTGTATAAAATCTAAGCATGAATTTCGAAGGCTATTTTCTGCGAATTGACTGGCCATTCAGCGGAATTACATTGAGGGTTGAACACCCTAAGGAACACCCTACTATTACACCAAGTCTCGACCCCAAATCAATTTCCTAAGTCGTGCCCTTCCCTTGTATGTAAGATAATCATATTACACATAAATGTACAATCGATAGCAATCGGCAATGTATTATCTGAACATGTATTCGAATTATTGATTGATGTTTGATGAATAGTAGAAAAAACTTTCAAATCGATTTTTAAAGCATAATGAACAATTAACTTAAAAAATACCTGGAATAAACTATTCTGAATACTTAAAAAAAATTGGGTTTCGATTTTTAGAAGTTTAAATTTTAAAAAAAAGTAAAGTAAATGTTGTAGGCTGAAATCAATAAGCGAAAGTTGAAGAAATAAAATGTTATAAAAATTTACATTTTTAACGTTCTTTAAACAGTGTCTTTACTTAATTGTATTTTCTTCCATTCCCCCACTCCCTTTTTTCTTTTCTATCTTTTTCTTAAAAGATTTGACAAGACTCAAATAAGTTTTCAAACCCTATATCAAAATCACTCTCATATTGAAATTTGATTAAAATTATTGGCGTAAAAGCTAATGCTACCATTTTATACAATATATTATTTTACTGTTTAATTCTAAGAGGAGCACTATTTTGTGAATAAAAGTTTCGTAAATTAGAACAATATAAACGAATAAAAGAATTCCTTCTTAACATGTGCTATTTTTGCATAGTGAAAAAACATTAAATGTTCCATTTTTGTCTGATAAACAAGTCAGCAACTTCCTACTAAATGTCGCATTTAAATAAAAACAGAGTCACACATAGTATTTTGCCACTCTCTCAAGTATATGAAAGATACGGACACACGCAAAATTATGTGTCGCTAGTGAGAAGTGGTGGGGTAATGATGTAATATCCTCAACAACGATACATGGTGATAGCCTGAATCACTAAAGATTACTATTTATGGGAGATAATTCATTTGAGTGAGATATCTGATAACTCTTCACGAATAAAAGGACCACTGTGACGTTATGTGTGTGTATATAGCATTCCTCATTTATCAGCGATACTATAATAAATGTAGATGCGTTATATTGAAAGGACATATATAATATCGGTATGGTTTTCAATTTTTCCTCCAAATAGCTTTTTCTTCGTCTCCTACAAATAGTTTTCTCTTGAATGTGCTAAATTTAATAATATTGAGAGCAAAGCAGAGATTTCTCGATAGCTTAAACTACAAAAAGATTCATAAAATTAGGGATTGCTTTTGGTTACGGTAATCTTATTTTAAAAATAGAATTTGTTCAGACAATTATATATATATATATATATATATATATATATAGTAAACACATTATTTTCATAGAATATATTTTTTTAAAAAATTTTATTTTCTTTAATTAATATAAAGATTTTTCGAAGTTAGAAACCTTTATTGTTTAACGAATACTTTTATTGATTACCATCAACAGTTGCTTATTTAACTGAAATTATAATAACAATAATAAAAACATTTAAAGTTTTTGGGACAAAATTTGTTCGTTCAAAATAATTTTAATAAATACATAAAAATGTTTAATAACTTACAAACTAAATAACAACTCTAACTGAAAACTAATATTTCTTGAATATAACTAATTTCAACCATAACTATGTATTGTAGGTGAGAACATGCTTCAGTTAAATTTAAAAATTTCAAATAGTACAATTTTTCTCTTTACCAAAGTGATGTGATTGAGATTTTAGGAAAAGTTATATATATATATATATATATATTTTAGGAAAAGTTATATATATATATATATATATATATATATATATCTTTATATATAAAAATCTCCTGTGCGTGTGCTTGTCACTAAACTCCTCCTAAACGGCTAGACCGATTTCGATGAAATTTTTTGTGTGGGTTCAAGTAAATTCGAGAATGGTTTAGATTCACAGTTCTGTCCGATATCGCAATTAGTTAAAAAGATATTAATTAAAAACATTAAAAAAATACAACTCAACATTCACCTGCATTGTTGTAACAACGCTATTGTTATAAACAAGTAATATAAATTTTTTTTAAAAATCAATTCCTACTTAGATCAACCAAAAAAAATTTATTTTAGCTACTTTTTATTAAATAGTTGCAATTAATATAAATATGTATATACATAGGATAGAATCACAACATTAAGTGGTAATTAATTTTTATTAATTATCATTAAAGTATCGTATTGTCATCCAAAACAATCGTGTACATAAAATTTCCTCTCAACTTAATGCTTTTACACGTGAGAAAAAAAAAACCTTTTCAAATTTTGACATAAGTCGCCAAAAAGGATCGCTAAGTCACCAACGTGGCTGTATTTGTAATTTGTTAAATAACTAGTTTTAATCGAGAGAGATTAATTTTTATTAATTATAAATAAATTATTGTATTGTCATCCAAAATAATCATGTACATTACATTTCAGCTCAATTGAGCGCTTTAAAATGTATTTTATTAACGATTGAAAATTCCACCAAGTTAAATAAATAAACAAACAAACAAATAAAATATGTATAGAGATCGTGATCTAATAGTAGGAATTGAAAAAGACGTAAGTTGGCGTCGAAAATTGATTTTCAGGCAAACTGGCAAAACCCGGTCTTTATTGTTACGAAAATGCAGACGCGCGCGCGATCACGCTTTTTAGCGTTTTTAATTAATATCTTTTCAAATAATCTTTATATATGTAATTCTTCTGTGCGTGTGTATGTAACTGAACTCCTCCTACACGGCTGGACCGATTCAGATGTAATTAGTGTTTGAAATTTTACTCAAAACGGTCCAGATTGTTAAAGCTTATTCATAAAAATTTGGAATTTTCGAATTTAAGATGCGTGTACACAGGACAACGTCTATCGGGTCTTCTAGTATATATATATATGTAAAGTATTGGCATATTTGTCGAGTGCTAGTAGGTTTTCATTAAACATATCTTCAGTGGACGTTCATCTTTATTTTGAAGCACTCATCAAAAGCTTAGGACAAAATTGCTGTACATTTTCACGTTGACGAGACACACAAACTTGCGACGACATTAAAGCAAAGTGGACAGGATACAAGCAACAGCAACATTTGGAGGACACAACATAAAGAGCATCTATATTTACATTCTTACATGACTGGATTGATTGATTGATTGAATATTAACGTCGCACTGTTCAGCTACACGAGGGCTTTTGGCGACGGACCACGTAATTTTGAACCATGGTCAAAAAGTGACGTGGACGACACCTGAGCTGGCACCCCCTCTCCCCTAACTACCACACCACACCAACGGGAGGACGTTTCAGCTCTCGACAGATTTAACGTGCATCGCTGCCCTACACGGCGGGTCTTTAGTGGTACTGGGCTCGAACCTGTGACAAAGCAAGCCACAGTCCGATACCTATACCACTCGGCTACCGCGGCCACCATTCTTACATGACGACGGCAAAGAGGAAGAGAGCGGGATTACACAAGAAGTTTGGTTTTATACCAGCAGTGCAAGCGCGCGATGATTACGTAATCGTAGTTCTGATTGGATAGAATGGTTGGGACAGGGATTTCTGATGTAATAATATTAGTGGATTACGATTAAGATCAGGGTGTTAGTTTCGAACCAAACAATTAAAAGATTATTTCAATATTATTAAAAAGAGTTAATTAAAAGGATGCTAGAGGGAATTATTACACACACACACATATTTAAGCGGAAAAAAAACATCATTTTAGTTAAGGGGGTCCGGCACTCCCATAGGAGCCCATGTTAAATTTTGTAAGTTTATGTACCTTTTTCTCAAAAACTACTTAATTCCCATGAATTTTTTTTACAGTAGGTTATGTGTACTATCAATAAAGCTCTAACGAAGGAATTTGTCCTTTTTATTAAGAAATAAAGAAATTATGATTTTTTTAAAGAAATATACAATCCCCTCTAAAATTTAGTTTAAAAAGCCTTATCTATAAAAAGGTTTGTTAGATATATGTAATTCACAATATTAAAATGTGTAAACATGCTAATATGTTCACTGAAAATTTGAGGATAATATAATAAGTAGTTTTTGAGAAAAAGGTACATAAAGGGAAAAAATATTACATTTTGAGAAAACGGGCTTTAAAGCGAAGATTTGTGATTTTTGAACATTTATTTTTGTAGTACTTTCCAGAAGCATATGAAGCATTTTCTTTACTCTTTGCTCTTTCAAAAGATTCTCCTAATTTTCTTGTTTTCATTATTTTCAACAATTTAGCCATTTTTTTTAAGGATTTCAAAATGCTTTCATTGGGTTACATGAATCCTACGAGCATCTACTTTTTTGAAGCATGACATTCAGTTATAACTTGGTTCAATATCACAATGTTTTAAGATCATTAATTTTGCTACATGACTCATATTGGACTGTGAAATAGACATATTTACCTCTAATTTTATAGGTTTTAACTCCACAAATGTAGATTTGGGAATCACTGACAATATGGTGTTATTAACTGATTCATTTGGGTTCTGAGTCCTTCCATGTATAACATAGGATAACTTAAACCTCTAAAAATTGTCTTCATTTAATTCATTATGGCATACAGCACGTGTGCATGTGTTTATGATCATAGTGATTCAGCTCCTGCCTCTTGAAGCTTGCACAATGAATTATGTTGAGGGTTCTCGTGATTGATATCATTTCTAATAGCCATACTATAATATCTTTGAATTTTTTTATATTAAAACGTCGGTGAGTCGGTTACGACCACTTAGACTTTTTCCATCACAATTTTTTTCTCTGTTTTTGTTTAAAAAGATCACAAAGTCGTGCACCCATTCACTTTTGGATATGTACAATACACTTTAATTTTTCCAGGAGCATGATGGGGATTCACGCTCTTCAGAAACTTATACAAGGAGAAACACAGGTGCTCCTATTAGAGCTCCTTTGATGCGCTTCAAGGAGTAACTTAATTTAAAAAAATAAATAAAAATACTTCTAATTATCGTATTTCCTCATATCATATATCATTTTAAACGGAGATATTTGAACTTTTAGAAAATATAAAAAGGGAAAAACGATACTTTTTCAAAAATTTTCCCGCTGGACCCTTCTTAAACTCGAAGAAGCCAGTTTTTGTGTAATAATGAAAATAATGTATATTTATTTTTTAATTTTTTATAAAAAGAAAAACAAACAGATTTGATTAATATCAACACATATTTGAAAATATGATTTGTAATTCTTTTCCAGAGAATAAATATACAAAAATTTCTGCGGTATATTACATTTGATTGATTGGTTTTTAAAATTCGAACATAATTTAAAACATTTTTACCGGAGTTAAATTTCTGAAAAATCTTAGAGCGATTGTCACATTGCTTCCATATAAAGATTAAAGGACCATGTAACTGAAGTTTTGTAAAAGGAAATATTCACTATGTATGTATACATCAGATAGTATTATATATTAAAGCAAAGGAAATAAAACTTCTGACACACATTTGTTAATATATTTCATATTGAAGAATAAAAATATTAAAACAAGTTTAATGTTTGACAATGGGCTAAATTCATGAGACGTCACAGTTACATGAAAACTATAATCACACGTGTTTCCAACTAATTAGTTCATAAGTTCACGTGATATAGCCACACAATATATAAATGCAACCACGTATTTCCAGCTAATTAGTTACTGCACTTTTCTGGTACTAACTTTTGTTCTTATAGAAACTTTATTTTTTAAAGTACATATTTGTCAACAATAATGCATATCGGTAAACAAAATCCACCTGATTTAAAAATCTAGGTTTAAAAAATACCTTTTTTTTAATTTTGAAAAACTGTTTCTGAAGAACCTTAACACTTGAGCATCTTTATCAAAATATCAAACTTGAAATTTTATCTCTAAATTTTACAAGTAGAACAACAAGTTTAATGCCAGTTTTATACTGGATTGAAAACACTTGATTGTATTGACCCAACTTGACAACGCTGGTCACAAGTCAGCGAACATGACCACTGGGCTACCACGTCTTTATTAGACTGTTAGAAACAGACACAAGTAACAAAAAAAAGAGAGAAATAAATAAATAAATAACATCCCGTAAGAGTTAAATGTAGAGGGACTTACAGATGTGAGTAACAATGAGCAAAACAGGATGCATCACAATGCAAAATAAGTCGTCGAATTAATAAGGGATGTGGTCACTTCATAAGTGGGGATTGTAATCCCGTGTTATATTTTCAATCCCAGGATTTCGGTGTTACATTATCCACAAATCCTGGAGATTAAGATTGGACTATTTATTAAAAATACTTACACATTAGTATAGTTGAAGTTGTATAATAAAACTGAAAATATAATTAAAAATTGGTTTAATAATTTTTTTTGATTGAAACACAAATCAAAACAAAACTTAATTCATTATAAAAAACAAGTAAATAAAATACATTATAAAATTAAAAAAAACGTTTTTTCATTTCTTGTGTTTCTGTAAATAAGCTTTTAAAAAACACTCGTCCAGCGTTTTATCGTTTAAACGGCTTCTTACTCGTGTTTTTGATACAAACTGTCCTGTCGAAGTGCTCGTTCAAACTCTGCTCTAGTAGGTTTTATCGTCATTAAATAGAAGTATGTTCTTTCCAGGTATAGAAGTATGTTCTTTCCAGGTAGTCACCACGTCTCCAACCATTTTCAAAAAAGAGACGTTTCTTTTTGAAATTTTGATGACAGTGTCTAAAATTTAATAGCATATACCTCTTTGATAACTTTATCTAGTTCATCCGCTACACGTAAAGTTTTACAGTACCCTTTTTCAAAAAAATTTGGAGTAACTAACAGTCAAAATACTTTGTTTTATATTCATATTACATTATTAAGTTAATTCTGAAAGTAAAAAGTCAGTTTGTCCAGCCATTATTCTCCAATTTTAAAAAAATTAAGAACTTTTGAAGTTTGTTTCAAACGTTTATAAAATGCTCAATTTTTGAAATGTTTTAGTCATTTAAAGTGATCTATGTTCCTTAGATTATGGTTAACAGAAGCTGGAATGAATTTAAAAATATGTGTTCCCTTGTTGATTTTTAATAATTATTTTTCTAGCTAAACCTAGAAAAAACACGAAAATTTCTTATTAACTTAAGCATTTTTTAAAAAAATAACTAGAGATTTCCAACCTAAATCCATACTAACTATTATAGAATATACGTTTGGAAGTATTTACAAAAAATTTCAAGACTATTTTGAACAGACAAAAAGGCTTAGGGATTAGAAAGCACCTACATATTCAAAATTAAGTATGAGAAAAACGCATTTAAAGTTTGTAAAGGCATAAAACAAACACCTATAATGCCTGTAATGCTCTAATTTTTTAATATGTTATTTTCCAACTTATGTTCTACATCAAAACACTACTTTAATTAATTATGACTGAAAACATTTTTTTTATTCAAAATATGTGTTTGCATAATATTGAAAGTATTTGTTTCAACGGCAGGTTATTCAGCCTAATCGTAATCAAATATTTTCACAAAAGTTTTGAAACACAAAGCATTTATGCACAACATAATAATGATACTAACTTAAGCTAGAAATCACCAGGTTTGTACATAAAATGTAATTTTTTAGATTTTAATTGGGAAAATTTGGCTAGTTTTAAAGTCGTCGAACAAAAACTGAAATATCATAATATAATACTCTACTATATGTTTACTATAATGTAGTAAACATGGATATATGGAAATATTCTTTTTTACCTGCAATACTTGTAGTTGAAATTCTTGTATTAGGAAGTCTTATTGCAGTGTCAGTAAAGAGCTGGTTTTTCGATTTATCATTTTCAGTTGTATTCCATCTCTTCCAAATATTGTTTCTCATAGCAACCTGAGAAAGTTTTGGCCGTGGAATTTTTTCAACAGGAAAAGAATTAATGAAAAATCTTATATATTATTGTTATTATATTAAAAATATTACATAAACTATAATATTTTAAAGCAAAAAATTGGTCTTGAATCAAGCTTAACTAATTAATTATGATAACTCAAAAAACTCAAAGCATAATCAAGCAGAAGTGATTTTTAGTTATGAAAATTGAAATTAATAACCATTTCATATTGAAAGAGCTGCTTGTGCTCAAAAATATTTTTAATTAATTCAATCTAAGAGAGAAAAATATTTTAAAATGAAACCGAAACCAAACCCTACGCTCAGAAAACTTCAAATATTTTAAGAACTAATTTGTCAGCAGATCTGAAATGTGGCTTTCCAATAATTTGGGCCACAAGAAAATGCAAAAAATGTTTTTCTATCTTTTTTAAATATGTAGGGGTACTGTGCAGTCTTAATGGTTTCTGTGTACAAATTGATTCGGTTATTGAATTAGAATGTGAATCCAATTCAAGTGCTACCTTATTTGAAATAAAAGATCCATTTGCATAAGCTGTTAGTAATGCAGTGGAATTTGAAGCGTCGAGTATTTTATGGAGGTCCGTTATTAATTCACGACATTTAGTTGAAGAAGGAAATGTGACAAAATCTATTCTTGAGATGTTGTTTATATTATTGTATAAGTATTGCATTAAACCACTTAGATCTGTGCAACTTTCTCCCATACGGGAAATGAGAGATGCACATATTTTTTTTACTTATAGTACTTATAGTATAGCACAAAGCCTTCCATCCGGTATAGTGGTTAGTGACACTGACTGCTGTACCGTAGGACATGGGTTCGAATCCCGGATAAGGCATGGATATTAGTAAATAGTGTCTTTATGGCATGGGGCTAAACAGCCGTCGAACCGCAAGTTCTCTCATGAGATTAGTGGAAGAGGAAGAGAGATGGGAGGCCCCTGGCCACCCCTAGGCTGTTCTCTTTCAAAATTCAGATAAAAACAAGCCAAAACGTACTATCACCTGCAGGGTGCTCAAGGTTACGGGTAACAAGATTTATACAATCTCGCCCCTTATTATGATGAATTTCGTGGGCCTCGATCTGGCACATGCCGATCAGGTGGCATTAGTAACAACATAATTGCACACAAAAAAATTCTACGTACATATTTCATAAAAAAATTACCAGTAAATTTCATAAAAATATAAATTTCCTGAGAATATTAAATTCTTAGAAAATTTTGATGAGAAAAAAATTTTAAGATATGATTGAGACAAAAATTAAATCCCAGGATATTTCGAGAGTGGAAGAAATACCGGGATCCCGGGGCTGCAAACCCTATCTCCTACAGTTTTACGTGTATCACAACGCTCCTTCATACTGCTAATGAGGGTGTTGATAAACAATTGTGGCATCAACTCTCATTATTTTAAAAATGATGGTTTTGATGCCTGTATGGTCCAGGGGAGGGGTTGACGCGCGCGCGACGAGTAACGGCTTTTCCTTGAGCATCCTAAATGTTCTCTTTAAGAGTGAGCTCCGGCGGCCTGCAGGCCTCTTTCTCCAGATAATCACTGACAAGTGCAGCTCTGTGAGGTCGGGAGTTATCGTCCAAAAAACCAAATTAGGTTCCGCACACCAGCTGTCTGATAAAGCCGTCTATGCTCGATGGCTAGTAGCGCATGTCCCACTCACAAGAAATATCTTCTGCAATGAAACCAGGAGCAACACTCTTGGACAAAGAAAGACAGTGCTAATGTCCCTTTCAGTGACAAGTCATGATTCAGCAAACAAAACTATTCTTGACGAGATTTCATCAGGAGAGAGTCTGGGGAACTATATCATCCAAAATATCCACCATTTTAGTAGCAGAAACATTCTTATACGGTGAGCGATTACGCTGAATGGCCGCATACCATTGTACATCTTCCCTGCCAATGCAGTGACCACATTGTGCTATAGAGATGAAATTATCAACCCATACGTATGACTTTCAAGGAGCTGTCGGAACTTAATCAATTTATGGACCGAATAATTAGAGCCCAACCACAGAAAACTAGTTGAACTTGTCGATTTTTATCTGGTGGAAGAGTACATGCACCGTATGGTGTGGCCTGTGAGGTCACTGGACCTCAATCCTATAACGTTTAGAAGCTTCTAGCAAGACACTCACACACACATACGCGCACGCACACACACATATTTATTCTTGTTACTCAATCATAGAGAAAACGGAAAGTTAATCAGTTATTTATTTAACAGTTTTTATCCTCCCAGCCTCAGGCCATCCACATCATCACTGACTAAAACACCGAGTGTTTCCGTCAGATCATTCCCGCTAAATGGCAAAACTTTGAATAAAAAATTTCACATGCAAAATGTTTTTGCCACTAACGAGACGCTATCAGAAGGAAACATTTTGAAAAAATAAACCAAGAGTTGATTTTTGCTTCATGATAGCCTTTTCACATGGTTCATTAATGGTGGAAATAACATTGCAAAACATTATACTAATCTTTAACATCAATGTTTTTGGCCTGAACTAGCTCCTGCTGATTTTTACCAGTTTTCATGGCTAAAAATACATTTATAAGGGCAATGCTTGGAAAATTTGGAGAAAAATTATAGAAAATGCAACGAATCAGCCGAAGGAGTTTTTTTTTTTTTTTAAAAAAGGTTCCAGGAGTGTTTTAAAATGCATATTCGTTGGAAAAAATATGTGAATTCAAAAGAAATTATTTTGAAGGGCATGTAGTTTAAATTGTACGTAAAATAAATTTTTATTTATATATTCCGTGAACTTTTTACCTTTATACACATATATAGACATACAAATAAACACGCATTAAGTGACATTAAAAATGCGATGCCAAGAAGGAATGGCCAGAAAGTGAAGAAACTCAGAAAAGAGATAGAAGCAATAAGTAATGTTTATTTTAATGATGTTTATTAACATGATTCTCAAAACAAGAGAAAACAACGTAAGCTCGATAGGCTGTTGGAATTCTACGGGCGGTTATCAATGAAACAACAAGTTTTCATATAGAATCAATGAGAGTATGAATGGAGTCTTGAGAGAGGGCTATGAATTTCCTGTCAACCGTTTGCCACAGCTTATCTTCTAAAAGTGGGTGGCAGGGCCTTAAGCGACCTCCAATTAGACGTGTTAAATTGGTAAGATACCAGACTGGAATGGTGACCAGAGAAGTCTATGCACATGTTGCGGAGCACATTGACTGATGTGTGCAGTGTGCGGTCCAGAATTATCGTGTTGGTAAAGTATATTTGTCACCCCCTAAGGAAAGAAAGCGTCCTCGGCTGCAGCAGATTTTTTACGCATCGTTTGGTCTTCATAGCGTCCTGAATGAGAATCAGATTTAATCATCTATCATATGCAATGGTGCTGTAAGCCATGCTCTCGCGTTGTAGTTCATCGCGACGTTCCACAGCTGGAGTCGGATTAGAACTGTCACCATGTTGGCGCCACACTCGCTATTCTTGGACAAAAAGCACGACTCACACCTGAGAACACGATCCTGTGTCATTCCGTCGTCCACTTCGCTCTTGCCTGACACCATTACAAACGGAGTCGTTTATACTGGGATGGTGGGAGGGGGAGGGGAGTAAATTACAGTCTCTTTAACACATGTTATGAGTGCAGGTTATGTTACACCAACCAACTTTCTAGTCGATAACGGGACATCAGGGATGACCTGCACATGCAAAAGTGTCTTAAAAGGCCACAAGTGCTTGCCAGGGGATGCGAAGAATCTCGTCTGCTGTCATCGTTCTGGTCGTTCAAATACCAACAAACTTGTCACCGTTCTTTGTTCTAAGTATCTTTGCCACAGTTTACCCATAATGAGTGCGTTTGAATTTTAGTCAATTAAGATCTGATGTATGGACCAATCTGACCTTCTCACTCCCATGTCTCTCATAAAATCGTTTGTCTGCAGTCATTGTCTCTGTTCGCGGTGGCTTGACATCCTCTGCTATTATACATACTCCATGAAATAAGAAAAAAGATATGGATATTGCCTTTTTCTGCAAGTCCCTTCCCTCATTTCTTCCCGAATGTGTGCCGGAGATCAAGACATTTTACATCATTTAAATTATTCCATGAGGTGAACCTACACTGAAATTTGAATAATCTTCTAGCCAGTCCTTGGTGAGGCATTTTGTTTTCAATTTTACGTCGTACTATATGTGTGTGTAGGAAATAGTGTTTAATTAGTTTCGAATAATTAGAATGTTTTAAAAATTTTCAATATATTTCGAGAGAGAGATGTAAGAGATGGCGGCTCCAAACAAACCTAATTGAATCGAGAGGCATTTCAATGCCCAGTGAAAGAATTCGGAGCGATGACATCAGACACATATAGTTCCTGAGCGCGAGATCATATTTCACTCGCACACCGGACACGAACGAAGTAAGGTCGACGCCCTCTTAGCAACTTTACCTTCATAAACAACGCTTCTTTAGGCCTAGCGATGTTTGGCGCCCCCATCTCACATCCTGCTCTCTGTTCGAACTACCTTTTATTTATCTCCTTGTAAATAATTCAAAGTTGTCAATATAGTCTGTTCCTTATCTTAATAAATTAATTGTTCTTTAAACTTTTTTTGCTTATGCTTTCTGTCGTCCAAAATTTCATCATTACCCCTAAACACCGTCCCCCCTATATATATATATATATATATATATATATATATATATATATATATATATATATATATATATTAATTAGTCGAATTTCAAATGCTAAAAGAAATATTTTTTTTATTTATAAAGAAATTAAATGAAAAACTTTTTAAAAAACAATCTTTTTTATAACTAATATAATCTAATATTAATGTACTAAGCAGCAAACTTCATATAATCAAATTTTTATACTATCTAATTCTAAAAAAACGTATAGACACAGTTTATATCCAATAAATATTTGCATACTATTTTTCGTAAATCTATAACACACACAAACAAAAAATTTTTTTAATAATATTCAGAGTAAGTGATCAGCAAATATTAGGAACAGTTTTGTAAGGCGATATGATTAATTAGAAAATTAAAACAGAATCTTTCGGCACCGATACGATGACAGTTCATATATCGCATGCTTCACTTCATTGTAGACAACAGGCAAAAGAGTTGACTACCAAGATTGTTTTTTGCAGTCAGCGGAATTAAGCTAATTAAAGAACGCACATCCCTGGTTTGACATAAATAACCTCATTAAAACGGTTTGAGAGGGAACACGCGTCAAGATATGATTACGATTTAGAGGGCGAAGAAATTTAATCCTTGGCGCCAAGAAAGAAACCTTTTTTTTCGTGGTAGTTATCTTCAGGTTCACTTTCGAAAAAGACAGTCGTGCGTTATGTATTCGTAAACACTTTTAATTGTCAGGAGAAATCTATTTCAATCTCTGCTTTTAATTAATTATTTTTTTAAAGGTTAGAATAAAGTTTCACTGAGTTTCTCAGGTTTAGTTCTATTTAAACGTATAAATAGATGTCATTTATTAAATGAGATGACAGTTTTAACACATTTTTTAAAAATTATAATGTATTAAAATGTATCCGTAACTATAAAAATGCATAGTTTTGCTACTGAAAATGACACAATATTATTTCACAGGTATTATATGTTTCTCAAATTACAACTCAGCTCCAGTTATGTATAGAATGTGTGTGTGGTCAGTGGTTATTCAAGAATATTACTTTGTCTTTGTATTTGATATTCAGCTTTATTCTCCTTTTAATTATTTAAGAGCCCCACATAAATGTAACCGTAAGCATGTTCGCGATATTGATGTTTAGGTTCAGTATTAAAGCTTCACAATTCATTAAGCATAAATAAATGTATAGAAAATATTTGTGATCAATACACGTGAGCTTGTACAAATGCGTCTTAGATATTATGTAATTATTTCGGATTATTTAAAAATATTTGAAATTAAGGCATGAGTTTAATTGAAGCAATGTGCAACTTAGTTTTAAATGAAATAAGTTAAAATATAATTTGTACTAAAAATTTATGAATTTTGAAATTTTATATCAACTATCAAGTAGTAAAAAATAAATACTTCTAAGAAATTCAGATTTAATCTTGCAGATTTCAAATTTCCAATAAAATGATATACAGTAAAATACGTTTAACGCGAAAAGGCTTAAGACGAAATATCGTTTAACACGAAATAATACAGTAGTCCCGACAAGCTACTTTGTATTTTCATGCAGTATTTTTTCTCTTTTCTCGAAACGAAAGTCACTTAAGAGAAAAACATTTCCCTTCTGGAAGTGAGAAAAATACGGAAGACACCATCCTCGCAGGTGAGATTTAAAAGGGGTGTATAATGACTGGAAGTTTCTCATGTTTTGTAGAAAGGAGGCTAACTTGGCTTTGAAATACCCTCGGAATAGCCAGTGACACAAGCCAATCTTGCTACTTTCACCTTCCAACCAAGCGACAAAAAAGAGGTCTCATCTCTCATCAGTTGGCTTTGGAATTCAGAGACGAGTACATAACAGAGTGAGTAAAAATCAGTTTAATAATACAGGTATGTATGCACATTTTTCCTCTATGTAAATAAAATGTACTCCTATAAACTTAATTTATTTGAATATATGCTTTTTTTCCCTTATTTTTGCAATATTTTTAACACGAAAAAAACATTTAATTCCCCTCAGTTAAGAGTGTTAAACAATTTTCTCAGAAAAATATTTTTATTTGTATTATACTGCCTTTTTTTTCAAATGCAAGTGGCAATGCAGAGACAAATATCTTTACGCCATACCGAGATCCAGTGGCGTAACGGAGAACACTTGGGCCCTCCTGCAAAGTCAGGTTTTGGGCCCCCAAGTTGGATTTTACAAAGGGTAGGTACTTGGCGATAGTCAAGCTGTGGGCCCTCTAGAGCCCTGCCCCCCGCGGGGGTTGCGGGGGTGTCCGTTACGCCACTGCAGAGATCCATAGTTAAAATACGGCAATAATGCAATATATAGAACATGCAAAACATAGGTACAGTGAAAAGTCTATTCGAAGAATTATACAAGAAAAATGAAAAGGATAATAGAGATTGAGAGAGAGAGAAGTAATGTGTATATAAATATATAAAAAATAAAACAGGATCAAGTCCTCATATACTATCTCAAAGGATATATTATACTAAAGGGTATAAATTAATCCCACGTACACGCGAATAGATTTCAGTCTATTTAATTTAATCCAGTCGGGGGAGAAAAAACACATTATCTCAATTTATTTGCGCTGGTAATAACTTTCGTTTTATGTAGTTTGCGGAAAGACCACTAAATCTAAATCTCACTAGAGACGCATAAGATAGTTATCAGTCTGCAAAACTCATTTGGCGGTGAACCTCAAAGTGATGAAATATGGAAAATTATTCTGGCTTTGATATCATGCAGATTAACCTTTAATCTTTTTGGGAAGATGACCCAAGAAAATTGGGGTATCGGATTGATATTTATGAGAACAAGCATCGCAACCAATGACTTCAACTATCTAAGAAGGTTTCCATTGTAAAATGTATCTCTCTCTCTGAGGTCAAAACTCCATTTAAAAATAAAAAATATTTTCCATGCTGAAAAACTACTTTAAGTTGTTTTAAATTTAAATAAAATACTACTAGAACCTGATACTTTTGTTTCATCCGAAATGACTTTCACATTAAAACAGACTGAAACATTTTTATTGTTTTCAAAACGTATCACCTGCTAAGTATTAATGCGTGAAAAAGTCTTTCCATAAAATTATCAAAAGAAAAAATAATTAAAATTTTTGTAAAAATTCATTTTAGATTAAATTGAATACATTATGTTATTCAATTAACTAAATTCTTTTTTTAAACTTTCTGATTGCTATTGAATAAACCTTTTACAATAGGTGCACATTGTTACCGTTAAAGTGTATAATTCAGTTATTTCATAGAATAACTAGGTATTTCATGAAATATCTACACAAGTGAGTTAAAGTACATAATAGATGAAAAATTTCCTACTTCACCTTGTTGTTCTATGAAATAACTAGTTATTCTACAAAATAACTAATGATAGACTGTTAAAGTGAAAAAATAAAAAATTTCAAAGCTATTTTATAAATTAATTGATCATAAATAACTAATATTTCTTGAAAAATACATTTCATTCCTATTGCGGATGATTAATTTGTAAATAATAAGGAAAAGCAGATGATATAATGTATTATTGCTCATATTGCTAACATTAGTTAAACAGAAAAAAAAAGAATTCGTTGCTGAAATAGTCATATTTCAATCTTAAGAAATACACGCTGGAAAGAAAAACTATTGCTTCATAAAAACATTGCGTAAACTTTTTCAAATAAAATTGTAAGAGAATATGAATTTAAATTTTATGAAATACCTTTATTTTACTTCACATTATTTATTAAGGCAATGATCGCTGTGATGACACTTTGAATTGGGTTCAAAATTGACTAAAAGCAACTAGAACCAGTTCAAAGAACTTTTGAGTGCCGTATTTCATACTTTAACGATCAAGTAATCGTTATTCAATAGAATACCTAGTTGAATCGTAGAATTCAAAGGTTTTACATACTTTAACTGACTTGTCCAGTTATTTCATGAAATACCTAGTTATTCTATGAAATAATAGATTTCACACTTTAACGGTAATATAAAGGGTGTTTTTTTAGAGGTATAGAACTTTAAATTGCAATAAAACAACGATGTATTATTCGATTGACATGATTTTTTTTTATTCGAAAGATAATCTTGTGGCATTACATTTTAAATATGACCAAGCAAGGCGTAGATTCGTTGAATGGGCCCAAAACGAGATTGCCGTTGTTCCCGATTTTCATAAGCGAATTTTGTTTAGCGATGAAGCGCACTTCTGGTTGAATGGCTACGTCAACAAACAAAACTGCCGCATTTGGAATGAAGCTAATCCACAAGTGTATGTCGAAACACCGTTACATCCAGAAAAACTGACTGTTTGGTGCTCTTTATGGGTTGGTGGAATCCTTCTTCAAAAACGATGAAGGCCACAACGTTACAGTCAATGGTGATCGGTATAGAGCCATGATTACTAACTTTTTCATTCCTGAATTGAACAATCATGATGTCCAGGAGCTGTGGTTCCAACAAGACGGCGCAATATGTCACACAGCTCGTGCCACAATCGATTTATTGAAAGACACGTTGGGTGACCGCCTAATTTCACGTTTTGGACCTGTGAATTGGCCTCCAAGATCTTGTGATTTAACACCGCTAGACTATTTTCTGTGAGGCTATGTAAAGTCATTGGTCTATGCGGATAAGCCACAAACGCTTGACCATTTGGAAGACAACATTCGCCGTGTTATTGCCGATATACGGCCACAAATGTTGGAAAAAGTCATCGAAAATTGGACTACATGCGAGCCAGCCGTGGCAGTCCTATGCCAGAAATCATATTTAAAATGTAATGCAACAAGATTATCTTTCGAATAAAAAAATTCATGTCAATCGAATAATACATCGTTGTTTTATTGCAATTTAAAATTCTATACCTCTAAAAAAAACACCCTTTATATATATCGATATATTTAATCGATGGTCGCAGTAACCTAGTGGTCAAAGTTACGGACTCGGAGCTGGCGTGTCATTTCGAGCTTAGTACCACTTAAAATCCACAGTGCAGAGAGGGCCAATGCACGAAACGTCCTCCCGTTGGTGTGGTGTGGAAGTTAGGAGAGGAGGGTACCAGCTCAGATGTCGTCACTGGTTCAAAATTACGAGGTTCATCGTTAATAACACTCGTGCAGCTTTATAGTGCGACGTTAATAAACCTTTCTCTCACAGAAATAATTACTATATTACCAACACAGAGAAATTTTCTTCGTGTTTATCATAAAAGAAAACCATTTTAAAGGGGAAATAAAGTTATTTAATTTTAATAAAATTTTCTCTTTCTCTCTGCCTCTGATTGAGATATAAATATATCACAATATTAAACATTGCCTTATCTTTTCCTGAAGTTGAATCAGTTCTTACTAATTCATGATGAATTTTTTTTCTTACTTATAAATTTAAAACATCCATTCATCCTCAAAACACAATGTTAAGCTGTCACAAGGTTAGAAAAAAATGTGTTGGGTTTGGGAGGGAGAAAATGAGAAAGAGCGAGAACAGTACCGCGCCTTCGTACAGGTAGGTTACGCCAAACGCTTTTTAAGGCCTCTAAGTATAATAAACAACCGGAAACCCACCCTAATGGAGATAGGCGGCACTGCGTAATGCAAGAAATTCATGCTCAATGTCGAACGTGAAAAATGGGTTGACAGATTCTCATAGACAATAGGAGTCTTCAGTGTTGGTGAGATAAAATAAATAACGTAGCGAAATCAATAGAAAAAAACATATATCAAAGAAAACATGGACATCAATTGCTGAAGGAAATATATATAGGGCAAGAGTAAATTTAAATACGTGTCTGAGGCTTTGGAGCACATACTAACAAATACAATCAGATTTATTTTAAGCTGTTGTAAGCAGATCTCAAGGAATATTTGCTTCATTTAGTACGCTAGCAAACATGTATATATATATACATTTAAACAATTGAAAAATAGGTATATATTTTACAATTAAGTGAACATTTAAAAGGCTGAAAAGTTCAATTAATATCATGTTTTAGTTTAAAGAAAATATATGCTGTTTTTCATCCCCAGTGAAAAAAAAAAGAAATTTGAAAGACATTTTTTAAAAAAAAAAACTGACTTTAAACTTCCAAAAAAAAAAGCATTTAAAAGTTAGAAAAATTATATTTACTATAACAAACAAAGAATAATATATTTTTTAATACGTCAGGTTAACCTTAAAGTGGTTCCTACCGCCTGACAGAATTATTTTGAATAACACCCATTTCTGAAAATCCCAATTACACTTTTACTTATGTAATTCCAATAAATATTTTTTGATAGTTCATGAACTGTTCTATTAGTTTCTAATTATATTGTTCACAACATCCAACCAGTACTCTTCGAATTTAATTTTTAAAAAAATTGAAATCTTATTTTTTTACCATCTTGTTTAAAAAAACAATATACATCTTTTTTATTACTATTTTAGTATCTCTTAAAGCAATTTGAAATAACAGTATATTTTTCCAATCTAAACTATTGTTACTTATATACTCGTACACTCATAGACAAAAAATTAGAGCACCAACAAGGAGTCGTCAAAATGAAACGAAATTTTGTATACGTAATGACTACTTTGATGTAAGTAAATGCTTAGAAAATCAAAGAAAAATGATCATTTATTTCAGAGAAAAAGGAAAAAGAACGGAGGATTTAATACAATGTTGAACCTCCTCTAGCTCGAATGCACGATGCGATACGATCAGTCATTGAGGCATACAAGTTCTGTATGATGTCTTGAGATATTTCGTTTCATATTTGCTGTAACGTTGCCTCTAGTTCGTTCTAACTCGTGGTATGCCCAAATCGCCGTCCCAAACTATCCCAGATATGCTCGATTAGAGACAAATCTGGGGATCGGGCAGGCCAAGGAAGGGTAGTAACAGTGTGGAGACAGTCTTGTGACACCTTTGCCGTTTGAGGCCGAGCATTGTCTTGTTAAAAATGGCTTCTGGGAGCCGTTGCATGAGTGGCAACACATATGGTTGCGGGATGTTATAGACATACTACTGGGCTATCATGGTGCCACGAATCAATACTAGGGGTGACCGTGTGTTGTAGGCAATGGCACCCTATACTATCACATCAGCTGTGGGAGCGGTTGTCGCTGTAAAGCAAATGCAGGATTGAGGCGTTCACCACGGGGTCTTCACACACGAATACGATTGTCATCACTGCTGAGACTGAATCTTGATTCGTCGCTAAAGGTGACCTGGTTCTATTTCGCTCCAGTTAAGTTTCCTCGTGCGCGGCACCACTCCAAACGTAAGCGTCGATGGGTGGGCGTTAAGGCAGTACACGTAATGGGCGTCACGATCCAAAATGTCCTTCTGCCAGGCGCCTTCGTATGGTTCGAGAAGACACAAGGGCCCCTAGTGAAGGTGCTACCTGTGTCTGGATGACGGCCGATGAAGCAGTTGGCTGTACGCGTGCATTTCTTAGGATATGGCAGTCTTCTCGATGACTGGTCTGTCGAGGGCATCCTGAGCCTGGTCTTCGTGTAAATGACATCTCTCGGATCCACTGGCCCCAACACCTCCTCACAACACAATCAGAGCGGCCTAATTAACGAACTATTCGCCTAGCTGACCACCCAGCTTCCATCATCACGATGATTCTCCCCCTTTCAAACTGAGACAGCTGCTCATATTGTCTTCGAAAACGGCGTAATGGCATGTCTACCTCAGCTCTTCCTTTGTAAACGATTCAGCACACTCAGACAAGCTTTGGTTACCTGTTTTATACTCCACGGAGAACGACGTTAAACGCCTTCTACTGGCTAAGCGTAATGCGCAATCACGCTGCTTTTCTACGCATTTGCATATCTCCCCGACATGTACCTTCATGCCAAGTTTCGTTGTGATCCCGTAATTATTTCTTGGTGCGCTAATTTTTTTGTCCATGAGTGTATGTATACATATACAATAAAAATTGTAATAATCTGTTTTGCACAACCATTAAGATTCTATAAATGTATTAAATTCCTTTCATCACTTATTTTTTTTGCAAGGCATGCGGTAGATGAATATAAAGATGTGGTAAATTATAGTAAGTTTCGGCATTTATTTCGCACACGTTTTATATAAGTTGAAAATTCATTTGCAATAATTCTGACGTCATGAAGTGCAAGTTCAACTGAAATCTATAACGAAACCCAATATTATCTGCATTTAATAAACAAGAAATGTATTTTATCCATGGTATAATACTTAATTGAAATACTTTAAAGTGCAATTTTAGTATAATGTAGGTGAGATGTGCAATACATTTAATTAATTTTCAAGCTTTTAACCCTTTTTAAAAAAAGGTAAACATTACTGAATATTTTTAATTTAATTTAATTTAAAGATCGTAGCATTTAAATGAATAACTAATATTATTGAGCAAACTAATTTAGACCGTGGCAACAGCAAACAAAGTAAACTGGATGAATCACTTCATAAGTGAACTTTATATGAGCCTTTCGACAATTATGCTAAGTTAAATTCAAAGTGGTCCAATGCAAATAAATATAACATGATTTTATTACTTTTTGTTTCAATCACAAAAAGCTTTATATATATATATATATATATATATATACTGGTGTGCAAAAATTAAGGACGAGACGGTTTTTTCAATATAACTGTACAAAAGCTTTCCAAATCAACACATTTAATACCGTAAGATCCCCAATACGTAAGGACATGTGTAATACGTAAGCAACACTTACTAAAAGAGAAATCAGAGGGATAAAAAGAAGCTTGATTGAAAAAGTAGCATGGAGCGCAATGCGACTAAAAGCCGAAACATCCCTGTGATGAGTGTCCAGCAAGAAACATCCGGTCTTTAGTAGGGGATATGATCTCCCCTGACTGCTAGGCAGGTTTCACAGCGTCTGCCCATGCTGAGAATGAGGGTGTCAATGAGTTGTTGAGGCATTGCTGCCCATTCGTCTTGCAGCGCCAATCGAAGCTCCCGAATCGTTACTGGTGGTAAGGTACGAGCTGCCAAGCGTCTGCCTAGAAAATCCCATACATGCTCGATGGGATTGAGATCCGGAGATCATGCCGGCCAATCCATACGTTCAATATCCTCACTCTCTAAGAGCTGTTCAGCAGCTACTGTGCGATGACATGGTGCATTGTCGTCCATGAAAAGGAACTGCAGACCCATAGCGCCTCTAAAAAGACGCACATATGGAAGAAGAATCTCGTTACAATAACGGGTCCCGTTGACTGAACCTGCGTCGAAGATGTGAAGGTCTGTACGACTACCAAGCATGATGCCTCCCCAAACGAGAACACCGCGACCTCCATACCTGTCCCTTTCAATGATGTTCGAGGGATGATTGCGGCTTCCCCGCTCTCTCCAGATGAGTATGCGATGAGAATCGCTACTCAAACTGAATCTCCTCTCATCTGTAAAGAGTACTCGTCCCCATTTATTGTTTCTCCAATTCCGGTGTTCCCGGCACCACAGAGAACGCCTTCTCTGAAGGGCAGGCGTTAAAGGTATACACCGTACAGGGCGTCGTGCAAACAGACCACCACCGTGCAGTCTTCTGGCCACGGTAAAACGCAATATCGGTCATCCAGTCGCCTGTGTCGTGTGTCTAGCGATTTCTCCCGCTGTCTGCCGCCTGTTTCTTCTGGCCTGTTAGACAATGTACCGGTCATCTGCGGGTGTGGTTCCTCGTGGACGACCACTACTGAACCCCCGAATAGCTGTTCCTGTAGTTTGAAATTGTCTCCAAAGTCGTGAAACGATGCTGTGAACAATTCCGAACTCTGCAGCCACACTTGTCACACTGCGGCCTTCCTCCAACTTCCCAATGATTCGACCTCGGGTAAAAGCATCCAGATGTCGTCTAACAGATTGATTATTCGCCATTTCTCGCTGAGGCAGCAACTCGGTGTGATTTTAACTACTATACGGCGTGCAATCTCTTTGCCAGAAATACTGATCTTACACCGACAACATGCTTTATACTACTCAGACACTCCCCCATTACGTCTACCTGCATATCTGCGCATGTGCTACCGTACATCACCTTATTTAATCTCCTGATTGGTCTTTCTGTCCGCTCTGCCTCTTCGTTCAGCTGATATGCTAATTTTTCGACTTCGTCCTTAATTTTTGCACACCAGTGTATATATATATATATATATATATATATATATATATATATATATATATATATATATATATATATATATATATATATATAATATATATATACATAATCCCAACACCAAAAAGAAATTACTTTAGAGGAACGAAAAGAGAAGCATTTGTCTGGATAAGTTTCAAGGTCTCACAAGTTTAAATATGTGTGAAAAAAAGATATATCAAAAGTAAAATGATGTCACATTAATAATCGCTGTAATGGTCAAGATTTTGAATGGAATCCTGAATGCGTGCATGCATTTTATCGTACAGGTGTAATACGTCATATTGTGGTATGGAGTTCATGCCCTTTGTATTTGATCAGTCAAATCAGCAAACAATTATTGGTGATTGTGGATGACAATGGATTTTTCGTCCAATCATATTCCATCAATGCTCTATGGGAGAAATATTGGGTAATAATACAGACCAAGGTAGAGATCGACAAACCGTATAACACACTGTATAACAGCAGCCTAAATGAGTACGCTTGTTATCCTGTTGACAACTCTCCTTTTGATATAGCTCATGAACAGCAACATAACCAGTTCAATCATCAGTCTGGCGAATATATTTATAGTCAAAGGGCTTGGGATAATGGCGAAAGTACTCCTGCTGTGATAAAAAAACTGCTCACTAGATCTTAATTCCTTGCTAAGATTCAATGTGTCTAGACGCAGATATCTTGGTTTCAAGTGATCGCATGGCCTCTTTCTAACAAATAACGGCCATTCTGGCTATAAGACAGAAACGGCTATCGGAAAACACAATGGATCCTCACTCTGCTATACCTAAAAATCACTCAAGTCGAAAATGACAGTGATTTGAAATTAATGGCATGAATGCGCTAAAAAGTCTGGCTCAGAGCTGTTCCCATCAGTTAATTTGTAACAATTTACTTTGTTACTCTGATGTTAACAGAAGCTATACAGTAAAAATTTTACTGCAGATGCGACACGTTGAACCGCAGCCATGTTGAGAAACGGCAGTTTACTCTGTCATTGATATCCCGTATGCATCTGGACTTCTGTCTCCTTGATACAGTACTCAGCCTTTACAAATGGTGCCAACAATCATGTACAGTACATCCCTACAAAATCTTTTCAGCAATATCGAAGAAAGAAAAATCCACCTTTTCGATGCCCTACATGTTTCTTTCAAACTCATTAAGCAACTGACACTGTCTTTTTCATCTCAAATGCATTTTTACATGCATGACTCAAATCCAGCTCACAACATTAAATCTGGAAGATAAATAACACTCACGAAGTTTAATCGCATATTTAAACAAAACTTCATTTGCATGTTAATAGTAAATCTATCCTTATTCATCCAGTGCGAAATTCGAATGGACGTCCGACGTCTTCTTCCAGATCTGTAAACGTGCTCTCCAAATTTTGTTTATCTTGCATAACCTCTTTCTGGTGGCGGAATTTTATTTTCCATCAGTGTATATATTACCCTTATCCAAATTCTTATTTTTATTTATTTCAAAATGAATGATTTTAAACTCTGATAAATAAATAAATTTTAAAAGTTAAGCCTTTTTAAACATTTAATTTATAATTTTCTTAAAAAAATTAATCAATGCATTAAATTTAAAAAGAAATTATCCTATTATAATAAGACATAAAAGAATATAAATGCAATACGTTACAAAAATCAAGTTCCCTAAATTGAATGTATTGAGAAATAATGTAAAAATATAAGGCATTGGTATTGCGAAACTTGCAACTATGTTTTTTTTTTTTAGTCAAAAAGAACTTATGTATTATTTATTTGCTTATTGTTTAACTAGCCGTTATTTAGGTAATGGAAAATTTTCTATTCCAATGTGGTAAAGATAGAAAGATTGGACAGATAAATAAAATAATCAGTTAGAACCTCATACTAATTAATAAAGCATATTTATGGTAAAAAAATATTATTACGACTAATGTAGTGGGAACTTGATGTTTTTACATTTTAGATCCAGCAGTTGATAAAAGGGGGTGGGGAGGATGCGTTTTTTTCCAAGAGAGGAATCGGCAATCGTTGAAACAGGGAATAACTGTCACTAACTGAGTCTTCAAAATGAAATATATGATAGTCTCCGATAAAAACAATTAATAGACACAATATTAATAGAAACACTCACTATTTTTCGGTTATTTATATTTATATATAATTTGAAATAAACCGTCATCAATTTCTTTTTGCACTTAAATACGTATATCATTAATTTAAAAAGATATTTTTCACTTATTATAAATAAAGGTACATTTATAAAATATATTTAGAAATAAAGTTTAATATGAATTAAAAAAATTGTTTCTGGAGATTAAAATGAAAGAAAAAAGGTATACCCCCAAAAAAAAATATATAAAACGCGTTTTCATGAAAATTACAAAAATGTACTCCTATCATAATAAAGTTTCTTGACTAATCAGAGAAGCTGCTATTAAATACTCTTTTTTGAGTACAATTTTGACAACATTTTTCATTTACTTATGTAATTAAGGCTAAGCAAAGCGCAAATTTATTATAATATTTTAGGAATTAACATTTTAATAATATTTATAATAATATTAAGTATGATTATAAATTTATTTATTTAAATTAAATAAACTCATAAAAATCAGCAAAATAAATATAAGTATTTAAATCTTAAACAGATTATAAATTATTAATTAGATTATTTTTTAATACAGTTATTCCAGTTGTAAGTATGAGATTTTGAGTTTAGAATAACTAGCACATTTTTTATCTAGCTCTACAGATACGCTATCTTTACAATACTAGAACTAATAGCATATGAAAATGTCCTTGTAAATAATTAAAAACTTAAGTATATTAAGCACAGAACTGATCTACTAATTATTAATTGCTAAATTTCCATATAATAATTCTAAAATAATTTCAATCCATCGGATATTTACAAACTGGTAATTTTGAACTAATTTTATTATATTGTCGATATTTATCTTCTGAGTACATATTTTGAAGTGTTTTAAAGATACTTTCATATATATATATATATATATATATATAGATAAGAATACTCCTTCCCTTGTTTTTAAAACTATTTACTTAATATTAATCAAAGTGCTATCATAGCCATCTAAAGCCATAATTACTTTTAAGACTGAAATGACGGTCTCCTGTATTTCGATATATTCTTGCTCTAATTTTTTAATTTTAAATTATGATTTTTATAGTAAGTTGATATGAAGCATGGCACATAATAGATTTTCATATTACATAATCACTTTAGAATTAAATTCAAATATATCCGTTAAGACCGGGATTGCAACTGCATCCTGCTAGCAAATACTGAGAACTATTTCAGTAGCTTCTTTTTTAATTATTATATGATCCACACAATGATTTCCTGGCTAGTAACAGCAATTTTTTACGTTTTTCAAGTAATGCCAACTGATTCCTAAGTGCTAGAAAGAGTTTTTCTTTATTTTTTTGTATTTCAACAGTATTTATAGTTATTAAATGTGAATACAATCATTAATATAGGTACGAATTATAATAAATTTTGGAACAAAAATATTATTGGTTTTATTAAGAGAGTGTTTGCTTAGATTTAATAAGGAATTGATTTTATATATTGAAATGTAGACAATACATACATATAACAAAATAAAAACATGAAAACAATTAGTTAAAATCAGGAAAAAAATCCAATTTAGAGTTTAAAATTTTTTTCTCGTTTTATCGAAACTGTAATAGTAAATAAGTTTAATGTTTCAGTGGGAGGTTGCTTTAGCATAATTGAGTTAAATCTTACATTGCGCAATCCACGGAAAAACCTTTGTAGGCATATCAACAGTTCTTTAGTTTCAGTTTCGTATCCGATGTCACATTTACGTCTGAAATTGCATATATTGTTGAAATTTCAATATATTCGTTTAACAGGAATATTTAAGTTCTTTCTGAGTGATTACAAAACTTTATTTACAACGGGAATCAAATTTACTAGACCTACAGTTTAGTAAAGTTAATTTTTCGGTTCCGTTTTAACTGATTAATTATCTGCAAGTGAATCCTTAGATATTCACGGCAAATTAAATAGCTATAACTTTTCACAAACCCATTAATTGATAGAAAGATTGATAAGAAAATAATGAAAAATGAAAAACCACATATTTCATTCTTTCAGCTATATTATATTTTTCTATTACTTTTGCAGAGAAAAATGCATGACACAATAAATGTAATTCAAGTAAATGGGATGAATTCAAAACTCTGAAAGGGTAAAATAATTTTAAAGGTTTCTTATAAAACTGGTTCTTAAGACTTTTCTGATAATATTGAAAGCGCGGAGTTAAATTTAAATGGGAATTTGTAAAAAAAAGAAAAAAAACTGTTTTATTCTTCTATGCCCAACAATTACTTGAACGCATTTTAAATTGATTATTTTAATATTGTACAGAATTGTTAGAAGCAATAACATCCAGTTTATAATTTTAATGAAATATTTTTAAAGAAGCGGTTTTTAACCGTTGGAATATTCTATAAATGTTCTCAAAAATGCAAGATAATGTTTTAAAAAAAGGTGCAATATAGCATTAAATGTTTTTTTATATTATGATTGCAATGCGTCAAAGAATATTGTTCCAAAATGTTTTCAAAATATTTTTTCTAAAAAAGAGTTAGTACCACATGTGTGAGCCAAAGTAAAATAATAATAATAAAAACTATCAACATTATTATTTCCCATACAAGTAGATTTATTTTTTTAAAAAGAAAACAATTAAGTATAAAACTAGAATAGAAGGTTTAAGTTGGGAATTTTTATTAGCTGCGCATTCTAAAACTATACGGCACTGTTAAGAGTTATTTGAAGACGAACTCCTAATTTTGAACCACGGTCAAGTAACGATACAAATTTTAAAAAGACTATATAGTGATTTTGATTTGCAAAGGATATTTATTTTTCATGATTTGGTAAAGGAATTACATTATAAAAAAGAAAAACATTAAGAAAAAACTTTAGTCTATCCCGATGAATGTTATAATTCGAATGATTAAATGAGTATTATTCTCGTAATTCCTATTCCTTTTCGTGAAAATCTTCGAAGAAATTAATTATCGAATACATAGTTCCATATGACTTCTAAGTTACAACTTTACTTATGAATTATACCAGCATATTAATATGAGATGGAATTATTTTTAGAAAAATTAAATGTAAATATTTGTTTCAAATAATAAATTTTGTATTGAATTCAAAATACTTGTGTCATTATTTCACAAATATGCTCACTAAGCAATTAAGCTTCCAGTGAAAAACATATAGGATAAATGCCTACCTGGCAGTTATTACTATTTTTGAAATTCTACAAATTCAAACAATATCCCGAAGATGTGTTCAGCGATTGATGCTTTTCCTGCTTTTCATTTTTTAAAGAAAATACATAGGGAGAGAAATAGCTTGGCTGGAATATAGTCCAAGCTTAATCGGAGTGACGATTTCACTCGTTTTCTGTGAAGAACGAAGCTTTGAGAAATGGGAACTTATGTGCATTTATGTAACAGCTTTTCAGTCTCCACGTCATGTGTGACTAAAGTTAGGAAAATAATCAACCATTTAAAATATAGACTTCGTCGCGCAAACGCGAACTAGCGCATTTTGGAATCAACTAATCAATCGTCTAGAAATTATAGTGATATCTCAGTATATGACACACACGTCTGAAAATCAGATCTACTCTTACCCTAACAGTTACAGAAAAACATTTCAAACCTACAAAATACATTGCTGAAATAACAGTGACTCGGTTCAACTACGTGAAGTTCTCATACATCAGTGCATTTGGTCACTCTAAATAAAATAGATGCTTTGGATATGAAACTTGAATTCGATTATTTTTATAGAAAATTCTCTATTTAATTCATGAAATGTATATTTTATGTACGTTTTTTCCATATTTTATAATCCTTTGAATATTTAAATCATTTGATTTTGACTTCAAATCCTGAATACTAGATTAGATCTCTTGAACACTTTTAAATTTTATGCACTAAATATGAGAATCAGTGTGTTATGAAACTCTGTTACCGTAAAATCTGGCTTATAACGCGCCCTTTTAACACAAAAAAATAAGATCGAAATATAAGAGTGCGTGTTATACGCCGGGAATAAAAATGATAGCTCTAAAAATAAAAAATAAGAGAGGAGCATATATATAAAAAAATTAGACTTTTACATACATCGGAGTATTGTTTATTTAAAAGAAATGCCGTACCTAATGAACTTAAAAAGGGTTTGTAGTGCTATTTTTTCAAAAGCCTGGGATTATATCTCGAATAATTGACTTCAAAACATAAGAGAATTGGCCATATATATTTCAGGTTATTTCGTAAAAAAGCGGGAGCGCGTTATATGGTGAACATACCAAAAATTTCTAAAATGCAGCTTGAAAGTATAGGTGCGCGTTATACGAAGACGCGCGTAATACGCCGGATTTTACGGTATATTGTAAATGGATAGTTTTTCTGAACTATGCCCTTTAAAATGATAAACAATGTTTCAAAATTAACCCCAGAGTATTATGTACGTTTTTTCATGCGTATACATACAAAATAAAATTTTTTAAAAAAACTATTGAAGAATGGAAACACAAGACAGAGAAAAAATTTAAGTACTCGATTTCACATCACTTATAATAAGAATCCATGTTCATAAATTAAAAAACTCTACACATTAACATCTTTTCTTCCGCATAAAATCATTATTTTAACAAAGAGTCGGTTGTAAAACTGCACATATTTTTCAAATTGGCTTAACACAAGAATCCAGAATGACTCGTTTTTTACATTCTTACAATGGTTTCTGAGATTCCTTTGTAATCCGCAAACCACAAATCCACCAGGGTCAAATTAAAAAGAAAATGGCTGTTAAAAAGTTATTTCAGGAAAAAGGACCCTCATTACTTTATTAATCATGTTGAAAAAAGTAAAACTATAAATATTTACTGGAAATCTTTACATACATTAAATTAAGTTCGCCCTTTCTCTATTATAGAATAAAAATATATTTTATTTAATTTTCTCTAAAATGATCCAATGCTTTCATTTAAAAAACATTTTAAAATTTATTTACAAATATAAGATTTATTGCAATTGTACAATTTTTAAAATTTTGAGAAGTAATAGTTCTATTTCGTTAAAATTTTTTAAACGTATAAAACATTAAACATTAAATTTCAATTTAAGAAAAATCAGAATTAAAACTTAAAAAGGCAAATATTATTAAATTCTGATGTCAAGGTTTTTCTATTGAAGACCCCATTTAAGAATGTTTCTGTCCTGAGTTGTTATCCAACCATGTGCCTTTGATAACTCAAGGTTGAATTCGCGAAAGGCAATATTAATAGCTAAAATGAACTCAAGAAACTTATATTAAATTTAAATGATAAATTAACAGGTTCAATCAACCTAAGTATCAACATGTAAGCGTGCTAGTTTTTTATTCGTTCGTTTCACTTTTACGTAACGATTCTGAAATACGTTGTTAAAAGATAAAAATTTAAATTATTTCATAATAATACATTCTAGAGTTCAAACAGTTAAAAAACCTTTCATAACTTAAAATAGACTTTTCCTCATATTAATATTTTAATTTATGGTAGAAATAATTACTGATTAAAATTTAAGTTTAAAACTAAAGATTAGTTAAGAAAAACCACTAAATATTACAAATATCTGATTTTTTAAAAAATATTTATTCGAAAACTTTTTTTAGCTAAAATAGTAAAAATTATAAGTACGTACCTAGCTAATAAATGTAACGAAAATAAAATTCTGCGAATGCTCTTAATATCACAAATAGTGAAAAAATATGAAAAATTTATTTTTTAGCTTTTAGAAATTTATTTTAGAGAGATGGAAATTCCAGAACAAAAAAAAATAAACTTTTCCAAAAAAGTTTTTTATTTGTTGTATTTTTTTAAATCGACGTTAAACTATGCGTATTACTTCTGTTCTTTCGAGATTGCTAAACTTTTATAGCATCCATTTCAAAATCTTATGTATTCGGTTGTTTCTAAAATTATCATTACTAGTTGGTAAATATTTGCAATGCTATTTCTTGCAAAATAATAGGAAAATAATTATTGTATTTATATTTGCATCTCCAGTTTGAATTCGCCAGTTTGACATTAACGTAAGGGACAACATACCGATCCATGAAAATTTTATTTCTGAAATTCGCAAAGGGAAAAAAAATTATACACTAAGACATCAAATGTTATGCGTGAATAAACATACATATTTAATTGATTTAAATAATTTTGACATCAACAATGAATTTTATTTAAATTTCACAGATATAAACATACAGTAAATAAATAAAATAAAATGCCACCGCTCGAAAAAGTGTATAATATACTGTTCTTTTTTTAAAAACTGAATCATGTAGTAGCCCTATTTCAGCACACTAATAAAAAATATAATGCTTTTCTTTAAAAAAAATATTTATTTCCGCTTAGGAAACCTGTAGTTATGAATGGAATAATTTAATCTGTTACTTTTGGCAAACATGCATGTTTTAATCTAAGTTTTTTGTTTTCATTCTTTCTTACGCGGAGAGTAAGTGCTGTTCTTAAGAAAGAATAATTATGTTTTTATTTCAATCATTTTTTCGATGCATTCTTCAAAACCAGTCAAATATAAAGCAGTTAAGTTCTCATTAAATAAGTAGAAAGATTTCGGATACTTAACCTTTTTTTAAAATTTATTTTGTATTCGAATAATAAAAGCAAAAGAGAAATTTATTTTTTTCCAATTTTGGAATTAAGGGGATTTGAATTTACAAATTATATTTTACAAAGCTAAACATTTTAAGGGCAAATGAATATTTTACTTTAGTAAAAATTAAAAATTGTTGGTTTGTAAGCATTTTTTTTTAGTTTAGTCTAAAATATTAACGAAACATCATAAAATGTGCATGAATGATACAAATTCCAGTTACATTTGATAAAAATGAAAGCATTATTTAATAAACAGCTCAATAATTTTTTATGGTAACAAAAAAAAAAGATGCAGATTATAACTTTTTTATCTTCAAATTTGTTATAATCTAGTAATTCACATTCTTTCATCTAAAAGATTTATGCTGTAACACTACCTAGTGCTTCGACAGACAATGTTTAATGTCATTAAAGTATATATATATATATATATATATATATATATATATATATATATATATATATATATATATATATATATATATATATATATATATATATCATGATGTATATCATGAGTTTTCAAACATAAGTTAATGAATAATAAATAGAAATATCCTTTAAATAGTAAATAAGTAAATAATTCCCTATTTTTTTCACTTAATATAAAAATATTTAAAGGAAATGTTGCATATTTAGAATATTTGTTCAGAAACATATATTTCACCTGTACAAAGCACTGCTTTCAGAGTATTATGAACATAAGTTTATGACACGTCAAATGCAAAAGTAAGTTTTTAAAAAATGATTTTATATGATGCGAATAATTTACCTGAGCTTGAAGTACTGCTCCAAGAGTATAAGTTCCTCCACCTTGATAAGTGATAGTAGGTAACTGTTCTTCAAACAGTGAACATTTATGATTGTTCACACTGACCTCACTAACATGATCAATATGCTTAACTACCCTGTTCCTAGAACTAAATGTAATGACAGAAACACGTGTTGCGTTGTATTCCACAGTAAAATCGGCCAGCAATTTTTTAACGAACTTCAACTCATTGAAAAAGTTTTCGGCTCCTACGGAAGCAGAACTGTCAATCAAGAATACTAATTCCAGCTCTTTATTGGAAGACTTTCTTAAAGATTCCACCTGTTTCTTGAGCACTGCACCTAAAACATCTACTTTGGATTTTTCTATTTGATTAGGAAGTTTTTCACGCGCTGCTTTAGAACTCACTTTCACACCACGATTAAAAAAATCTTCATAATTTTTGGGTCCTGATTTATATTCGGCCACACAGGCGATTTGTGGAAGATTTGAAATCCAGCATAGAAGGCTGAAGGCTAGAACAAGCCTCGTGGAACGGTAGGCCGACCCTGATAGCATCACCTGATCGCTAGGGACTTCATCCGCGAGAGAATGTGCTTTCCAATTTTTCTCTTTTTTGTTTTCCTCCTCAGTTCTTTTTCACTATTTACACAAACAGAGCGTGCTTCCCTCCACGTCGTTACATGCCGGAGGAAGAAAATGAATGGAAGAACGTTTTCGCCACAGACTTCGCCACAACGATTATCGAAATGGTGTTAGAATATCATAGAGGGCGCTTTACACAATGGGCATTCTTTCCGGAAACGATTAATTTTTTTTGAAAACCAATATTCATATATTTTTCACCTGACATCTCACAAAAAGAATAACCACTTCGCATAACGTTCCTATTTATTACGTCAGATCAAAAATACTTTTATTATATTAAGAATAATGTTATTTCGAATTGAGTACACTTTTGTCATCAATGTTAAAAGAATTTCGACAATTAATCGATAACTAATTAGCAAAATATTTTGGAATCCCTTTATTAATCAACAAATCAAATATTGTCATAATGATGCATAATGTATATATATATATATTCTCTCTTCCAATTTTTAAGAAATTTTTAAAACTGATTTTTCTGTAATATTTAGTTTCTGTTTATTTTTAGAAATATAATCCGGTTTTTCTGTATAATGATTCCGATTATAATATAGTACAGTCAAAGAATTAATTACTGTGTTTGAGAAGATAAAATATACGTCATTTCTTTTATAGCAAAGTAAAATCTTTAGTTGTAGACATAATTCAAGAATGCTTTCGATAACGCGTGAATCATGCTAACGTGACATTACAGGATACTTACTATGAGTTCCGTCATTTAAATTAGAATCAGATGAGATAATCACATGATCTCTCTTTTAAGACATCCACACGAGAATTAATTTAGAAACTTATTCAAGTAACAATATGAATACTGGTGTTATTTCTAAATTTTACAAAGGAAAAAAGAAACGAATTATAAACAACTCTGTCTTGATGAAAATTTTATTTTAATAAAACCAATAAACACTTTAAATTTTTACTTTATGCATTATCCTAGATTTTATCTGATCTGTGTACATGAAAAGTTGCATGTAGCTTTCTTTATATAAGCCTTAACTAAAGTCGTAATAAATGCATGAAATCATGTTCTTATGTTATGAAGATGGCATTGATCCACACACACAAGACGCATCCAGTCTCTTCAGTATTTTCAACACATTTAGAAATTTCTACTTAAAATAACGAACACATTCATTGCATTTAGAAAAAAAAACTCTGTACCTATTTCTTCCCAAAAATAAATTTAAAAAATTATAAGCCTTCACTGAACGATATATTTTTTTTCAATTGCATATTAAGTTTTTTTAATTTAAATTTTCCATTTGTCTTGAAAAACTATATATGGCTTCTTTTGCTTGAGATTTACACGATGTGAGCTTAGAGACGATTTAAAGATATCCAACTTTCTTTAAAAATGAAATTATTTTTCTTCGTATATAGGAATAAGATACAAATACAAAACAGAATTTATTTTCATAAAGAATAAAAAACTTTATTTTAATTTATGTATATTTGTCATGATAGCTCCTATAACTCATAAAAACCATAGAAAAATTAGAAATAAACATTTCAAGAACTAAACGAACCATATTAAAATAGAGCAGAATACTTGACTCTGCCATACATTTAAAATGATCCCAAAAGTTGCATATCAAAATTATTTGATATATTTTTCTTTGAGAGTATGAAAAAGAAAGCTAGGTATAAATAGGAAAAAATTTCTACACCACAATTAAAATATGGTGACCTTGTACCAGGTGTATGCATATAAAATGAGACGATTGCTAACAGATGTCGCCACGCATTTATGCAAACAATACGAAACAGTGACACGTGGTTTTTTTATAGTTTGACTTTTGATACTCATGTTGAGTTTGCATTTGGTGTTGAAAATGTCGAATTTTATGCCTTCCGACCACGATTTGCGGACAGCATTAATTTTTTGTTACCATCTGAAGAAAAATGCTGCCGAATCGCATCAAATGCTTGTAGAAGCATACGGTGGCAATGCTCTGACGCAGTACTACAGGTGGTTTGAAAAGTTTTAAAATGGTGATTTCGATGTGAGAAACGAGGAGCGTGGCAGACCAGCAAAAAAATTTGAAGATGCTGAATTGCAAGCATTACTCGATGAAGATGATGGCCAAACGCACGAACATCTTGCAGAACAATTGAATGTTGACCAGAGAACTGTTTCCCGTTCTCTCTAAAAGCAATGGGCAGGATAATAAAGGTTGTAGAGGGGTACCACACGAGCTAATGGACCATCAACAGGAAAACCGAAAAATCGTGTGTGAAATGTTGCTTGCCCGCTACAAACGCAAGTCATATCTCCATCTTATTGTGACTGGCGATGAAAAATTGATTTATTTTGAGAATCCCAAGCATAATCGATCATATGTTGACCCCGGACAGCCGTCCAAGTCGACCGCAAGACAAGTTTGTGTATTTTCTGGGATCAGGAGGGACCAATCTATTGTGTGTGTGCGCTTCTCAAACCCGTCGGAACCGTTAATACTGATCGCTACAAGCAACAATTACTTAATTTGAACGATGCTTTACTCGAAAAACGTGAGCAATACAAGAAACGGCAGCACAAAGTGATTTTCCTTGATGACAACGCACCTAGCCACTGTGCTAAACCGACCAGGGACATCGTTAAGGTGCTCGCCTGGGAGCCCTTAGCGCACGCGGCTTATTCGCCAGACTTGGTTCCTTCCGATTACCACCTACTTGTATCATTGGGACACGCATTGGCTGACCACAGCGCTTCACTCCTTACAAGAACGTCAAATCTTGGCTTGATGACTGGCTAGCCTCAAAAGACCGATCATTTTTTTTGGCGTGGTATTCACAAATTGCCCGAAAGATGGGGAAAATGTGTAGCTAGCGATGGCTGTTATTTCGAATAAAGAAATATTAACAGTTTTCGCAAAAATTTATTGTGTTTTTTTTAAAAACAATCGTCTCATTTCATTTGCATACACCTGGTAAGTGTATCAAAAACGTGCTTAAAATATACCCAGTTTTAAAAAAAAATTCTGTTTACAAGTGCTCATAATTCAAAGATAAAATATTCAAAAGAATTTTATTTTAGTTTCATCAAAAGCTTTAAGATATATTTTGTTTCAACCTGGCACTCTCTCTTTTAGCCAAAATCTCTTCTATGAAAGCTCACATTCTTTTTGTATCAATAAATCAAATAAGTAAAAATAAGATTATATTCTTTGTAAAATTAAAAGTTAATTATGATTAAATACATATGCTACTGAGATCTCTTATATAGTATTTCAAAGTGATATTTTTTAGTAGATATCACTTTGAGACACTCTTTTCGAATATAGAGTAAAGTAGATCCTTTATATTATTTTGGCTATCTGAGTCTTATTGGTGCATTTTTCCATTTGTGATAAACACATTGTGGCTCATAACAAAAAAAAAAAAATTACAAAAACGGAGAGATTACTTCTGTAACAAAATGCATGTATTCAATTAACGTCGCATCAGAGCATCATGAGGGCTATTGAAGATGAGCCGAAGAATTTAAGCCACTGTCAGCCGACGAGATTAACACTTAAGCTGATACTTCAGTCTCTGAACTTTCAAGCCACATCAAGTACAGTAGAACGTCGTTTATCCGAACGTTTATTATCCGGAACATCAAATATCCAGACAAGTTTTTTTTTGTCAACTACATGTACTGTACATGAATACGTTTTCGAATAGTGCAATGCTCCAAAGTTGTTTTGCGTGAAGCCAAAAGTGACGGGAAAACCCAAAGTCAGGGATAGGTCTGTTTGTGTCCAAGTGAGGGGGTGTATACGTACTCTTTTGTTCAGTTGTGAACTGCTATGGCTTCGAATTCAAGCAACCTTTTGAACATAGAGACAAAACTTGAAATATTGAACCGTCTCGCGAAGGGAGAAAGTGGAGCGTCTCTATCGTTTTTGTCGACAATGAAACGGATGAAGACGAGGACAACAACAACGAAAGTAGCAAGGGTCCATCAAATGCTGACGCGTTTTCTGTGTAAGAGACAGCTATGGAGTGGTACGAACAACAATCAGAGTGGTGTCCTACTCAACTACTGCTGCTCAAGTGAATCAAAGATCTTGCAGCGAAAAAACGAAGATGTATAATGGTACAGCGAAAAAATAAGTGATTATTTTCCACAATAAAGGTAAAATGGCGACATTTTGCCCCATTTTTTCTTTTTCTTTAAGCACGTTCCCTGCATGTCATAACTTTCAATATTTGTATAGTGTTCGGTTTGATATACTGCATGGATCGCATTCGGTTTTCGGTTATCCGAACAATCACGTATCTGAACGGTGTCCGGTTCCAACTGATTTGGAGAAACGATGTTCTACTGTAATGATTTTGAGTTTAAGGTGCAGAAGTTTCCATTGTTGTACACAAAGGGCCTTTAATGGAATTAAGAAGTGAAAGTTTGGCTCTATTCGAGCATTGCTTGATACAATGTGCGTGAATATTGTAACTTAGCTATCACTGTCCTTTCATTGAATCGAAAAGAAATTTACAAATGAGATTAATTAACAAGTAATAAAAAAAAATTTTAAGTCAATTCCTGCTTAAGTCAACAAGTATATCCTGCTAAATATCTTACGTAAGAAAATTTTTCCTCCCATATAAAACGAAAATTGATTAATTGAATTTAATTAATGAATTAATATTTGAAAAAACTGCATTAACATCAAGTGTCATCCACTACAAGTTTAAAAAAATGTATTTGAACTTGAATGGATGAATAAAAAGTGTTTTATTAACGATTGAAAATTTGAACAAGATATATAAATATATGGAGTGAGTGTGAACTAATAGTAGGAACCGAAAAAAGTATGCATAATCTATTCTAAAGAACACTAAAATACCATATCTAATTCTTTGGAATATTTTTTCAATATTTACAATATTTGTCCAAAACACAACAGCGCCACCACTGTCAAATGAGTTACATTTGCAAAGCTTTTTTTTCAGTGGCTATAAAACAAATTCATGATACAGAAAATATTTCATTTAATGATTTCAGCAAAAATTGAGAACATTAATTAAAGTTTTGGAATTTGAATGCGATATATAACAATTTATGGCAATATTTTATACAATAAACAAATATCTAATTCGGAATTATAATTTATTGTTAGAAAATAAGTAAAAAGGATATTTTTTTTAAAAATTAAAAAAATGCTACACTATTAAAATGCATTTTGAAACCTTCTATAGAGTTAATCAAAATGCAGTTATTCGTGTGATCGAGTTAACTTTCATTATTTATGTGTGATAAGGAATACCTACGTAAAATTTTAAAAAAGATGAAAACAATAATTTTTTTTTACTTATATGAAGCGAATTTCTTGTCTAAAATGAATGTCTTAAATCATTTGTTGATGTCAACGCAAGCAATTACATCTGAAGAAGCGATGTCAATCGGCAGATTTGATTTGATTTGGTTTTTAACGGGCTACTTTCATGACAGTCACATGATAAAGGCAATCACGTGTTCTCCATTGAATTCAAGACTGGCATTAAATTAATCGTACTTGTTGTTCTATTTGTAAAATTTAGGTAAATTTTCAAATTTTATAATTGGGTAAAGATGCTCAAGTATTATGGAAACAAATTTAATCACAAAAAAGATTTCAAAATTTAAAAAAAATCATATTTCACACTTCTACTTTTACATCAAGTGCATTTTGTATTGTTCAAATATATGTATTTTTTAAAAGAAAGTTTCTGCATAAAGCAAAAGTTGGCAACAGTGAAGCGCATGAACTGATTAGCTGGAAACACATGATTGTATTTATTATATTACTAGGACAACACATAAATTTATGAACTTATTGGCTAGAAACACGAGAAACATGAGATTGTAATTTCATGTGACTATGAATTAAGCCCATCAACATCACGCTTCGAAGCAACACTAGGGTTTTTGGAAACGGATTTCGTAGTTTTGAATTTTGGTTAAGTGATGAGGAAGAAACCAGAGCTGCACTCACTCTCTAAAATTCTACACCATACCAGGGAGAGAATTTTGACACATTTAACTTACATCAGCCTCACTACACGGTGGTCCTTTAGTTGCACCAGGACATGAACTAGTGATTAGACAAACGCAGGCCACAATTTCGTGACCATGACCGCTAGGCTATCGCGACCCTACTTCATTTGTCCGGAGCGTATCTTGTAATGATGGAATCATAAAATGCTTAAATATTTCCAAACTTATCCTTTAACATAGCTTTCCTAAGCCCTCAGACAAATGTTAAACTTCACTCAGCATTGCCATTTGTACCAGAAGTTTTTTTCTCAACGCGCGCAGAATATTGCTATCTTAATCCCATGGGAAATTCAAAACATCTATTATTCCAGTCCCGAATATTCCATTGCAATCTGTCTTTGCTCAGTATCGTTCATCAAAACTAGGATCTGTTTTACATAACATTTTATTATGCTTTCCCCCTTTTTCTTCTTTTTTTCATAGTATTACGAAAGACTAAGTTAATGCATCGAAAAATTTCTTTTGTGTACAAAATACCAATCTACGGGAAACTAAAGACAAATCAAAATATAGTACGCAAGTTTCAAATACTTTAATCGTGTTTTTAACTGACAGTTGTATTTTTCTGTTTACAAAATAAAATTTACTTCAATAAATCACTAGATATTTTTATTTAGCACCGCCTTACATTTATTTAGCAATTACTTTTAGAGCACACAATTTTTGTATACTTGATATTATATATTTTTTGTGTTTTCATATTTATTTAATTAAAATTAATATTTTTTATAAAATAATTAGTTTTTAATATTTTAGCTAAAATACTAAAATCATTCTTTGTTTATGATTTTATTCATGAGCTCATAAATAGAGTAAACTCTAAAATTATTTGCATATTGTTGTTTCTTATCTTCAGATTCATTAGATCGTTGAAGGGGAGAAAGTCCTTTACTAGAGCAGGAAGGAGAGAGGATAAGACTCATTTTTGTCCAATTGAGGCACACAAGAATATGTAAAAGGTTCGCGCTCACTACACTGCACAAACTGCAGGTGGGAAAACTGTTGCAGCCGTCCAGGAATCTACAGCTATTCAGGTGTCTGCAATTGAACAGTGTTCTCCAAAATGCTGTACGCACGAAAAGTTATACGCGACAGTATGCTACACAAATTGGCTCACAATCATGTATGAGTATTTGATTGCGTTTTGTGAGGTTCTTTTATTGTTCACGATGTCTAAGAAGTTCAGTGTCATAAATGCACCGGATTTAAAGGATGTGCGCATGACAATTCATTCCTCAAACATTTCCTCAAATGTTATAAAGTAAAGACTATATGGCAAAATCCTGATTTTTTTAAAAAATTAGTTCCTATACCAATTGTGTGTGTGTGTTCTCAAAGCCCCTTCAACAACAATAATGAAATGTCGAACATGAATTAGGATTGCGATTAAAATTATCGGTGGGATATACCAAGTAAGAACTTATACATCTTTTCAATTTCTACTATTAATTCACACTCTCCCTATGACATACACCCCCTAAAAGGCATGTGAACAAAGAAGGGCGTCCCCCTCCCGCCACTCCAAAGTGATAGGAAACGCGATAGTCTGTTTCCCCTCCCCCCCAACAATCCGCCATGAATGTGAAGTTCCTATAATATATATCTTATCTATAGCTTCGATCTAAGTGGGGCTCCCCCCACCCCGCCACCTGGTTCTACGAAAATGAATGGCGGGATTTTTTCTAATCCTAGTAGAAGCATGTAAATGAAACATGTAATATTTTTAAAAAATAAACTTAAAGAGATAGAGATACTAAAATTAAACTTAAAATATAGAAAAAGAAAAAAAAAATTATAGAACTAAGTAAATAGTATAATTATCATTAGCAATATTGTGCAGTGAATTTAAGAATAAAAATCTATTTTTGTAAGCGAATCAGAATAGCAATGAGCGAATAGTTCTATTAATCACATAATTATTTAAATATACTTTGAGTCTAAAAAGAAAATTAAAGCAATTGAAAATTTAAAATAACAAAATTAAGTATAAAGGTATTAAGAAAAAGTTGCATTAAATAATTTAAATACAAGAAGACAAAATATAATTAAGAAGATTTACCTTGCAGCAGTACCAAATATACTTGAACAAATCTGCCATACAATGACAAAAGAGCTAGTATAAGCTAGAGGTTATGTGATATAAATCTTCTGATTAAATCCTTTTTTTTAAAGGTTTTGACCTAGATTCCGCTCTTCCCAATCAACTACCTGTCTCTTACTATCCCTTTGCTTAAATTAGTTCATAGATAGAACTGAATATTGTTACATTACAATCATAATTTACAAAGCTGTGTGGATCGGCTCTTCTGAATAAATTACCTATGATTTTAAGTGAGGATTTTAATGTAGATGTTTCAAAAGACAAATCAATACCTTTAGTAGATTTTTTAAAATCAAAATTCAATTTAATTATGTCAAGTGATCCAAATGAAAGCACGACGAAGTACGGAGCAACACTTGATTATTTTTAGATATTTAAATAATTTTGAATCTATAAAGTGTATTTTTATAACTTATTTCAGCTACCAAAAACCCCTATATTGCTGCTTTCTTAGAATTCAATTAATTCACAAATATAATTGTATATTTCGCAAAAAATATTACTTTATGAGTACAGACATATGAATAAATAATTTTATATGACAATACTAATATCCCCGTGTTTTTGAAGTAATAACTTCAATTTGCACGATTTGCTTGAGAGTGAACTTGAATGAACGTCATGCTCGGGAATGTAACGCTGATTCGGCTCTTTTTGTCTTCAGTCGTACATACTCACCCCTAAAAGGGAAAGGAAGGACGTTTTCCCGCGCCACTCTGAAACCGGTAGTTTGTATCCCCACCAATAAAAGTAAAAGTAAAGTTCCTAGCTTCGATCTAAGTGGGGCTCCCCCCCTCACCTCTTTCTAGGGCAGGGGTGGCCTACCCAAATGACCTCGCGGACTACTTCGGAAGAACTTGACAATCCCGCGGGCCGCAAATAAAAATATATACCTTTATATAAGATTTGGATCCATTCCAAACATTTTTTTGGAGTGAAAATTTAAAGCAGACTGATATATTATTATTGTTTTTCATGTATACAAACATAGATAGAAAAATAATAATAGTGTAATGGTCAAATAATTTTTAATTTATTTAATTAGTGGGATATCTGTTTCTCTACTCTTTCACTTAATTTTTGCAAGTCGATCTCAATGCATGTGTATTTGCGTATCGTAATTGATGTTGCACATTTTCATGCGTTAAGTTTGAGCACGATTTGTATTTGATAAATTTCAATATAGGAAAAAAAAAGGAATTCGCAGCAACAGAAGCAACGTGATAAAATAATAACCGTTATAGAGTTTATTTTTTACAAAAAAAGATACATATATTTATATTGTATAAAATAGTCGAATTTTGTAAAGCTGTAAGGAATCTCGCGGGCCGCAAAATTATTCAAGGCGGGCCACATGCAGCCTCCGACCGCAGGTTGGACACCCTTGTTCTAGGGTAATGAATGCGGGACTCTTTCTAATCCTAGTTGAAGCATGAAAAGGAAACGTAATATTTTTAAAAAATAGGATTAGAGAGAAAAAAATCATGTATTTAAATTAAACATAAAATGTAGAAAAAGGACAAATTTTTATAGAACTAAGTAAATAGTATTATTATCATTAGGAATATTGCAATGATCTTAAGAATAAAAGTCTATTTTTGTAAGCGAATCGGAATAGCAATGAACAAGTAGTTCTATTAATCACATTACTTAAATATACTTTGAGCCTAAAAAGAAAATTAAAATAAGTAAAAATTTAAATAACAAAATTAAGTATACGGGTATTAAGAAAAAGTTACATTAAATAATTTAAATACAAGAAAACAAATTATAATTATGAAGACTTTCTTTGCAGCAGCACCGGATATATTTGTACAAAACTCCCATACAATGTCAAAAAAGCTAGTATGAGCCAGAGATTATGAGATGTAAATCTTATGATCAAATCCCTTTTTAAAGGTTTTGATCTAGATTTCTCTCTTCCCAATCCAATACCTGTATTACTATACCTTTGCTTAAATTAATTCATGGATATAATTCAATATTGTTAAATTACAACCAAAATTCACAAAGCCGGATTGGGTCTTCTGAACGAATTACCTATGATTTTAAGTGGGAATTTTAAAGTAGTTTTCAAAAGACAAATCAAAACCCTTAGTTGATTTTTTAAAATCAAAATTCAATTTAATTATGTCAAATGATTCAAATGAAGCATGAGGAAGTACAAAACAACGCTTGACGGAATTTTCTTATAGATATTTAAATAAAATTTTGAATCTCTAAAGGATTTATAACCTACTTCAGCTACCTATTGCTTCTTTCTTAGAATACAATTAATTCCTAAATATGATTGCATATTTCGCACAAAATTATTATTTTATGAGTACAGACATATGAATAAATAATATTATAGGGCAATACTAACATCTCCTTGTTTTTTATTCACCTGACTAACCCCTGAAATAACATTACAAAATTTGAAGTTATCATTTCTAACATGTGATCATAAACACAAACACTCTTTTTTATGTTGCTTGTTATATGTATTGTGCTTAAAAGCAAGTTTTTTTCATCTATAAATTTTTTTTTCATCCATTTAGTAATTGTATTTTTATTTGTGTTATATGAGTCAAAAATAGTAAACATTACTGTTCACAATTTTTTTTATTAACTTTGTTGCTTAAAATGAATAATCCTGTTTAGTCTATTCATCTCGTAAGTTTTGCATAATTAAAAATTTCAAAACTATTCATATTCTTAAGTTTTTAAAATATTTTAAAAAGGAACCCCCATTTTTAAGTCATTTATTTTAACTTTTATGAAAAATAATAATATAATAACACAAGTACTTCAAAATTGCTGAAACATATAAAAGGAAATTTAAATTATTGGTTTTAAATTAAGTGATAGTTCCACGAGATCTCTTTCTTTGTCAAAAATAAGAGTAATTAGAAAACAGGAAATGCATAAATTCAAGAAATTAAAATAAAGCTCAAGGCTGCATGATAATGAAATTAAAATGAAGTCGAACAACAGAAAGACAGTAAATTTGGTATAGTATGTATCCAGAATTCTTTTATTTAAAATTAGGTCGTTAGAACATTTGACAATTAGAAAGACAGAATACGGCGCCCAAAGTCTTATTTGAAGAACATAAATCTCGTCTCTAAACACAACTTGCTGAAATAGATGCCATCATTTAGAATAAAATATTTCTTGTCTGTCGTATTGCAAGGACAAGTACATTTAATAATACGAACAATTAGCTTCATTAAGCGATGCTAATATAATTTCACCAGATAAATTAATCCAAGGAGTTTTACATAACTATGATTGCTCGCATACTGTGTTTAGTTTTATTTACCTTTAATTGCTATCAATTACGCAAAAATAACTCTTTATTATATTCTCAATAATTGCTATTCCATTTGGTGACACATGTTGGACGTAACATGAAAACCTATGACGTGCTTTTGTTTGAAATTGTAGCGCTAAATAATAATTTATTACACTAAAAGTTATTATAAATTCCTCAAATTTAAGTTACTGAAAAGAAATTATTGAAAAATAGCTATAAACTAAATTTAAATAAATATGAACAATTAACTATTATTAGTAGTGTTATTACGCTTTTTAAGTCAGAAATATAAGGGATAGATTCGAAGGTAATTATTTTTTTAAAGTAGAGTGACTTTAATCAACTTTTCTTTTAATTAAATAAACAAATCTGTAACCATATATGTATAAAAATACAAAATTTAATACAAGGTATACTATCACATCGAATTAATAAAAAGTTTAGTGACAATTGAAAAACATTAATTTTCGTAAATTTGAATTATTGTTATTATTTTACATTTCTTTAACCTAAACACAAAACTTTTTTTTTAAAAAAAATCGCCGAATGCATACAGATTTTGTAAATGATCTCACATTGTTAAATCAGAATATAAAAATAATATTTATTGTTTAAGAAATATTGATCTTTTTAAACTCATGTTGATATATTCTATTAAAAAAAACTGTTTTATATGATCACAGTAGACTCTTAATAGAGTTACAAGCATAACAGGAAGCAAGTCAACCGATAAAGGGAAAAAATAATAATTAGCAACTGCAGCTATTTAGAAGTATACAGTAGTAGCCAAAATTGTGGACACTTTTTAAAATTATTATGTTTTTTAAATTTGTATGCTTATAGAAAATGTTACGTTGCACCAAATGTAAAGTTTTTGTAAATATAATTTTAAAGAGAATTCACAATACAAAAAGCAAAATTGAAATATTTGCAAGGCAAAAAAAATTATGCTGCAACAACTATCGATATATGTTAGATACTGATGATAGCAGTGAGTGTTCAGTGGGGTAGCTTTTATATTTTATTACAGTTTCACATCGATGGTTCATTGAGTTTAAAATGGTTTAAAGTTCTCTCTTCGTTGTTACATGATGCCAGGAAACAATTATATCCTCAATTAGCTCCTTTTTATTTCATGGGTACCTCATTCGGACAAGAGATTTCAAACGGTGCCACAAGTTTTGGATAGGATTGAGGTAAGGACTGTTTTCTGTCAGGAGAATAACTTAAATATCTTAGAACGAGATACCAGTATTTCGATTACTTTACTATGTGGCAAAAAGTAGAATCTATTTGAAAATAAATGATAGTGTTAATTTATTTTTGACATTCAGTGTCCCACCGACGATATGAATGGGACCGATGCCGTCTGCTGATATGCATGGCCAAATCATAAAACTATGTGTGTACTTTACACAGTTACCTAGATGCAGTCAGGATGTAGTATTTCTCCTATTCTTCGTTTTACATATTTTCGGCCATTACTACCGTATAACGATATCAAGTTTCATCGCTCCATATAACTTGTGACCACTAATCATTTGTCCAATTAATATGTTTCTTTGTCCGCTGTAGTCTTTTTAGAACTTCTGTAAATTGAGATAAGGCTTTTTTCGTAGAATTCTACCTTTTAATCTCCCATCTGCTGATTGTCTCCTGATTGTTTTTGAACTGACAGAAACACCAGCATCATTCGGATAACTTCTGATGACCGTTAATGGCATTCTTTTCTCTTGAAGATATTGTATTTTTGTTCTTCTATCATCAGAAGATGTAGTGCACCTCTCTCGGTATTTTCCTACTTTGTTTTTGATTAGATTTGTTTCCCTGACATCTTAAGCAAAACTTTCAGTCTCCAGATATAGTCGCAGAACAGCCTACATGTCCTGAAATTTTAACATAGGAAAGACCCCTTTTTCGTCACACATCTCTTTCCAGGTGTCCAATATACAGTTTAATTTTTGATATCATTTCTTCTTGATTAAAAATTATAATTGTCCTGGATAAGAAACACAGTCCTGGCCTCAATCATATGGAAAACTTGTGGCTCTGTTTTAAAACTCTTGTCCGAATGAGGTAGCTATGAAATTTAAAAAATGGCGCGTGGAACTCCACGCGATAGAAGTGAAACTTTTTTGGCGACGTTGAAACATTGATTATTTGCTCTAATATTCGAAACTGTCAGTGTACATGTCTCAATCGCCTGATTTGCATGAAAAGTATTCGTTGTGAATTGAGTCGTTCTAATACCAAATCCAAAGTAGGAAGATATGCTGGGGAATTTCTGGGTATACAAAACTATTATATTTTGATAAATTTGGTATACTTTTCCTACTTAAAACTTTGTCGGCAATTGTAACATTTTTTAAGGTCTTCTAAATTAATTTCCGGGAAAATATTTTTCTTCTCAGCAACAGGCGTTCTCAAATCATCTCTAAACCATAATCTATCACAAATCGAACACCCGTGACCGAAAGGATTATCAACGAATAGCTTTTGAAAATCTTTGTGAGCATTTTTATGGGTGAGTGAATATTAACGGCGCACTGTTCAGCTACACGAGGGCTTTTGGCGACGGATTTCGTAATTTTGAACCGTGGTCAAATGACGAGGACGTCACCTGAGCTGGCACTCCCCCTTCTCCTAATTACCACACCACACCAACGGGAGGACGTTTGAGCTCTCAACAGATTTAACGTGCATCTCTCCCCTACACGGTGGGTCTTAAGTGGTACTCGGCTCAAACTCATGGCACACAACCTTGATCACTAGGTTACCGTGGCCACGCATTTTTATGGAAATCATAGTCTTTGTAAAGTAAGATAGAATTTATTATCAATTCACATGCATCAGTTCCAACACGCACTAGATTTGTTGAGGGTTCTGTAGTCGACAGCTCAGGGTGGTTCACGAAGTCCGTATTAATCTGTGCTGTCATTAGAAGAGTCTCAATAGCATTCCCATCTCTTAAACTCGGCATTAAGAGAGTATTTTACAATGTATTTTTCCATGCTCGATATTCTCTCATGTGTACTCTGATGGAGATTTGGCAGTAGCACTTGATGAATTTGCACTATTTTTCTGTTTTTTTTGTTACTTTTTCGACTGGACTTGCTGCTAGAATTTTTTTCCTTTCACGAAACTCTTTTCCTCTTTGTGCATCTGATTTAGGCATTCTGACTAGAATTAATAATAATTCAACGCAAATGAAAATTAAAAAAATAAATTAGGCACCAAACACACCACCATGTAGCCAACAATCTAAAGAAAATTTCAAAAAAGCACGCTTTTGCTGCGAGAGCTATTTTGTCCACACTGTAATGCTCACACTGCGACTGATACGACCGTTGATAATGTTCCCGCGTCTGGGGGAAAAGGACCCCTAAACGGAAGGTGGGCAAGCTGACCAGTCGGAGACGTGGGCAATTATCCAACTTTTTCACCGATATGACGCAATTCAGGCGGTGTCCCACTCCCCCTTTTCCTCCTCTCGCTCTCCTTACCATGTCGACGATTCGGGGAGATGGGGGAAGACTACTTCCGTTCGCTTTCTTACTGTTACGCAAAACTGGGCAATTTTCTCATTCACTCTCGAGCGCAAAAAAGTTTCACTTCAAAAAAGGAACTAATTCGGGATATAATTGTTTCCTGGCAACATGTAACAACGAAGGGAGAACTTAAAACTATTTTCAACTCAATGAACCATCGATGTGAAACTGTAATAAATAATAAAGGCTACCCAACTAAACACTGATAACTCACTGCTATCATCAGTATCTAATCTATTATAATCTGTAATCTGTTGCAGCATAACTTTTTTTTGCCTTACAAATATTTCAATTTTGCTTTTTGTATTGAATTAAGTATTAAATTCTCTTTAAATGATTTAAAAGACTTTACATTTTGTGCTACGTAATATTTTTTATAAGCATACAAACTTAAAAATTATAACAATATTAAAAAGTGTCCACACAATTTTGGCCACCACTGTTATTTCTTATGAAATAACTGCATAAATTATTGCATTAAACACTTGTGACAATAATGTATAGGATACAAAAAGGAGAAATGTAACGGTTCTCTTACGTCATTACTGGGTAAGCCAAAATAATGGATAAGATCTCGGGGTAATTTAAAATAGTTTTAATGACATAAAACAACACAGTTACAATGGACAGACATTTAGACACAATACAGGTTAAACATTTAGAGGAAAAAAAAAGGGGGAAATTAACTATAGTACATAGTCCAGGATTGGACAGCGAGACGAGTAAAGTTCACTCGTTCAAATCCCTACTCTCTCTGGCGGTAATACAGAGCTTCTCTCGTTCGGTAATGCTTCCGTTACAAGTACCGCCATCTACATTTCGGTCTTAGTATTAAACCGTGTGTTACAGAAATAATATACAAAAAGAACTAATCTGCATATATTTCAGATTACTCAGGCAAAGTATTTATATTGATACCTCCGACTCAAATGAAACCATAATCAATATTTGAAATATCTTATTCTCTAATTAGTTTGAAAGATGCATCATATTAAAACTCTTAGGAAAAGATATTAATTTTCTCTTGGTTAAATAACTGTGAAAAATCTATGCATACAGTAAAACGGAGAAAGTCGTTCATTTTAAGAGTTAAAAAAGCTTTTCACCTTTTCCCACACTTATTATACAGTCGGACCTCTATATAATGAAGTCGCTAAATTCTGAAAAAAAGTTCTTATATGGAAAATTCGTTATATAGTGGTTCATCTTTCAATTTTCGTTATAAACCACATCAAAAATATTTTAAATTCATAAACACTATGTATTAAAAAAGTAATTATTCAAACCTTTTTGTAAATTAATAAATATTTATTTTATATATCTTCCCTATGAAAAAAAAAGAAAGAAAAACCACAAGAAAAGTTTCTTGACACTTTTATCCACTTTCTGAAGAATTAAATGTTTTTCATTAATAAGTATGTTTAATGCTCAAGCACATTTGACATTTTCGAACTGCAAGAAACAATGTTACGAGTACGACTGATCAATATTACAAATGAACGGAGACTAGTCCAAGGACACGAGGCTCTACTTAAGGTGAAAGAGGACATCGAAGATGTTTCCTGTGAAGTGGAGAACGGGGGTTGAAGATTGTCCTTCTTGGTTGAAATGCCCAGAATTCTATTGCTCTCGGCGAGTTAGGGTCTTAATAAAACCTGTTCACGATGTATGACCACTTTAAAATGCGCTGAAAGAGAGATAACTCGAAATATCCAGAAATACTTCAAAATTAGGGAGAAAACAAATTGAATCACAAGAAAAAAAGTTCGCTATATAGAAAATGCACTTGACTATTGGGAGGCTATTTTACGAAGAAAATCTTGAGATGTTCTTGGTTCCAGGAAAAAGTTCGCAATATAGAGGTTCGTTATCTGGAAGTTCGACTGTATGTTATATTTTATTATTATACATTATTTTGTCTCTGTTTCTCTCCCCCCTCAATTCATTTATTTATTTATCTTTTTGTTGGCAGAAGATTTCAAAGATGATGTAGGAGAAGTTGATCTCGACTCTTTTATTTTATGTATTTTTATAAGTCGGCCTTTTTAAAAGATCCAAATCAGCGGCATTGAGGAAAATTACCGGTATAGGAAAAGTGTTTCCTCAGGATTTTTTAGAGTCAATTATCTTAGAAGGAGATCTCTTTAAGTAAATAAGTAATGTATCTCTATTATTTATTCATATATTTTATGAATTCTTTTAAGGTAACTTTGCATATAATGATGTCCTTTTTTTTTTACTCATGTCATTTAAATTTCATTTGCCTTAACTACGGGTTAAAAACGTTTTTTTTTTCAAAGGAAAATTTAATTTTTAGAAATGCTTACATTTAAGAAACTCGAATTTTTGAAAGACGCTAGCAAAATACAGCGCTTAATGTCATCTCATTTGACGTCAATTACATGAAGCTGTGTACTTTGAGATTTAATCTTTCTTTCTTCTACTAATTTTCATCTACTACGGGACTTGAAAAAAATAATTCTGTTTGAAGGAAATAAAAAAAATTAGGTAAAAATTATAACATGAAAAAACAATATAGAAACAATTTATCTGTAGCAAAAATATAATTAAAAGCCTTTAAAATACTTGGAAAAATTTCTATTGAAACTGGAAATGCAATAAATATTTCCAGCAATTTTTATATCAAGGTTAAATTTTTCTTTCATTATGCGAATAAACGATAATTTTAATTCTAAGTTAATTAAAATGAAGCACAAGGATTACGTAGGTTAAAGGTCCACTATTTTTTGCTATTAATTTCCTGGTGCAAATTACTACAGAATTAAATGAGAGAGAGAGAGAGAAATGCGAAATAATTTACACTCTTATAGCTCCAATAACTAGTAAGTAAAAAATACTTGTTAATAAAAATTTTTTATTTAAATTACGAGAACTAAATAAATATTTTATAGGATAAAATTATTCGTACGAGAAAAAATCTTCTAAAAGAGAATTGAATAATAGAGAGAAGGAATATGAGAATGAATAAAAAACAAGAAGAATCAATACATTGAAATATTGATTAATATTAAACAATGTTTTTAAACAAAACGAGAAGAGAAATGCACATACGCGAATTCTATTTTTTAAAGAAGAAAATACATTTATTTTTTTCTGGAAGTCAAATGATGTTTAACAAAATTTGCTGCCATTTAAAGCATATGTTGAGATGAGTGCTTTTAAATAGCAACAAATTGTGCTGTTGAACTTCCTTTCAGGAGTAATAACGTAATGATGATGAGTGTCGGCAAGGTCGCGAAATGAATAATGTTTGGTGAGTTTATGGACATCCATAAAGGAAATATCAAAAATATTCCATTTTTATGCTAGCACTCATTGATAAGAAAATAGTACGATATGCAAGAGTATATAAAAAAGATCCAATATAAAGCTGGGTTTTGAAATATTTTTTGTATTATACTTTTATACTTTAATTTTAAAAACCACCAAAATTCATAGACTAAATATTTTAAGCAATTTTAGGATAATAAAATTGTATATATATATTTAAATATTACTTAATAATGACTATTGCACATATATACCAAATAAAAAGTTTCTTTTAAGAAAACAAGTAAGAAAAACATTTCAGTTGTAATAATTTAAAATAAACAAATTCTTTTGCAAATTGAAAATAATAATTTTTTTTATCTAAGAAATTAGAATTTTTAACATACATTTTAATTAGTTCTGGTGTTATACTTTTTTTTTATAAGTATTTGAAAATTACATCATGTAAATCTGAAATCAAGTATAGTAAGTGGTTTTCTTGATTAAACTGGAACTTTATTTACTTTAAGTGCTTTTCTGTGTGGAATGGTTATATCTGCTTATGTTTTGCTTTTACGTTGCTTGTATACTAATACGAAAAAAATTATATATATTTCTCTGCAGTTATATATATACATATATATTTACATTTATGATACGTAAATGTACCGAAAGAAATTGATACAGTAATAAAAATACGAATTGTAGCTAGCTTTTTACATTCTTACATCAATTTTATAAATAATTAATAAGCGCAATAAATAACACGAATAAAAATAATTGGCATATTAAATTCCTTAATTAAAAATAAAATGAATTAAATTTAGTTATAACTGTCATTTCTTTATTTTTATTCCGAATGAAATTAGATCAATCCCTTGAAGAACAGTAATTACAATGATTAAAAAAAATTTAAAAACCGCTGTAAGATCAAATAATTGGCAATTTGTCTATATCTAATTTCTTTTCTAAAACTTTCTTTTATAGAATGCTGATACTTTTAATTGAAAACTATATATAATCTAATATTTTTCGATAAAATAAAAAAAGAGAGAGATCCTAACTGCATATATCCGCCAACAGAAAGTTAAATAAGTCACCAATATATAAAACAAATAAACTCTTCCACTATGGTGGATGCAGTTTCTTGGCAGTCCCCGAGCTATGTTCTTATTTGTGGACTAAGGGCAAAAGAATTAATTTCTTAATTTGTTCCTAAGCACCGTGTTCCGCGCAACAAGTTGTCGTCACAATGCGACTCAAGAGGTCAGTTTTTTGACCTGTAACCCCCGCACTTGAGAGGAACGAGAAAAGAAAATCAGTGGTGAAAAAAAGATTAGAGACACGAGATAGGAATGTCGGTTTGCTTTTTGGCTAACAAATGTTCTCTCCGAAAACATTGGCCCAGTTATTTCTTGACAAAAGATAGCTTTTGTTCTTTGGCAGATTTATCTCGCCCAGGGCTCTGGTGCCTCGAAAAAACACTGAAAGAAATTCCATGACGACTAACTCTAATTAAGAGATAAAATCTACATTTGAAACTGAAACAGAATTATGATACAAAAGATAACTTAAAGATTTCTCAGAATCTTAAAGAACAAAAAAAAAAAAAAAAAAAAAAAAAAGAAAGAATTTCGAAAGGTAATAATGTTGCAAGATTTTTGTAGCTATGTTTTAAGTAGATGCTTGTTGTACAATTTTTTAGTATTATCACCCAATATTGTTAGAAGTCTTATTGGTCTTCAACAATTTGGTAGTCTCGTAAAATACTAAAAAAAAAAGTTATTTTCATAATGTATTGCGCTGAGAATTTAAGAAGTATCACTATTTCGAGTAAATCATTGTCATCAACAGTGACGTAACGCACGCCACCCTCGACATTGCGAAGAGGGGGAGGGCAGGATTCTAGGGGGCCAACACTTGACTGACGCAAAGTACGTATTTAACCAATTTGTAAAGAATTAAAGGCAAAACCTGACTTTGTACGGGGACTAATATTCTCCGTTATGCCACTGGTCATCAAGTTTTAGAAACTGGACAGGTTTGAGTTTATCTGTTGGAGTACTATTCTCCCATTGTCTAATTTTAGTTATAAAATGTTTTCCGATCTTTTTAAAATCGGAAACGAGGGAAAAATTTCTTCATGTTATCCTATTTAGGAAGACATGGGAATAACAGTGGAAATAGTTTTGGACGAAAAATTTATTTTGTGTCTACTGGTTTTTACTGGACACTGCAGCTCGATTTGTTTTCGTAATTTTTCTACAAATGAATCATGACATAATTAGGTTCTTGAATGATCAAAATATTTCCATGATACTTTATACTTTTACTGTGATTCATTTCAGAGATTGAATAGTCGGAATCTTCTCACAATTATATCCCTTTAGTCAAGGAGCATTGTTGGAAGAGTTTCTGTACATTTAAGGTATCCGACTACCCTAAAATCATGATTTTTTTCAAAAATTGACAAATTTTGTTTATGATTTTATTTTATAGGTCATCTTATTAGCTTAATAAAAATACCACGTTTTTTATTTTCCATTCACTAGAACAAAAACTTTAAGTGTTTTAGTAAAAGCAAATGCCATAACTTTACACAAGATGTCAAACTTTAAAATGCGTTTTACTCGAAATGTGTTTTTTTTTCGAAAAGCTCAAACGGGGACAGCGGTAGCTCAAAAAGTTTTTAAAATAATTTGCTGAAATTTTTTGTCTATGTTCTGTAAAACAGTAAAAGTGTTTTAACCTTCCGATTTATCAGTCACTGTTTTGTTTCAAAATTTAGTCTTTTATGTGAATATGATCAATGTTTTTTTTAAGCAATTTCATATAACAACTAAGATAAAATGCTCTAGTTTTTGTAAAAATTAAAATATCTCTTACCCTGAAGGTCATTTCAAACAGGAATAACAAAGTAACACATCAAAATTGAAAAATTGAGAATTTGTTCATAAAATTTTGTACTGAACGGGCCCCGTTTATGCAATTTTTTGTACATTTTCACCAGTTTTTTCCCATTTTAATATAACAATAAGTTTTTTTTCTGTTTCAATTTTAGGATTTTTTCCTTTAAACTTACTTAATAAATCTAAAAGTCACAAAAAAATCTCCATATCTCCATTTTTTTTTAAAAAAAAGTTGTTGCAAGCAGTTGAATACCTTAATTGATTTATATGCTTGAGAGTTACACTTTTAAGGGTTCGAAGTTTAGCTTTTTCAATTTGCTTGAGAGTGATAAACATTTTTATTATTTTATTTTAGTGCCACATAATATTTCAAGAATTTAGAGTACGTCAGATTTGGGATCTTCGGTCTGCAATAGCGCAGTATGGTACTTCAAACCTCGCGATTTTTCATTCCACTTTTTTAAAAAAATTAATATTATGATATTTCTGTTGTTATATTTTAATATTATATTATTATTTTAATATTTATTTTTAATATAATAATTTTAATATTATTAATATAATTAATATAATTAATTAACATTATTAATATAATTAATACAATTAATAAATATTATTAATATAATTAATTTTTTTTAATATTGTTAATATAATTAAGTAATATTATTAATATATTTAATATATTTTGAATTGGAATAGCTTCCGTTCAGCAGCAGAAGCAAGTTATGATAGCCAAACCATAAATATTTTCTTCAGATGGTGTAAATGAGTCTGAATATTCATGTGGATGGTGCCAAAGCTTTAATACAGTTCATAACATTTCACTAGAGTTAATTTTGTATACCTAGTAAGCTGAGACTTTTGGCAATTAAAGTATACTTTGGTCCAATTTCAAACATTTTTATTCAAATCTATCCAAATAAATTTATAAATTATTCGTTTCATTGTGTTTTTCATTCTAGAGAATGCCCAATTGTGAATTTACTTGAAAATGCTAAAGCGAAATAATTTAGAAATATATGGTCTAATGTTAGTCATTAAAATATCACTCGAAATGAAATAAACGTTAGTGAGACGATACATTTTCGGGTGCGAGTTTGATATCCGGGGTAATAGCGCCAAGTTGTTGTGTATCTTCACCAAGATGGGCGATAACATTGCAATATGGTTACCTTGATATTTTTATAGTTTGTCGATGTGGTTGCCATGGGGATAACGTATATTAGAAATAGCTTTTATTGGTTTTTTCCCGCGGTAACCCTATAAATTTCAGACGATTTTAATTGATTCCTTTAAAAATTTAATCATTTTCAGTGTAATTGCTCTACTGTTTGCGTCTTCTATTTTATTTTGTGCTATTTTCGAATATGGATATTTCTAAAATGAGTGAGAACTAGAATATTTTTTTTCTTAAAAGAATAAGTGCTGTGCTTTTAATTATCGCTATAAATCGTTTATTTTCGTTTTCATACGTTTTAAAAATGCTTCTTTTTTTTTTTTTTACGTTCTTTGTTCGATGAAATTCGTTGAAGGAACTTGCAGTGCAAGTTATATATTGCAAGCTTTCAGTACTTTGTAATTGATATTCTTAATTAATTTTAACATGTATTATGTAATTATTTTATTCATAATGTAATACAAAAATGCAATTATCACTATGTGTAATAATCATATAATATTCGTTATTTATTATTGTTTCTTTTAATATTTATTTATACATATTATTACATATTTCGTTTTTTGTTTTTAATTAATATTGTTATTTATTTATAATTAATATTGTTATTTTTATAATTATTACTGTTATTTCTTTATAATTATGTTATTTATTTATAACTATTTTTGTTGCTTATTTATAGCTATAATTATGCTGTTATTTATAATTATGTAACACGAGTAATCTTATGCATTATTTGTATTTTTTTACAATACGACGAAACTCTTTTTTTATAATTACTATTAAATTATATTATATGATTATTATTTCTAATAACTGTTATTAAATCGTACGATAGGAATATTATATATAATTACGATAAAATAATATTATAAGATTATTATATGTTGCTTATAATACTATTATTATAGTACATGTTACTTTTTATAATATTACATTGATATTCATTATTTATTGATTGATCTAGGTTATTCTCAATATCTTCCTACATCCTTCATTCGAAATACATTCAATGTATTTCAAAACAATTCTTTAAAATTATTGTGTATCATTAAATTACCACTAGACCGCCATATTGGATTCCATTCCAGCAACAAGAAGCGACAAACTAGTTCCCATTTTTGGAAGGGTTCTTAAATAAATCTTAAGAGTTTTAGATCCCAAATATGAGATTTTGCTGTAATATCATAATCGATGTGTGTGTGTGACAGATATCCCTACTACTCCTAGGCAAAATATCAGTGAAGACATTTAGTTGACCATCAGTAGGTTGAATAGTTAAAAGTTGAGTTACTGAATTGCTTAGGAGAGACTTACCTTCAATATTTTGCAGATAAATACTTAAATTGGAAATGTTACATATACGTATGTGGGAGTTCACGTACTTAAAGTTAGGATTAAGGGGGTTCCTCAAAAGCAAAAATCAGTTGGAAAACTTTGAAGTAAATAATAATATCTAATTGGTAAAGTACTAGAGTTGGATGGATTCGAGTCTCGACATCTCATCAAACAAATTCCACAGCATGCCCAAAGCTAAATACAGTGGGCCACAAAAGTGTTCATACACTTGCAATTTCTTGTAAAATTTAATGGTTTCGACTAGTAAAAATTAATATATTGTAATGGTAATTTTTTATGATGTCTGCAAATTATTCTTAATGGAATGATATAATTAATTTTTTAAAAATAGTATAACTATTTTTTAAAAAAAATAATAACCAAAAAGCTACTAAAAAATTACGCCACAAAAGTCTTCGTACACTTGACAAAAATCTCAACTTAGCTTTAAATATTGTATTTCTTTCTTAATTTAGTACTTAGTAGAATATCTTTTAGTGTTCACAACAACTTTTTAGCGTCTTGGTATAGATTTAATCAATTTTTTGTAATTTCTGCATCGATTTTCCTCCATTCTTGTGTGATTATTGTTTTTACTTCACATTTTGTGTTTATTTGTCACGTTTTCATTTTTTTTACATCAAAATCTCACCAAATATGATCTACTGGGTTAAATAAAGTGATTGAAGAGGTGTTTTCGTAATTTGGGGACAGTTATAGAGACACCAGTGGCGTACGTTGAGAGCAGTGCGCTTGGCTGTTCAAAAATTAAGTCGTCTCCAATATCCAAATTTCGGGCAGATAATTTAAAATTTCTCTTTAAAATATTTAAATAGAGCTTATGTTTCACAATATCATCAAAAAATACCAAATTACCTAATTCTGAGTTGAATTTATACCCCCACGCCAGAAGACCTTCACTTCTATGCTGAAGTATGGAGGAGGAGAAATTCTTGTTCCACACATAATTTCATTGGGTTAAACTCCTTTATTTTTCATTTACAAGCTATTATAGGCCCATAGTAACCAAAAATGTTGAATTGTCTGCCATCCCAATCAATTTGCTGTCAATTTTGAATTTTCTGAAACTTAATCCCAAGAATCTAGTTGGATCAATAAAATATGGAGGTGGGAGTGTTCTTGTGTGGGGGTGTAAATCGGCCACAGAATTAGGTAATTTGGTATTTTTTGATGGTATTGTGAAACATGAGCCCTATTTAAATATTTTAAAGAGAAAATTGAAGTTATCCACCCAAAATTTGAATATTGGAAACGACTTCATTTTTTAACATGATAATAACGCCAAGCGCACTGCTCCCAATGTACGCCACTGGTGTCTCTATAGATGTCCCCAAATTACGAAAACACCTCTTCAATCACTTTATTTAGCCCAGTAGAACATATTTGGGAGTTTTTGATGTAAAAAAATGAAAACGTGACAAATAAACACAAAATGTGAAGTAAAAACAATAATCACACAAGAATGGAGGAAAATCGATGCAGAAATTACAAAAAACTGATTAAATCTATACCAAGATGCTTAAAAGTTGTTGTGGACACTAAAAATATCCTACTAAGTACTAAATTAATAAAGAAATACAATATTTAAACCTAAGTTGAGATTTTTGTTAAGTGTACGAAGACTTTTGTGGCGTAATTTTTTAGTAGCTTTTTGATTATTAATTTTAAAAAAAATAGTTATGCTATTTTTAAAAAAATATGTCATTCCATTAAGGACAAGTTGCAGATATCATAAAAAATTACAAGTTACAGATATCATAAAAAATTACAATTACAATATATTAATTTTTATTTGTCGAAAACATGAAATTTTATAAGAAATTGCAAGTGCACGAAAACTTTTGTGACCCACTGTATATCATGGCTCAAAATTGTCATGTGTGGATATGAATAACAAAATGAAAGCTTAAGTTTTAACCTAGGTATCTGATTATTGTTCATAAGTAGGAATTGTACTGACTGTGTTTAAAGAGTTTTTAAATTAGATTATAAAATAGGCAGGTAGAGAAATTTAATAATAAGATGAAGAAACATAAATTGAAATTATATTTACAGAACAATTACAATTTGAATGAGTAGGAATTATTAATCATATTAGAAAGAAAAATTATTGTAAACACGAAAATTTAAAAGAAATATTTCAATTCTAATGCAATTCAACACATTTAGAGTAAAAAAAATGAATTTTAATTAATCAAAATGGCAAAAAAATTGAGATATACACGTCTGTAATATAAAAATATACTAAAAAATACACTAAAATATGCGTCCTTTTATACAGATAAGAGAAAAAATTTAAGTTTTTAGTATATAGTATTACTAAATCTATTTTATTAACAAAATACATTTCTCAAATTATGCTTTCATACGTAAATCATATGTTTTGGTGTGTAGATACTGTTTTAGAATGGTACTTTTGAATGTAGAATGTTCGCTAAGATCACTATAATATCGAAATAAAATGGCATTAACGGGAAAAGTTTAAACAATTTTTTTCAGTTTTTATAACAAAAGCGTTTTAAAAAATCCGAGAGAAATCCTAAAGAGGTAACACAGAATTATATGTGACAGTAATATTGCATCAAAATTTCAATTAGAAAGTAGTTTTTTTTAAAATTTAAACAAAATGTAACAGTAATATATTCCAAATATAATAATAAAATCTAATACTTTGATGATAAAACAAGAATATGTTAAACAAGTCAAACATTTTAAAAAAAAAAACATACCCATATTTTCTGTTTGCTTCAAAATCACGTATACTGAATAAAAATGCTACAAGAAATTAAAATATGTTAACTTTTTCAAATCGAAAATGGAACTGTATATTCCATAATAAATTGCCAATCTGTTAAACAAAAACTTTTCCACCAAACGATATTTTATAAGGCGAAACTATGATTTTAAAATACATTTTAAATTTATATATACACGCGCGTATAATATCGTACACATTATGTTATAATCACATATATTTAGAAAAAGTATTTTAAAAAATTCAAAGTGTTTTATCTCTCTACCTTAATCAAAATAAATTACAATTATAAATTCGACATGAAATATATTTTTTTTTACCATTTCAACCTAAAATTTCATTTAAGCAATATTTATGTATTACAAACTGCTAGTAGTAAAAAAAAATAACATAGGAATGTTTTTAAATATTTTTTTTCTTCAAAATTGTTTAAAGCAGGTCTAAATCCTAACCTATTCGTTCATCGGTTTTAAAGAATACATAAAATATAATACAAAATATAATCCATAAAATATAATTCCAAAGACTATTGTAATTAATTGCATTAATTACAATATTAATTAGAGCTAAAAATCGTTTGGTATTTCAAAATATGAATCAACAGACACGAAAAGCATTGTAATGGGCTAAATTCATGTAATGTCATAGTCACGGGATAATTAAAGGGTGTTTTTTTTAGAGGTATAGAACTTTAAATTGCAATAAAACAACGATGTATTATTCGATGGACATGAATTTATTTTATTCGAAAGATAATCTTGTGGCATTACATTTTAAATATGATTTCTGGCATAGGACTGCCACGGCTGGCTCGGATGTAGTCCAATCTGGACGTCCAATTTTCGATGACTTTTTCCAACATTTGTGGCCGTATATCGGCAATAACACGGCGAATGTTGTCTTCCAAATGGTCAAGCGTTTGTGGCTTATCCGCATAGACCAATGACTTTACATAGCCCCACAGAAAATAGTCTAGCGGTGTTAAACCACAAGATCTTGGAGGCCAATTCACAGGTCCAAAACGTGAAATTAGGCGGTCACCAAACGTGTCTTTCAATAAATCGATTGTGGCACGAGCTGTGTGACATGTTGCGCCGTCTTGTTGGAACCACAGCTCCTCGACATCATGATTGTTCAATTCAGGAATGAAAAAGTTAGTAATCATGGCTCTATACCGATCACCATTGACTGTAACGTTGTGGCCTTCATCGTTTTTGAAGAAGGATTCCACCAGCCCATAAAGCGCACCAAACAGTCAGTTTTTCTGGATGTAACGGTGTTTCGACATACACTTGTGGATTAGCTTCACTCCAAACGCGGCAGTTTTGTTTGTTGACGTAGCCATTCAACCAGAAGTGCGCTTCATCGCTAAACAAAATTCGCTTATGAAAATCGGGAACAACGGCAATCTCGTTTTGGGCCCATTCGACGAATCTACGCCTTGCTTGATGATCGTTTTGATGAATTGCCAAACCAAACTGAGAATAAATCACTTGACAGCTGTTAAATCGGTCGCCATCTTGGAAAGTAATGCCAACTTAAACTTCTATACCTGGAAAAAAAAACACTCTTTAGAACAACTAATATAAGTCTAACGTCAGTTTTAAATTCAACTGAGAACACATGATTTCATTTACCTTGTGACAGTCATATATTTATCCCATGTAGACTTAGAATGTACACAGGAGTTAGGAGATCCCGCAACAGAAGACTTAGAATATATTTTAGATACTCCAGAGTACTCAAGTTCTTAGTAGTATATTCATATATTTTTAAAATAATTCCAATAATACAATATGTTTAATCTAAATTATCTATTACGCTCAATAAAAAAAATTTATTTATTTATTTAAAGTATTTTTAATGCAAATTTTCCGGATAAAAGCATATCGTAACGGCGTGGCACATAGTACACTAGGAGGCTTGACGCATAGCACACGATAGACTAGAAAGAGGGCGCTGCTGTGAACTGTTTTGGCCTTTGAGCGGGAAGGAGAGAAGAAGATGGTAGTATCGAACGTAAAATGGAGGAAGCTGCCTGTAGTTCCCGATGCGATTTAAAATTGTAAATAAAATTGTAAATATAGTGATGTGTTTTGAAGGAAATAATAAAAACGGTAAATCCGGTTAATTAGAGGTGATTAATTCAACTGCAAGACGATATTACAATTTTTACAAAATTGTATTAATTACTTTATATTAATTTTAAAACTGCAGATAAAAATTAAACAGATTAAACTGACAAAAATTTAATTTTCCAACCACATAGACTCATATCAACGTTACTTTACATGAATGTTTTCTGTCCATTGAATTAACTTTCCTTTCCAATATTTCTAGTATACAGTAAAACCTGTTTTTGTGCTGTAGATAGGGACCGTATAAAAGAAAACTGTATAAAAAAATATTCGAAAACATATATTTCATAAATACTTATATATAACAAACAACTTTGTCGACATACTATATAATTTTTTTTTGTATGCGATGGAGAGGGTCCACAAAAAAAGGGACACTTAAGAAAGTGTGTCAATTATTTATGAAATACATAAGAAAGTGCTTCCAAACAAAATAAATAATTCAATTACACATAGAAACATAATAAAAACATTAAATTTTTCATTGTATATATGGAGAAGTTTTCAAAATGCACATACATAATTTACTGCTACTCGTCGCAATCCAAAACGCGCATCTTCCTGTGATGAGTTGGTTCAAAACCGTTTTCGTCACTTGAAGATACAATTTGAATTGATTTATTTTTTGGCACCATAAAGTCAGTGACAAGTTTTTTGCGACGCGTGTCGGTCGGTTGGTCAGTTGCTTGTAAACGTCGCGAGAAAAAGATATGCATAATTAAAACTCTTTTTTGGAATTTTAAATTTCTTACGGAATCGGTATATCTACGAGTATTTTAAAAAAATGCTTTTCCAATTTGTTGCAAAAACCTGCATCCCTGCATGTATTTTATCCGCTGTCATAGAATCCGGTTCTTCTCATCCGCCTTCATAATTTAACACAGTATTGATAATGTAACTGCCCGTTGTGACGAATCTATACGGCACTTTATCACTAATACTCTTGGACGTCTTTGGGGATTGTAAATTCGCGTATATTTCCAACCAGCTCTAAAAGGAGGAAACGGGATATGCAAATGAATCAAAGTATATAAGGAGAGTGTTGTAGGTTAGCGGAGAAGGCTATTGAGCCAAGAGATACATAGACGGAGCGCTAAGAAGATTCAAGTTGATTGTGTGACTAGTTTCTAGCTGATTATCAGGCAGCGATCTACATTCGGAAAGTTGAGCCGACTGGAAAGGAGTGAAGTAGTAAAAGTCAGGTGATATTTAAACTTCATTTATCGGATACTAAGAGTAAAGAAATAATAGAGTTAGTGGAAAGTTAATGATTGCTAGTAATTCAAAATGCGTATATCTCTCGGTATCCCTTATTCCGGTAAACCCGTTCGATATTGAGTTTAATAGTTGATTAGTATCATATTTTGTGATTTAATTTAATAGTAAAGTTCAATCCCATTGACGTAGACACATTGATTCATCTTTGTATTTAGAAGGTTGATAATTGATTCAAGTGAATAAATATTATTTGTTATTGTAAAAATGTCGTCTGGTAATTCTTTGCCTCAATTCAATCTTGGTGTCCAGGGTGGAACCCAGGGGGTTCCCACACATTGATATTTTCGTCCTCAATCAAGCGCGTCGAGCAAAAGTAATTGAGCATGCATTGTCGGGAGACTGTTTGTAGCAAATGAGCGAAGCGCCTTGAAGTGTATATACGTACATTGATAGAAAACATTACAGTAGTGCCAACGCCGTTGAAATTCATATATACCGCATAAAAAAAGATCGCACAAAAATAAAATCGATAAAAAAAAGGACCGCACTAGAAGGGTTTTACTACATTTTATTGTCTTCAAATTTGTTCCTCTTTCATTGCTATTGAATTTCCTGGATATAATTACAACATTTTAATTTTTTTAGCCTTTTTGTTCTTCAAAATGGTTTTAAATTTGATTTCCAAATCTAAGGAAGTTCTTGTCCTTTTCTTCTTTTCTTAATCATTTTATACTAACGAATCCTCCCCATATTCATTGTTCTCGCACACGTTTACACCATTTCAAATGCTCCCGACACATGTGCTAATATAATAGGTTTATGTGATTACGAAATTTGCTGCAGATAAAGGTTTTTTACTTTTGAAGCATTTACTTATATCTGGATTTATATTTAAAAAGACAAAGCTACCATTCAACAAGATTCTAACCCGTCCTGTCCTCACTTATGCTTTGGAGACCTGGACTATGACCACGAAGGTAGAAGAGATTTAGAGTGCTTTTGAACGCATGCTTTTAGAATAATTTAGTAAAATGGTATTTGGCGATGAAAGACGCACCGAATAATATAGAATCTTCAAAGTGCCAGATGTAGTTCATATTATATTAAAATAAGTCACCTCCATTGAATTGGGCATATTATCCGCATGAACGACAGTAATATTCTAAAAGAAATCTTTTCTGTTAAAGTATCCGACTACGTTCGGAACCATGATTTTGCAAAAGCGTATAAATGGATAATATTTATGATATTTAGTGTCACTTAGATTAGAAAATGCATATAAAATTGTTTTAAGAATAGCATTACAATAAAAAATAATTTAAATACAATATTTTGACAAAAAAAAATGAACTTAGAATGAGCAATTTTCAAAATATTCTCCTTTTGTGAAAAATGCTTCTATTATAGTAATACTTCGTCTGTATATAGCTCAGACCTCTGTACAGATGCTCAACTAGAATTTTTGAAATATATAACTTAGAAGTGGGTTTATTCATGTTTTACGACAACAGAGGATTTTAAGAAAAAAAAAACGCCGATAATTATTTCGATTGGTTGTAACTCTGAAAATAATGTGAATTTTTCAAAAATCATAGTTGAGCCTCTGTACAGAAGTCTGAGCTATATATAGGCAAAATATTATTATTATAGAAGCATTTTTCACAAAAGGAGAACATTTTGAAAAAAGGTTATTCTAAGTTAGTTTTTTTTGCCGAAATATAGTATTTAAATAATTTTTTGTCGAAATGTTCTTAAAACAATTTTATACATGTATTCTAATCTAAATGTCACTAAATATCATGAAAATTATCCATTTATGCGCTTTTTTAAAATCACGGTTCCGAACGTAGTCGGATACCTTAAACCATGTAATGCTAAAAGAAGAGAAAGACGTAGACTTCCGATGGGTAGATGCATTATAGAACTGTTTGATCCTTAAAACTAAGAATTGGAGAAATTTGGTTTCTACAGTAGAGGTTGATGGAAATGTTTGGTTCCATCCTGGGCTGTCGCACCATGGATGTGATTACGAAATAAATTATACTTTGGAATCCCTAAATTTGTGCTTACAAATAACGCTGGTTATATCTGAGATCTCGTAGCTCAGAATCACAGTAAACTCACATGCCCGCATAAATGGAGGAATTAATTTATGTTTTAAACTATAGCTGATATATATATATCCATTCATCAAACGCGGGTGGATTGAACAATTTAACAACCGAGACTAAAGAATAAAAAGATTTCAATTTTTATTTGGTCCAATTTTTAAAGAATATTACTAAACACTGCAAATTAGATGCCAAGGAAAGAGTGATCTAGTAAATCAAATATTGTAATCAATGATATAAATATAATGGATTCACCCGTTATTTTCTCGATAAAAAAAACAGGGTTTTGGAAAAAAAATCACCAAAAATAAATTTGATTTTTTTTGGCGCAAATATGTTTACTTAGAAACGTCAGTGAAGCTCTCTGATGATGATGATAATAATAATAATAATAAACGCTTAAATTTTTTAAATAAGACAAGCAAATTTCCATTTTAAGCAAGCTAAAGTGAATTTGTTTAAATGGAAAATTTAAATATTTATTTTTTAAATTGATAGAATGATTATAAAAACGACAAAACTAAAGAGAAAGTTGCAACTTCACAAAAGACGAAATGGTTTTATTTTCCTTTTAAAAGTTTTCCTACTTGAAACTATTTAAGAAAAAAAAAAGAACAAAATAATTTTTTTTCTGTTTTAAAATGTTGTCTGGATACTATTAGAAGATTGATGAAGAGAAATTTAATGCATTGGGAGCATCAGTTTATCGCTTCTAGGCAAAGCAGAAACAAAGCAACAAAAATACGAGAAAGTAAAAATGTGTTCATTGCACCGATGATAAGATAATGGAGACTTTTTTGTATGTGTGTATTAAGAGTTATATTAAGGGAAAGTTTACAGTGGTCTTTCAGCGGGAGCTACTGGCATGTAAACAGTTGAAAGCAGGCGTTGGCCTTACGCGAGTGATTAGATTAGAAAGTTAGAAGGTGAAGTGACTTGTATCTTGACCCGACCGTATTTGAATGAAGAGAAAGACTGAATGAAATTTATCCATTTAGGGGCCTGCATGCGCAGTAGCATTCAAATTATGAGTTCAAAAATGCGTGTGTAATTCAATCACGGTAGCTATGCTAAGTTTTAGAGGTATAGAGAAAGTAACAAAATACGTGTTGTGATGTTTGATATGAATAACGGTAGCGTGATTTTGGTTAATTTAAATATTGGATTTATTTACGTCACAGCTTTTATTTACAGAATTATACATTGGAGTTATTAAACTTAGTAAAAGATTATTAGAGTTCCAAAAAGTGATTCGTGAGAGGAGGAATCCCTTTAGCCACTGCTCCCTCTTAAGTTCAGAGCATCATCTTTCCTCGCGCCTCTGCTTCCTTTCGACGGGTCAAAGCATCTCCCCCTTTGCTCTCCCTCCTTCTCTGCTCCCTTCCAGAGATCAGCATCTCTCCCTCCACTTTTCATCTCTCTCGAGGATCAGGGCGGTACTTTTGCAGCTCTGGTTGCATCCTGCCAGTGATGGGAAAGGGCCCCTTCGTGATGCCAAAAAGGTCGCCGGTCAATCCATGCTGATATTACACAATAATTCAAAGTTGCACCTGTGACTTTGCCCGTGTGTTGATTATTTTCCCAAAGACGCCGAACACAGCAGCGAGACGAAGACGTTACAGTGTGTGACGGGTCCTATTCACGCTCTTCTACTACTCCTCTTGGGGAAAAATAATTCTTTAACAGTTGTTTGAGTTTAAATTCGCCTTCCGTTGGGAGAACTTGATTCTATGTTAATTTGAGTGCTATTTAAACCATAGCAAAGTGAGTGTCAGAGTTAGTCGTTAGGCTTTGATTATAATGAGGTTTAAGATGAGACTATCGGAAGCTTTGGTGTACTTGTTTCGAAGCTTAGGATAAAAAATCCAGTTGACCCGGGTGAGACCCGGCGAGTGCTGTTTTATCGGATCACTCTCAGTTAAATACTTAATTATTTGTCTTAGGATTTAGGGTAGTTAGTTAATTTAACTGCTCCCTCTGTTTATAATCTTTCTTGATTGTTAAATCTACTGAACCAAATAAACTTAATTATTTTTATAACAATGTCTGTCTGTTCATTCAGAGTCCCAAATTTCACCTGCGACCTTAGGGGCGCGACAGTGGCTCCCAACCGGTTCTTTCCAACCAGTTAAAAATCTCCTGTAGTTAATGTGGAATCGAGCCACATGATTCTTTTTGCGTTAAACGATAACGGCTTTATTGTAGCGAAAATCATAAATTATTTGTTTTGGATAGGGCCAAAAGAGTTCTTGCTCAGGCAGTAGCACCAAAGGCCAACTTCTAAAATTTCCTAATGACTCTCGATAAACACGAGACAGAAGAAAATGAAAAAAGTAAGGACTTTTAAAAAATGCTGCTTTTGTTAACCTTTTCGCGGGTAGTGGCTAATATGTCTAGCCACATAATTAAAATTTTTTCTCCAAGCGGGTGGTGGATATTTAGTCTATCCACATGCGTTAATTGAAGCTAAAACGCATAAAAATTAATACAGATGGCAGCACGATACCTTTTTTTTTTTTGCATTTCATGCCCTCTGATGGGTAGTTAGAAACAGTTTTTTCTCGGTGTAAATCTACGAATTGTATTTTAATTACTATAAACAAAATTTCTGATCTGTGAAAAAAAATTCGAGAAGTTTTAAGTATACTTTTCTCTCTTCTGAATGAATTAAGCAAATGTGCAATTAAAAAAAGGTTTTACTTAGGTTTTTGGAAAGCTTTTATATGTGGATAGAGGCTCTATCCACTGCCCACTAAGAACAGAAAAATGACCTTGAAATTTTCGCTCTTCCTCCACTCCAGAGAGAGAGAGCATTTAGAATCCGGTGAGAATGTTGGGGGTGGGAAATATAAACAAACTTTATTTACAATATGTGGTACGAGATTCTTAGGTTCGAAAATCTTTCATTATAGCTTTTCTGTGCGTACCACTGTGCCTTCTTTGCTTTGAAAAGTTTCACAGTAAATAGCTCATTAAATTTGTGAAATAACCAATTTAAATCCTCAAAAATATTGCTTTATTTCTAACTTGTTACACTAAAATTAAATAGAATATAAAATGTGGTTATATACCACTTTTAGTGTGTATTTAAGTAAGTATTCTACTGTATAATTATTCTATTAATATTTTTACTTTGTATTTAATTGTTATTGAAATAGTTATCAGTATAAATGCTAGTTTTTCATAAGAAGTTTATTGTAATATGATTAATTATTTCTGTCCTGAAAAGCAAGTTAAATGTCTTAAGTGCGCAGTGGCTATAACGCCTAGCCACCACCCAGGAAAAAACCCTGATCAGATATTTTTTTGGTGACAAAATAATGTTTATAGAGGATGAGAACATTACATTTATCAATTACTTAATCACAGAAAAGTGTATTTTAGTTTTGTACCCGCTAAAGGGTTAAGCCAAAACTATGCAGATGTATTAATTTAATTTTAAACCATTACTTAAAGAAAAACCATGTGTGGTAATATTAATGTGCATGTGTCCTAACAACAACCCGCATGAAAAAGATGTCGATTCAGATAGTAGCACCGAAGATGGAACAATATGTTTAAAACAAAAAAGGCAAAAAGACCAGGAATGCAAATATATATATATATATATATATATATATATATATATATATATATATATATATATATATATATATGTATATATAAGTAAATATATATATGAGTTGTTACCATGATACTGAAGTTGGATTTCGGTGAAAAAAAAACCCGCTAGAAGCAAGAGTTTTTGACACCCATGATGTCAGTACAAATTTTGAAAAAAAAGTGAGGGAAAGTGCCCTGCGTGTTATATCTTTTTTCACCATCCATCAGAATAATTGATCGAGTTTAAGTGCAACGCATCACAGTGGTGCAAGGATTGCTTAAACTTTGAAGGATGACAATTTGTAAGAGTGAATTTTACTTACATACACATAATAATAGTTATTATTATTATACATACACATAATAATAGTTATTATTATTGATTTACTACGAGCTAAAATTTTCAACATAACCTTTCATTATATAATATAAAAAAGTACACGATAACGATTAATTAATTAGTATGTGATTAGCACGTGATTAATAAAAATAAAAATTTATTCCACTTTTATAAGAATTGTCATCTTGTCCTTGTAACGGGGCAAGATGATGCTTTCGCATTATTTCTTAAAAACGGAAAAAATTTATTTTGAATTAATTAAAATAAAAATTTTACCAAACTAAATACAAAATAATAAGAGGCCATTCTGATAAAACACATTTCCAAAGAAAAAAAGTTACTTAAAAGTTGAATTTATGAATAATGTTTAAATGTTAACACTATTAGCATCTTTAACGCACCCCCTTCCGGTCTTCCCTACCAATTATAAAATAATTATTCTTTGAAACAGGATCTTCTCTAATTGGGCTACGCATTGGTATTGAACCTTTGAATACCTGGTACAGTCCCTAGGAGCTGGTATCACTTTTTAGTGTGACACCATATAGGCGGTACCAATTACCACAAGTAATTTTTACGCCCAGTTTTCTCCCCAGAGGGAGGCACCTGAGCTCTGGCGATGCGAAATTGTGCTTAGGATTTTAATTTTTCCGAGAGCACCTAAGTCAAACAGGCACTCAAGAGATTTTTTTCATGCCATATAATCATACGACATGGCTAGTGCCAATTTTCTGCATCATGAAAATCCACCGACTTAGGCCGGGGTAAAACTCACAACCTTGGCTGCAGAAGGCCAACGACAAATCAACCACGTCACTCAGTCAGCTTGAAATAAGATCTTTAAGCTTCAAAAATATTATTCATTTGTATTCTTAAGTTTTCATTCATTTATATTCGTAATTATTTGATATTTGTGTTACAAATACCATTTTCTTTATCTTCCGTTTTATACAGTAAATAAATAAAAACCGGCTTGTGTATCGATTAAATACATGTAAGTTATTTATTTATTTATTTTGGAACTTTCTCTGCGAAATAAATTTGAATATTAGATTCTTTTTTTAGTTCATGATTGTGAACTTTCCTACTTACAAATTAAGCAATTTTCTCTTTCAATGTATTGGTCAGGTGAAGATTTTTTTAAAAAATAATTTTGTTTTAAGATATCTGTATTTTTTTTTTATGAATTTAAATCTTTTAAACAGAAAAAATACATCTTACTTAGAAACAACCTGCATTTCTATAATCTTCACATTTTTTTGCGATAAATGTTTTGCACTAAAAGAATAAGCCTGTATTTAAATCATTCTTTCATTCTCCTGTCCATTCGCTCTTTTGGCATTTATATTTGCTAATAAATAAATCGTTATAGTATTTAATTAGTATAATCAGTATCTGATACAATAAACCCAATGTTTGCAATATTGAGAAAGTATTAAATTATTAGTACGAATCGATTATATATACATCAATTATCCTAATTTGAAGGTTATTATACTTATAACTAGGTTTTGTTAACAAAAATATTTATTTCATAAGCTTTTTAAATCATTTCTATATGATTGCTTACTTTTTTGATTTTTTTCACATTTGTTTAGCAAAATATTGGAAAACGCGCGAATAAGACTTTTATTTTAATGCAACAATTTAGTATTACTCTTGAAATAAGGAATCACCGGTGACCGCCATTTTGGATTTCAACTGCACCAGCTTTCTGCAAAAAAGATAACTAGATAATTTTAAAAAATTTATTAATACAGAAATAAAAAAAAATTAAATAGAATTATACCTCTATAAAAATAAAAAAAAATATTTTTTTTTGTCATTAGAGAGAGACAGAATGAAATAATTTGTAATCGAATTCATGCATTCAAAACAAAACAAAAATAAATAAAACAAAATATTATTTTATCAAGATAAATGTATCATTAACGGGTTCTTTTTTTAAAAGTGTGTTTTGAAGTTTTTTTTTAGACTTACCGACTCTCTGCGGTTTTACGTCACAACGTTCCGGTTCAAGACAAAGAATCACAATTTTTCTGACGGCCTCTAATTAGAAGTACTACTTCAAAGAAGTAGTAACACAATTTGTGACTCTTCATACTGCTTAATTGTTGATTAGTATTACTCTTGAAATAAGGAATCACCGGCGACCGCCATTTTGGATTTCAACTGCACCAGCTTTCTGCAAAAATGATAACTGAACAATTTTTAACAGAGAAATTTATCAAAGGAAAACTGAAATAAAAAAACTCTAGAATAGGGGTCGACATCCTATGGCACGCGGTAGAATTCTCAGTGGCACTCGGCAAAATTCAACAAATTTGTTAATTTTTGATGTATGGAAGTTGATAAATTTATAATGGACCTTAGTTGACAAGCATCTTCTGTATTATGGACATATACAGAATTACGGAAAAATTTGAAAGGTAATGTTACTTACTCTAAAGATAGTTTTACAGCTATTTTGTAAATTATTGAATGCCATTGCTGGATATTTAATTGTTTGAAGATAGAAAATTACATGTACTCTGCTTTCCACTTTTGGTTCTATATATCAAAGTAAAACAAATCTTTCATCGTATTAAAAATATTTGAGTCCGCCAAATAAATTGTTTAATATCTGAATGCTCAGAATAGTGTCAAATTGAAAATCACTCATTATACCCCTGATTTTGCGATATGAAAGTAGAGCGGTGCAAGCTCTAGGTTCGCATTAAAATTGTTATTTATCTTTTCGTTTATTTATAATGAAGGTAAATACTTGTATTTTTTATGCAGCTTATTTTTTATTTTAACAAATTTCTGTAAAAATATATAACTTATATGTACAATTTTAATTTTTCTATTTTTGTCGAAAAAACAGTTATACTTTATGGTGCTAATTTTTATGTTAAGAAATACCTTTAAATGATGCAAAATTAATATATAATAAAACTGTAAATTTATATTATTGACCTCAACTCTCTAACTTTACACGCATTATCATGGGAATCGAATTGTTTAAAAATTTTCCTACTCTGCGGCACACTGAATTATATTGGTGGATTGGGTTGGCACGCCACAGCTAAAAGCTTGCCGACCCCTGCTCTAGAACAAGAATTTAACTGACAACTGTGTATCAAGAATTGTAAAAAAAAAAGGAAAACTTTTTTTTTTGTCATTTTTGCTGGTTTTTAAAGTATAATAAACACTTGTAAAATTAGGGAAGAACACCTATAGTAGTAGTCACAATAGCATTTGGTTTTCTTTTATTTGAATTAAGATTGCTCTGTATCAGTCCCATGAAACTCTGTGGTTCCCCGAGTCAAACTTAAAAAATCGAAACAAAATGATAAATGTGCATGCATAATAGATTCACGTTTTTTTCTTGATGGTTCCCTAATTTACGAGTATATATATACTCGTATGTTTGTGTGTGTGATGGGGCTCTACGAAAACATCTTAGGGCTCCGTGAGTCAAAGAAGTTTGAAGACCACTGCTCTAAATCAGTGGTCTTCAAACTGTGGACCCTGGGGTTCCTTCACGGAGCCCTGGGGCTCCCAAGGCATGCTCAGGGGTTCTACGAGTCAAAATAAAAAAACCGAGAAGAAATAAATATGTATGCAAAATGGATTCCCGTTCTCCTTGAAATTTGTACAGTTACAAGTATTTAAGGCTAATCCTCCCCCATTCACTAAAACAGAAATATTTATTTATGTACAATCATTTTATTTTGCAACATTTTTTAGACTTTTATTATAATACAATAAAATAATATTAAAACGCGCGTTTTATCTTTATATATATACACTTCTTACTAGATTGTGAATACTCTATTGTTTACTATCTTGGGTTCCTCGAGATAATTTCATATTCATTAGTCAGCACAACGTCTTACAAAATTAAATATTTTTCTAATGGAAAATGCACATTTTTACATTTGTGGAAAACACCACCCATAATGAAGGAACTCAACAGAGTTGATGTTAAAATTTAAGTTTGAGCAAGGACAGCTTCTAAATTTTAGGTTCCAAATTCTCTCTCATGCAAATTACACATGATTTCTCAAGCATGTGAAAGTGGCTACAAAAACAAAGTATAAAAACAAATTAAACTCAGAATATGTAATGCAATTGCATTTAATCTCAATAGGCATAGATTTCGAGAGTTTGTGCAAAAATACCAGCATATATATCCCAGTTACTAAATATAATACATGGGCAGGGGACACTTGAATCACAAATTAATGTTATTAATTATATTTTAAAAAAATAGATCAAAATTTTTTAATAATAAATGCAATACTTTTTTTATTGCCTTTACATTAAGTGCCTATAACGTGTTGATCTATTTTAAATATTATTTTGAGATATATTCTTTGATTTATGTGTGTGGAATGGGGTTCCACGGAAACATTTTCTAATTCTAGTGATTCTACCAAAGCACCTTCAAGTTCTAGGGGTTCCGTGAGTTGAGTTCTTGGGGTTCCGTGAGTTTGAAGACCAGTGCTCTCTATATCAAGGATTCTCAATGGAGGCCGAATAAACTCCTTAGGGGTCAATGGAAGTTTAAGAAAAGGGTCTATAGTATTTCAGATATCTATTGAGAGTTGAAGACATTTTTCTCTGCTTAAAAACTTTGTTTAATCTTAAAGGATATAATCCTTAAATAATAATAATATTCGTAATGATATGCAGATTATGTATTCTTAAAAAGGAGAGATTACCGTTCATGAAGCAGAATGTTATTACATAAAAAATAAAATACAAATCTAATAAACCACTTTATTTTTTACTTTTCTGGTCATATTAGTTAAATTATTATTTGTAAGCCCTTTCATGCAATTATTGGTATGCTTTTTTGTATGCTGCATATTATAGGAAAAAAAAGGAATTTTATGTATATATAATTCATTTTTAATTCATAAAACTTATATATATATATATATTGACAAATAGTCATCCATTAATAGAGTTTGAAGTATTTTATTGCTTAATCAAATATACACATTTTATTTTCCCCCAACTTTTCAACATGTTATTTCTCACTAAACCGGGGAAAGGCTAATAAGGAACAACATTATTTTGTCAGAAATGGATTCTAATAAGAAAAATTTAAAAAATCTTAGTTATTTTTATGGATAAAAACACAAAGTAAAAATTTTAAGAAAATTAAGAACTTTATGTAAATTTATATGAATGTGAAATCGTTTCCTTTCTATTCTCCGCCCTCTTTCCATTAAAATGATAAATTTCAAGTAACAAATACATTTGAATATTTCAAGGAACTCCAAATTATTTTAAAATAAAGATAAGCTGATTCAGAAAATCTACAGCTGTAAATTATCACTTGAGTTAAATATTGTTATCACATTATTGCTATTTTATCAATTTTTAAAAAAATATATCTAACAACAATATTGTCAATTAATTTCTTAATTTGAAAGTTAAATTAGCAATGCAATATATTTTTGACAGATGAGTATCATAAAATCTTATAATTCTGTTTTTATCTTTCAAAAGTTATTATGGCTTATTTGAAAATATATACATAGAAAGAGAGGTTTAAAAAGATACACAGCAATAATCAATGCAAAAACTCTGAATAATTTTATGAGATTATTTATTAATTTTTATCTATAATTCACATGGTCTTCATAAATCAAAAAACTCCTTTGATGATATTCATATCAAAATTCGTATTGTAATAAATAATAACATTAAATCGGTGATATGCAAATTAATTGCATGTAGTAGAAAAAATCATTACAAATCGAAGAAAAGTTTTCAAAACAACAAAAATAGCACAAAAATAAGCAAAATACAGAATATTTTAAGAATATAGTTCTGTAGTCAAAGTACACGTAATTTTGTATAAAATATAAATACTTATAATAATTTAATTAAAAAGTAAAGGCGTTTCATTATAATCCGGATCCTCTTTATGTCTTCTTTACGACACTTTAGAAATATTAATTGAGTATTTAGGAAAACATATATTCTACAGATAGTAACAGTAAGACAATTGTATGTCCAGTTCCTTCGACCCTGATAATTATTGGTACTGGAATTCTTTAGCTCAGTATATCCGGGAAGCAGTCTTTGGAAATTTTCACGAAGATAGTTCAATTTTGTGAAAATAATTATTTTATCGGTTTAGTCCAAAAATGGCTTCTCTTTGCCTGGTGGCTGAGCAGACTGGCCGTCGATTGGTGCTTATCAGAATTTGTTTTTCCAGCTTAAATGTAGTACCAACAGCAGTTGAGCCAACAGAGGAACAAGGCGTTGGTTGTTGGTGGAGGCAAAAGCGTCATCGATTGGAAAACAGTGGCAGTTTTTGTGAATAGTCGTTCTTCTCTGCAAAGAAAAAACACACAACGGATATTTATCTGTCAGTAGGCCACTCCATTCTGCGTCCGGAATTCCTTGAGAAGTGTGAAATCCTAATCCTGTTTTCCACCAACCGGCCGCCACAACTCATCGAAGAGCTCTTATCGCCAGCTTCGAATAAAGAAATCGAGCTTGATGATATATCAGTGATGAGTACTTGATTAAATTCTTTTTGAATAACTGATACCGTATCCTGATCATGAAAGAAATGCCGATTCGTATGAAAACTTCTTAACCGGATGCTTTGTGTTGAAGTAGCTCTTGGGAGGTAGCCAATTCAACTTCTGGCACCATATTGAAATATGATTATTTTGAAATGCGATTTTGAGCGCTTCGTTTTGCTAAGCGATAACGTAAATTGGTGGTGGTTTTCTTCTCTTTCTATTTCAACAATGTAACTGAAGACTGTTTAATTTTCTGTATTACAGAAAATTTCTCCCGTGGATATTATTTTCATCTCAAATTAAGCTCTCGAGAAAAATCTTATTTCGGTAGCTTTTGAAATGAAGTAGGTTACGGGGCATCAAATTACTTTTAATATTCCTTGAATGCGGATTTGTAACAGGGGAAAAAGAAAGCTTGGGAATAATTTTGAGGCTCTATAAAAAATATATTTTTTTTTTATAGAGCATTATTAAGACCCGCGCATTTAAAAGGTAGCTTACATTCTGAGAAATAGATTAACTAAAAATTGTTCTTCTTTATTATGAAATAGAAATCAAATGAGAGCATCTGAAATGGTTTTAATTCGTTCTTTATCTCCAAAGATATAAAATAAGACTTTTTTATGTATATATTTTAGTGCCGTTAATGGAACCTTTCAGTCTGCAATTAAAGTCATGAATTTAGTCACAGAGGCGCGTGAGATTCTGCTAAAAACTATCATGGTGAGTTTCTTTACCTTAAAACTAAACTGGTTTTACACTGGTTGCAAAACACTTTTCCCGAGAACAAAAATCAGTTCAATTACATGTGATTGAAATTGGCATGAAGTTTGGTGAGGGAAGTACCAGCCATCCTTTTGTGGGACACGAAATTCAAAGCTTCATGGCCAACAGTCTGCTACATCAGGGTGGCTCTAGGGCCGGACAAACCGGAACCCTGCCCGGGGCGGCATTTTGATCGAAATTGGAAAATATTTTTTTATGTTGCAAAAAAATTGATATATTTCCTGAAATATTATTGGGTGTGAATTTGGTATTTCATTTAATGTATGTTATTTCTTTAATTTGTACTTATATGTTTAATGTCAGTTTTTTTTTTATATTGAAACTTGAAGGGTTCGAGGAGGGAGTATATATTAAATCATGAAATCGGATATATTTACACATATTTCAATAGTAACTTTCTCCTCATCCAGGAGTAGGGTCACAACGGACATTCCTTTCATTCATTCTGTTAACTAACAAAAAGGGGACAAAAGGGTAATAAGAGTTTTTAGTAGATAGAGAGCCACAGATGTTTTATTTTAGTCTTGAGCGTAATTGCTATAAGTTAAAATGAACCCCACCATCTTTTTCGAACAAATTGGCCTGACGAAAAGGGCTATTTCTTTTCGCTTACATTTTACTCGTTTGAAATAATAACAGGTAATTATGTGCTTAATTTCGAATTCTTTAAGACTTGAAATAAATGTGTATGTGTGGACATATATATTGTTAAGCTGCTTTTTTATTCGCAAGAATTATTTGTTTTATAAGTGTATATCTAGGCGAACAATCTATCTTTTTTTAATTATAATTTTTTGCTTTGGCAAGAGAGGCGGTAAAACTGCTAGAACCGGCCCTGGTTACATAGCTCATCATATATGATGTTCATTTGTAAAAGATGTAGCAATTGAAGCTTGCAATAAAATGCAAATAGTTTAAATTTTATATAAATTTGTTCTTTTTAAAACTCAAAGATATATATAATTTCTTTTATTTACAATAGTCTGAGAATAAAGAACTTCTATTCCAATACTCAAATCTTTTAACTAATTTAAACGAACAAGTTTACTGTGCAACTGAAGGAATTTATGAATTTTTGTAGTGAGGATTTTTCGAATTGTAAAGACATATTTATATTGGAATGGAATAAAGTTGCGATTATCTAATAAAACCTCAACCAAGAGTTTTAAGCATCAATTTTATGTTTTGAAAAACCTATATTTTAATATCGAAATTCGTTAGCTCTAGTCTTGAAATGGTGTGTGATGGGGGTATTAAAATGCATTTCAGTAGAATGCGTGTGATAAAATGAGCATAAAAATTTTACCGTAAGCATGACATGTAAACAATACCATTAATGGATATTTGCAATAAATTAAAAAATGTAACTACATCGGGCAGTGACAGATTATTTTGTTGATGAATAAAAACATTGGCAAAAGTATATGGATATAAACAATAGAATTTTTATGTGAAAAATTCGAGGGCTGCTTTTAATGATCAAGGAATTGCTCAGCAAAATTAATCAAATTCTTTCATAGGATTTGTTGTCATCTTTCAAGTGCGTCTGTGTTTATATACGTCGCATTCTCTAGCAACACGAGGGTTATTGGAGACAGACTTCCTAAGTCTGAACCTTGGTCAAATGCTAAGAATGACAATTGAGCTAACTCTCCAAATTTCAACACTAAGCCAGCATGAGGACTTCGAGCCTCGACAGATTTTACGTGAATCAGCCTTTCTGCACGACGGGTTTTCAGTGGTATTAGGATTCAAACCCGCGACTCAACAACGTCAACCTCAGGTTCTTGACTGCGACTACTTTAGCATTTTTAAAGCCGTTAAAGAAAAGAAACTGTCAGTGCCGGTTTTTATAATTAAATTAGTAATGTGGAGTGATAAGACTTCTACGGAGGTTTTTAGACGCTCTCTTAACTGTGATACTATAGCAGGGATGGCGAACCAATGGCACGGGCCCAATAAATTGGCTCGCCATCCCTTTATTACACAATTATTACTTTATACACAATTACTTGGGCACATCTCCGATCAAAACGGTTAGCATTTTAGTTCAAAATAACAAAGTTCACTATGAAGTATTACGAATAAATGCGAGTGATCAGTCGCATTTTTACAGACATATGCCAACATTTCAAAGAATTGAATGTAAAGCCTCAAGACACAGATAAAAAATATTATCTTAAAGAGGGATCTCAATGCTTTTGACGCCAAATTGCATATATTCAGAAACGATAATATTACAAGAAACTACTAGTACTTCCCGAACTTGAAAAAATTAGACGAAGAAAAAGTTATTCAAGAACTTTTTTCCATAATTATTATGTACTCTGATGTGACTTCATTTTATGAACTGAGCTTGCCCCAATTCGACTGGAAGAAATTTAAGAAATTGAAATGCAGCTGTGTTTGATTTCCAGTCTAATTCAATATGGATTCAAAAATTTATTAAAACAAGACAAATGTTGGAATTGACTGAAACAGAAAATTAACAAGAAATATAAGTAAAAATGTCAGTAATGAAATTTTAGAAACATGGAATTCGATTCCAGATACATTTAACTGTTTGAAGAAGCTGGCTCATGCTTTTTTAATCATATTTTCATCTACCTATGCCCGAGAATCATTATTTTCAGAGATGAATAACATTTAAGACTCACTTCGAAAACCATTCGGCAGATGACTAATTCAGCGTGTGTTCTGCTAAAAGTAACATCTTACAATCCTAATGTAAGTTATTTGTCATCTGATCGGCAACAACAGAAGTCACACTAATGTTACTTTAATTTGAATTACGCGTATATTCAAAACATTTGCTACTGTACAGTGCAAAATGTATTTTTTAATAGTAAATAGAGTTTTGAGTGTGTGTGTGATTAGTATTCAATTTTATTATTTTCCCAAAAATCACAAGTCAAAATTATTTGACGGCACGTCTATACCCCATTAAACACTTTTTTAGAAAAAATGGCACGTTGATCCAAAGAAGTTGGCCACCCCTGTACGATAGGATGAACAGTAGAACTGCATGATTATTTCATTATTTACTAAAAATAATAATCTTCTGTTATTTCAACACACAAATCTTTCGCAAATAAAATTGCCTTCTCTTGAAAAAAAAATTGATAGTTTTCACTATATACTTCATATTTTCATTTTACAAACATTTTTCTTTTATGTAAGAATATATTATAGCAAAAAAATCCAAATCTATATAAGAATTTAATAGTGTATACCAGCGTTTCTCAAGCTGTCAGGGGCTACTCCCTAGGGGGTGTGATAATCCTACCAGGGGGACGCAAGTAACTCGAAAATAAAAGGTTATTTAAAAAAATTAAATATTAATCTTATGAAAGAAAGCAAAATAAAATATACATTCGGTCATAATAAAAAAATTAATACACACATTGCAACTGATGTTGTTCTCGTGCTCATGAATAAATGCAGTAGATATCACTAAATTCCGTCGGAAGTCTTGATCACTGCCTCTGCGGGCCGTGGGTAGCCTAGTGGTTAGAGCATCGGACTCCAGACCGGAAGGCCTGGGTTCGATACTCGATGTCACCAAATACCCTCCGAGTGCACACGGAGTAGGTGCTCGTTAAATCAGTGGGTCCGTAGTCTTGTGGGCTTATTCACGAGCGCAGGAACTGGAGAATATTTCCCTCCCCTTCAGTTCACTTGCAGAAATTGTGGAGGTGGAGATAGAGGTCGTGTCGCCATCTATCGTCCCTTCGGGGAGTTTCACCGAGTTTAAATCGTACTGTCACCTGTATGGTGCTCAAGGCCAACGACAGGCGTACCTCTTGCCCATGCCACGATGAATTTCGTGGGCCTCGTTCTGACTACGTCAGACAGGTGGCATTAGCCACAACAACAACAACTGCCTCTGCTATTCGGGGAGCATCAGGGCTGTACAGGATTTCCCGCAAAGAGTCCCTCAGAGGGACCATTCCCATTTTTAGTAACTTTGTTGCGACGGTTGGGCATTCCAAGATGTGATTGGGCGTGAGTTGAAGATCTGGGCAGTGTTTGCATTGAACATATGATCTTGTCTTGTCTGGGTGAATCTTCATGCCCTTAAGGTGTTCAGTTCTCAATCTGGCAATTGTGGATGTTATAATTCAGTGATAGTCAAATTCCGCGTAACTAGGGTTTTTTTAAAGGAGTGATTCACATAATTCTATGTTTGGCTACTGCGTTAGCATCGTCAAGTGTGATGGTGGTGCACTTATGATCGATGTCTCTAGCTTCTTTGGAGAGACTATATATATATATATATATATATATTCGGCACATTCATTACCCTCAATGTTGACATGTGCGGGTATCTATTGCAGGATACAGGATTTTCTTTTGCTGTGCAGCTGTTCTAGAAGGGTAATAATATCACAGGAGATGTTGGTCTCTCCGTTTCTTATGGCTTCTATAGCTGATTTAGAATCTGAGAAGATTACTAATGCTTCTGTAGAATCAATATGGGGGGTCTTGTTGGTATAATATAAGGGCCTCTCTAATCACCATGAGTTCAATTGTGAAGTTTGAGGTGATTATGCCTGTGTTAATTTTGTGTTTGTAGTTAAGGATGATAATTCCGGCACCTCCATTGCTGAGGGATCTGTCTGAGGAACCATCGGTGTAGGCGATTGCAAAGTTATCTTGAGAGAGTATTTCTATCGTTTCAAGTCCTTTTTGTCTGAGAGTTACAGGGTCTTTTTTAGAACAAGGCTGCAACAATTCCAATTCGAAACAGGAGTTCTTTGGGGGTCAACTGATATAATATACTTATAAATGTATCAGTACACAATGTATTTGATCATTAATTCATAAAATACTAAGTTAAGAACAAGTTTAATAATTTCTAGTGAATCCATGAGGGCTTGTCATAAACGTTATATACAAAATTTAATACTAATCTTGATAATTTGTATGGTCTATAACAGTGGCGCACACAAGGGGGGGGTCCGGACCCCCCAAAGTCTTTGATTTTTTTTCCCGATTGATTATAATTCTAAGTATATAATACGTAAAATTTAATTAATTACTTGCTATTAATGATTAATTTATTAATTAATGCTAATTATTTATTCAAAAACTAGTTTTTTACTGTGTTTTGCTCCCGAAAATCGACAAAATCAAACGGAGCATGATACAAGAATGGTGATCTTTCGACCCCGGACCCCCCCCATGAAAAATTCCTGTGTGCGCCACTGGTCTATAATTAAATTCGCATTGTAGCTTTAATCAAAGTACATTATTATTGAATTTTCAATACATTGTTATGGTATGGAGGGGGCGTTGAAAATTATGAATGAAAATTGGGTCGCAAATATTGAGAAGCACTCTGGTGTATACTGAAACATAAATCCTTAATTTTAAAAATACTTCAGAAATCTGATTTCAAAAGTATAAAATCACGTTGCACTGTACATAATTTTCCTATTTTATTTTAATATCTTAGAAGAAATGCATTATCATAATTATAAGGATCTGAAAATATACAACGATCTCATACCATCTTCCTCTAATGCCAATTAATTCTTATCTTAATCTTATAGTTCACCGAGTAAACAAAATTATTCAAAATTTGTGGCCGTGAGAGAATTGAAATGTAAACACAAGCATGATTTCTAGGAAAACTCTCAAAGGCACAGATTATAAAAACTTCCAATTCCACACACACACACATATCTCACTTTCATTCCCAATTGGATTGCGTTTTTGTTTTGTAACTCATATGGCCGAATGATACTGATAAATTAAGAGACTCGGTGTGAATCATATAAAAAAAATGTTTTATTGACACTCCAAAAGATAATTCAATAACTTTTATTCATCCGTATTAGAGGATCATTAATTTTGTCCTTGGTAACCACTAAGATGCAAGCCTGACTTCAGAGAAGATGAAAAAAAAAAAAAAAAAAAGTTCACTGGGCCCCTGTGTAAACATGTCACACGAAGCTATTTATACGTAGCTAATACGTTTTCACGGGGTCCGAATTACAGTCTTCTACTGATGTGGGGACTAACCATTTACTGCATTTGGATTTTTTCAAGTTCTCATTTCACAATACGGTAGAGTGAATTATAGTTATGCGAAGGGAAAAATATTTTTAATCGCAACTTACTACGCGTTAAAGATGTTCTATGGCAGGGGTGGACAACCCGCGGCACGCGTGCCACGGCGGAGTTGTTACTGTGGCACGCGAAAACTTAAGAGGACATGGTACGATTTACGCAAAAATTTTTTTAATTTAAGAATTTTTTTGGTTGCTTCCTATGTGTGTATACTATGTAAAAAAGATTTTGTGGTCAAAATTTCATAAAATGCTAGCCAATTAATTTTTTAAGGAAAAAACTTGAAATTTGTGAAGTGATTTTAAAATGCCACTCCTCCTACAAAACTTTACTACACGCATGAAATTTGATTTACGAATACGTCAAACTATGTATAACAAAAGTTGGTATGTTTGTAAAAAAGTTTGCGATAACATGATTGGTATTTGTACAATATTTCTTTTTATGAATGCTTATTGAAAATTACTTAAAAAATGTATAAATTCTGAGTTCAATTAATTTTTAAAAAATAAGTATTGCTTTGATTCAAAAATACATACCAACTTCTGTAACATGTGCTATTAGCAAGAGGTAAAAAATATTCAAAGCATTAGGCACAGTAGAAAAAAAAAGTCTTAGCATTTTAAATGAAGACAAACTAGTTATTTTATCTTTCCGAGATAAGTAAGTTTAAAGTTTTGATTTGCCACATAGGAATGTGAATAAAAACGAATGTAAAAGCTATTATAATCCTGCGTTTTTAAGTTAAGAGCTTTCAAATTTTGTGAGGTTATAGACAAGTATATAAAGAATAATCAAGGCTAAAAAAAAAGTTATATTTTCACTTGTTCGAAAAGTTGGAAGTGGCACGCATAATTATTTATCTGAAAGTGCATTCTTCCTCAAAAGGTTGGCCACCCCTGTTCTATGGTAAGGAGATGAGGAGGAAAAAAATCAAAATTTAATACTGCCACAAAGAGGTTAAATTTTTGGGGGGAAAAAAGCGAAAAAAGTCGTAATTTTGGTTAAATGATTTTAGACTCAAAACATTATTTTTCGACAATAGAAAGAACCGTAAATAATGATTACTAATAAGTGAATATTGGGTAGTACAAGGTATATATACATTGCAATATTTCATCACCCAGCTCTCTCTCCTGCATCGTCGAATCAGTTCGATCCAAGCTTTTTTCCATTTTCCGCTTTATCGAACACTCAAATTTTGCGCGAAAGTAGATTTTTTTAAAGAAAGATTCTGTTAAATGTACCTGTTTTTTTCTTGTTACTACGTAGGCTGTTCAATAAGTAATAAGACTAATTTTACTGCCACGAAACCACTCATCGGAATGTTAATTTCTGTGGCATAAGAAAAGTTTGTTGTCTGTATTAACAAAAGCTACCGATAGATGGCACGTACAGACTCATGTTCTTGAGTATCACGTGCTCGAACTGAAGCGTGTTTGCGGGCGCCTACGAGCCACGGCCAGTTGTCGAAACGGAAGCAAAAATCAGCATCGGAGACCTTTGATATGATTAAAGACTGAAACAAGAAGGCGGCAATATCTTAAAACGCTTCATCACAAAGCTTGGTTGTATCACTGATCCAACCATAAAACAACAAAGCAGTGAACGGAAACATTCATCTTCACCTACTCCCAAGAAAGCAAAAACTGTGAAATTGGCTTATAAAGTTATGACCATAATTTTTTTTGATTATGAAGGAATTGTGTAACACGCTGTCGAACCCGGTACTACCGTAAACGACTCGTACTACGCGAATGTCCTGCGAACAATGATACAGCACGTTAAAAGGAAACGTCCATTGCTCCGAAATGGCTTCCTATTGCACCATGACAATGCCTGACCACATATTGCTTGTTGCGTACTGGATGTATCGCAGCAGAACAACGTATTGATTTTACCACATCCTCCATACAGTCCCGATAAAACTCCATGCGATTTCTGGCAGTTTCCTCAGCTTAAGAAACCATTACGAGGCAAACGTTTTGCAAGCAACAAAGCATGTGTAAAGGCTGGGAGGCGATTTTGATAAAGCTCTCACAAAATGGACTTTTACATGTTTTTAAGAAGTGGACACAGAACGTCGGGATACATGCATTACGTGCCACGGAAGTTATTTTATAAAAGACCATGTAAATGATGACGATTAAAGGTATTCTTTTATATATATATATAATTTTAGTCTTATTACTTATTGAACAGCCCTCGTATTTAGTACAGGTCCTCTCATCACACAAATGTTAAAAGTCCTAAAATACTTGTTTCCATTTTAACAAAAATTACTTTGACTTTTAACCTTTAAAAAAAGCATTAATACCTAAACTTCCTTTCCTTTCCCTTGTGACATACTTAAGATAAAAATTATTTTATTTCCCCTATTTTATTTCATCTATATACCAGAATATCTTTTCCACATTTGCTGATTTTGAAGTTCTGACATTTTTATTGATTCACTCACTCACTCACTCACTCACTCACTCACACACACACACACACACACACACACACACACACACACACACACACACACACACACACACACACACACACACACACACACACACACACACACACACACACACACACCACCCTACACACACACACACACACACACACACACACACACACACACACACACACACACACACCCTACTCCACTTGGAACTAAGTACTTCTTGGTTGCTGGAATAAGTGCGAAACTTTTAGCACATTGTAAGCGTTTTAAAGTTACATTTATTCAAAATAATTTTTTTATATGTGGCACTCAAAGGAACCGATTCGTTGCCAATACTTGTAATACGGTTTCATGTTTTTGAAAGTTTAAACGTTCGTGTTGACAAATATAACTGGTTCCACAAATTCTTTTTACTGCTTTTTAAAGAAGACATAAAAAAAAAAAAAAAGAAAATGGTAAAAATGATTTAAAAAATTGTCGAGGCAATTTAGTAACGCTCGTAATGTTATCATTGATTCGAAACTTCCATCATAAATTTTTTTCCTCTCGTAGTTATATTGTATAAATCTGTGTGTGTGGATTAGCTTATTTTGAGAGAGAGAATTATATTTACGTCACCCTACAAAGCTGTACGAGGGCTATTGGCGACGGACCTCACAATTTTGAACTATGGTCAAGTGATGGGTACGACACCTGAGCTAGTAACCCCCTCTCCTAACTTACACACCAAACACATGAGGACGTTTGAACCTCAACAGATTTAACGTGTATTGGCCCTTTTTACACTATGGGCCTTCAGTGGTGCTCAAGACACGTCAGCCAGGAGTTCGTGAATATTAACATCACACTGTTCAGCTACACGAGGGCTTTTGTGGCGACGAAACTCGTAATTCTGAACCATGGTCAAGTGACGAGGACGATACCTGAGCTGGCACCCTCCTCTCCTAACAACCACACCACACCGACGGGAGGACGTTTGAGCTCTCGACAGATTTAACGTGCATCGCTCTCCTACACAGCGGACATGGTCAGTGGAACTTAAGGTCAGTTGAATTGATCGTATAACAGCAATATTTTTCCTGAGTTATTGAAGTGAAACTTCTTAGCGCTCGAGAGTGAATGAGAAATTTGCCCAGTTTTGCGTAACAGTGAAAAAGCGAACGGAAGTAGTCTCCCTCCCATCCCCCGAATCGTCACCATGATGACAGGATAGCGAGTTGAGAGGAAAAGAGGGAGCGGGGACACAACGTGACTTGCGTCATATCCGTGTAAAAGTTGGATGACTGCTCTCCTCCGATTGGTCAACTTGCCCACCTTCCTATTGGGGGTCCTTTCCCCTCAGACCCGGGAACATCTATCAACGGTTGTATGAGATGCAGTGACATTACAATGTAGACAAAATAGCTCTCGCAACAAAAGCGTGCTTTTTTTAAATAGATTGTTTGCTACATGGCGATGTTTTTGGCGGCTAATTTGCTTTTTTGACTTTTATTTGCGTTGAATTATTATATTAATTCTAGTCAGAATGCCTAAATCAAATGCACAAAGGGGAAACGAGTTTCGTGAAAGAAAGAAAACTAGCAGCAAGTGGCAGTCAAAAAAGTGACAAGAAAAAAAAAACCCCAGAAAAATATTGGAAAATTATTAAGTGCTACTGCCAAATCTCCATCAGAGTACATGAGAGAATATCGAGAACGGAAAAAAACACACTTCAAAATACTCTCTTAATGCTCAGTTTAAGGGATGGGAATGCTATTGAGACTCTTCTAATGATAGCACAGAATAATACGGACTTAGTGAACTACCCCCTGTACCATTGACTACAGAGCCCTCAACAAATCTAGTGCGTGTTGGAAGTGATGCATGTACATCAATAAATTCTATCTTACATTACAAAGACTATGATTCCCATAAAAATGCTCACAAAGATTTTCAAAAGTGATTCGTTGATAATCGTTCAATTGATACGGGCGTTCAATTTATGGTAGATTATGGTTTAGAGATGATTTGAGAACGTCTGTTGCTGAGCACAAAAATATTTTACAAAATATTTTACCGGGAATTAATTTAGAAGACACATTAAAGCATGCTACAATTGCCAACAAAACTTAAATCGGAAAAGTATATCAAATTTATCAAATATAATGATTTTTTATACCCAGAAATGCCAGGACATCTTTCTACTTTGGAATCAGAAAGACTCATTTCGCCACAAATACCTTTCATGCATTGATTTGTGAACGAGAGAGAGAGAGTTATATTAATGTAGCACTATAAAACAACACAAAAGGGCTACTGGCAACAGACAAAGAAGCTTTAAATATGGGTCAATTGACCAGTACAACACCTGAGCTGGCAACCCCCCTTCCAAACGACCAGACCCTGTCAAAGGGGAGATAAGCCTTTACAGATTTAACATGCATCTGCCTCCTTTATTCAGTGATATTGATTTGAAATTGGTACATGAAAATGAGTTAAAGCAAATTTAATGTTAGAATCCAAAGATTTCTAGCAGCAAAAAAAAAAAGGTAAAAATATTTTTTGTTAGACTTGTATTGTCTGTTCATATACACACATATTATTTTGTATACAAATAGAATTTCTCACAATATAGAATGTTATCTCGTCTCTATGTTTTACATTTGTATAAAATCTAAATAAGGCATGATGTTAATATTGTGGTATTGTTAACAAAAAGATATAAATGATGTGTGCGTGAAATTAAAAAATAAATTGTCCAGTACACCAAGATGATGAAGCAATTGCATAATTCATTTTAGTGCTTGAATAGCAAAACATATTTACAGAGTACCTTTTTATTTAAATTCAATAAATTTTATATGAAATTTTTACGTATATAAATTAGTTACCATGCAACTATTAGATACACTCTAATAAATTTTAAATCAGATATTTTTTTATTACCTAATTTTAACAAGTCTTAAAATTGCACTATATTAACGAAAAAAAGTCAATTTTACGGTTAATTTTAGCTATTTAGAAGAGATATGTTGAAACATACAACATGGAAAAATCTGTTTACAATCATTAAAACTAACAATTTAGGACTAGATTAGTAACAGTTTCAACTCTGTTCAAAAGGTATTGTAGCCTGTTTTAAGAAAATTTACACATTAAGCAAGTTAATATTTAGAATTTTAAGAGGAAGTTAATGCTCAGCAATATTTTCTAGAACTCATGAGTATATTCATATAATTTTGATGTACTACTTCTCAGTAATAATAATTAATTACATGGCGACACTTTTTGAGAAATAAGTTTATGAGAATAATATTTTTCTATGAACAGGTAAGATTACCAAATTTGAATCCGTATGATTTAAAAAAAATAACTTAACAAGTATCCTTTACTACCATACTGCAAAATAATCATACCTTAAAAACTGTTAATTATTATATTCATACAATTTTACAAAATATGTAATATATTAAAAGGGAAAATCATATTATTAATAACATATGTGTTAACAAACAAATAATATGCTAATCATGTGTCTATTGATTTCCTAAAATTCACATTTTATATAATTTATTTCCAAAAAATCCAAACTGTTTTATCAGATTATGATTGTGAAATGCATTTTAAGTTTACATTACATGCACCAGTAAAAAAGCTATCATTTAGCAGATAAACTTTTGTTACTTCAAGGTATTTTTTTGCAAAATACTAAACTTATTCCATATGTTAACATTTTCATAATTACTTCAAAATTATATGTCCAATTAAGTAAAATACAGAAATTTTTATAAAAAACATCTTTATTTTTTTTTACTAAGTACTACACACATATCCATTTGGAACATTCATTAAAAATTAATATGCAATAAGTATCTTGACATACAAAAAAGAAAGAAAAAATATATAATTAACTGCAAAAAAAAAATCTAAATAAAGGCTCTTTTGATGCAATGAAAATGAAACATAAATATAAATCCAGTAAATGATGAGATCAAAACAAACATAGGTGGTATGTAAAGAGTGCATAACTAATTATCAAAATTCACCCTTAATAAAATACACAGCATGAATAAAAGAATTTAATATAATTTAAATTTAGTATTTGTTCTGTATAATTATTTGAAACAACAAGACGACTAATTTATTGCACCTAACATTGTTCTACACTAACATCAAAGCAACATCAATATATATATCAAACCAGGGGTGGAGCCTTTACATGCTATACAATAATATTACATCAGATGTAATCACAAAAGGCTATATTAATTGTCTCTCTCTCTATCCAGAAACAACTTTCAATTCCAGCTGTTTATAAAAGTAACACTGAATAAGAGATACTTTAAACTGTTAATTTTGAAAAATGTACATATTTTAATACACCAACTAAAATTCAGTCCTTTAAAATCAACCAATTACAAAGATTAGTACTAGATTTAGTTAAGTGGAAAAGTTAAATTACATTTATATCAAACAAAATTGTAATCAAAAAAACAATAAATATTTAATGGCCTTTGATACAATTGTTTTACCAAAACAATTTACTTAAGGCTTCATTTTTAAGAGAGAAAAACATTCATTTTAAGATAAAAATTAAAGTATTTAAAACTGAAGGAAAAAGGAGAAAGAAACTATCGAGATTGTTTAAAAGATAGCAATTTTGGTTTATATAGAGAGTTGCAGGATCCCCCACCCCAGGTCACACACTTAATGACAATATAATATTTTAATACACACACAATTTTAAAAAATGAGTCACCTCATTTTACTTAAGGATTAAAATTATATAAATCAACCCTAATGCCCAACAGCAAAATACAATTATATACAGCATATTAATATTGTAACACTTAAAAAGTTACAATGATTTTAAAAAAAGAAGAAAAGAAAATGCTTGGAATGAACAGAAATTTGACGATATCAGTGGGAAAAGTATAGTACATATTGGTCAAGAAAGAATGGTTCATTAGTTAAGTTTCTTAACTAATGAACCATTCTTAACTAATGAACATCTACTTTAAGTCCTTTAAAGGTATGATGCTGCAAAAACAATTTTTTGTCAAAACATTAAAAAAGGCAAATTTTTATTTTACAACCTTTTAATGATACAACTTCCGGAATATTTTTTAAACTTATGAAGCAACTTAAATAATTTGTTTCAATTTACTTATAAAAAGAATGCAAAAGTACAAATATAAAACTTTTAGAAAACTATAATTTGTTTCTTTTTTAATTAACTTTACCATACAAAAATGGATTAATGATGTATCCGAAAAGTTTGAACCATGATACAAACAAGATGAAACTAGAATATTACTTTTCCCCCCAAACTTCCATATAATGCAAGGTATTGATTTCAATACAACATAAATTTAATGCATTGCATCTCCTATTATGCCAAATAATAAAGCAGGTAAAAACTGCATAATTATCCAACAGCCAACCAAATACTTCATCATGTTACTATGGTTAAAATTTATAAGAATTCATAAATTAAATTTTAAGTTTCCCCGTATTTGCCCAAAGAAACTGATTTTGATAATTTCTACTTTGCTACTTGAAGAATCTCAAATTATTATTTGATAAACAGTATTTTAAATTTCTTTTATCTAAACAATTATATATATATATAAATGGAAATTCTGTTCCCCAATCTTTGTTTAGTAGGATATCCTTTTATATCACTTGTTTCTTTCCTATACTATATATGTAACATTTATTACACATATATGCAAAGAAAACATTCTTATTTAAACCTTTTTTCAATATATCATAAATTTGGATAATAATAATAATAAAAGGTAACACAAGTTTTGAAAAAGGGAATAGTTACAATAAATTCGAACATTTAACATTGAGAAGTAATTTGTTTCAAATGGCAAGAAATATATTTCAACAATACATACACCATTATCATTTTTTATATTTGGACACACATAGCATTTTAAATTGATTTATTAAAGGCTCTTTTTGATGCTACAGGAGGGCTATTGATGATGAAGCCCATGATTTTGAACCTCGATCAAAAAACATTAAACAAACACCAGCCTCTCAATACAAAAAGAATTTAGTGGCACCATGATTCAACAAAAATAATGCTAGTCCCAAGTTTGAGAGCATGACCACTTAGTTACCATGGCCACTAATATCTAGGTTATTTTTGAATGAGAGCGAATATATTGATTCAAATTTTTAATAAAAGTAATTTTATGCAAATGAATAGCTATAGACCTACAAAAGACATTAAGCCGTTATTTTTTAAATAATAAGCAAAAACCTTAAAATAATCATTAAATTTCCCTTCAATTTTTAATAATTCATTTCCTTGATATGTGTAGCAATACAATTTAGAAAAATGATTGTATAATTATGTATTTAAAATAGAATAAATATGATTTATAAAGCATTTTTTTTCCACATTTGATTTAAAAGTTATCTAACACACTTTTTATGCGCATGTTTAAGTACCAAATTTACTTCAAAAAGTGAAAGAATTCTTTTAATCTACTAAGATTTAATATTAAAAAATTTTGTGCGTGTTGATGTTAAATTTTAAAAACTTCAATCTTATGCTATATTTTAAGCACATCCGATAACATTATACACAATTGTATTCAAAAGTAATAAAAACCAGTTCATAAAAAAAATTCTTTCTAAGGAAATTGATAGGTATTTTACATGAAATTCTACAATCTTAAGTAGATTAATTAACATAAATATTTTAAGGAATGAATAATATCAAGAAATGTTCTAAACAGGTATAATTCTATTCTAACAAGAAATCTACTGAAAAAATCCTTAAGTTAGTTGAAACATCAAATGTTTGAAGGAAAAAAAAATAAAATAAAAAATTATAATCAATTGTAGAACAGAAAATTGGTTTTTCAATGTAAACACCAATAACATTAAACATATGATTTACATAGTCTCTAAATTGATTTAAAGACATTTAAAAAATAAAAACTTAAAATTATTAATATCATAGACACAGACTAAAATAATTAAGACAATCTTTCGCTAGTTGTACTTAATCTTTTTACTGTAGAGATTATATGGACTTTCTTTAAATTGCAAATAATTGAAATATAACAGAAACCCAACAAAATGAATACCACAATAGACAGAATTCAGTAGAATATGAAGATGTGGATATCTATCAGGTTGCTTAACTTTATACATGGCTATTATAAGAATCAAACTTCCCAAAATGGAGATGCCGAACTATAAAAAAAGAAAAACTGAATTTGAAACACATACACACATAATTTTCAGTTGTATACACAAATTCAAGTTAACTTTTAGTTTATGCAAAACTTATTCAGCAATCTTTTCTTATAAAAACCTTATTAATTTATCCAATTTTACAATATCAAAAATAACATTTTATAATTATTATATGTCATTTAAAATAATACAAACTTTAATTTTCTTTGAAAAAATCTAATAAAACTTAATATTTTATTTATGAAAAATTTGTCTTACATTATTTTTGAAATTACTAAGTTTGCAAGAAATAATTTATATTTTCTAAATTTAATTTACTTTATATTTTTAATAAACTACTAAATATTAACAAAAAAATAAACTACTGAATATTAACAAAAAAATTTCAAATGTAACAAAGTTGGAAAAAAAAACCCCCCATTTGAATTAAAAACAAAAAAATACATTTTTGACTATTGTGTAAATTGACTTTTGCATATTTTCAAATTAAACAGATTGAACAGGTTTGTTTTCTCCTTATTACACAGTAATACTGCACATTAACATTTATAAAATGAAAAACTTACAGCCAGACTAGAAAATTTTGCATTATTTTTGAAAGACAGTATCAAATCTTCATAAGCTCGAATGGCACCAATGATAAATAAAGCACTCAAAGCCATAAATGGTATCATCAAGCCATCTTTAGCTAGTAAGGGAACTAAGCTAGGGAGAGGAAAAACACAATGTATACTTTTAAATCTACAGTATTTATGTAAAAATGAGCAATAAAAAGACAAAAAAATTATAAAGAAATAAAATACAAAGAAAAGTAAAACTATATTCTATGTTATGAAAATATAGTTTAGATATTTACCTAAATGTAGATATGTAACCAAACCAAATACAAGCCAAAGGATGATCCTCAAGGAGAAGCAAAACTGGACTGGAAATAAAAACATCAAGAATTTTTAAAATAGCATATATAAAAATTCAAAATCTAGTGAGTATTCAACAGAAAGTTATAGATAAGGAAGAAAAAACCAGATATAATCCCAATTAAAAAGTTTCATACAAATGCAAAATTATATGCAAGAATTAAGAAGAAAAAGAAACATTTTAAGAAATACTGTTTAAAGTTAAAATAAATCTCCAATTTTTGAAAAAAATTTATAGTAGACAGCTTTGATTTATAAATCAGATATTTCAGCTTCCTTAAGACTATATAAATTGTACTAAATAATGAGTTCAAATATATATGTATAAATTGAAATTAATCTTATATGCAAAAGAAAAGGCAGATTGGTTTCATTTACACATATCAAAATTATAAAAACTGTAGATGAGTTTCCCCATTTTGTTATTATTAAACTTATATATATCTAGATATATATTATAAATGCGAAAGTTTGTGAGGATGTTTGGTCGTTTTTCACGCAAAAACAACTAAATGGATTTTAATGAAACTTTACAGTAATATAGCTTATACATCAGAATAACACATAGGCTATAATTTTTAAAAATATTGTATGAAGTGTCCAGAACATAACAATATTTGTCAAGTAAGTAGGAAAAAATTCTGCCATCTGCAAGCAATTCTGGCATGCGCTGCAAAAAGCCCACAACAGCATATATCTATCTTTTGTTTGTGAAGAAACCCTCTTTGTTTTGGCTACGTAAGGCACTCACTTTTAATTCATTCCTGTTATCAGCATAATCCCTAATTTTTTTTTATTTCAGAATAAAATTGAGTTTTGAAGGGAGAGGTTGTTATAAATCTCTCTTTATTTGAATGATTTTTTTAATGATTTTATTATGCTCATTTGGTAGTAAGAAATTGATCAAAGTTTAACAAAGGTGTTTTTTTTCTTTCTTTTTTTTTGTTTAGCTGAGATATGCAAAGAGCTTTTTTGTTTAATTTGAAATTCCCATAAAATTAACTCATTAAAAACTTCTTTATCCTTCAATCTGTGTTGTTTAATTTTTCAGTTTACCCGTGCGAAGAACGGGTATACCAGCTAGTATATATATATTAATACAACAGGCAGTTAATACATACGTAGATTTCATATGAGTAATTTTTTTATTAGAATATTTGTATTGTGAAATTTTCTTTGTTTTATTTTAAAAACATCTGTATAAAATGTGTTTATAAAATTTAAAATGCTGGTTATGCATTATTAATAATTTACTTGGAATGTTGTTCACATGTTATTTCAATTTTCCCTTGAAATGTAGATCAAATGTTATTTTACACCTCATTTTCAAAAGCTGGCATGTATGGATATTTTTTGTTATATAACTTTTTCTTAAAGGCACATTTGCATTATATTAAGAATTCATTTAAAATAAAATTAGTTAAAAAATATGAACATTGTGAAATGTGTCCTCATTTTTGACTAGCACTGTATACAGAAATTAATACGTAACTTATGCACAAGTTCAATTATTAAAAGCTTAAAAATTTTTATACCATAAAATTAAAAAGAAACTTACAGAGCTGGAAACAAGATGGTCTTTTCATGAACTTGAAAGGAGAACATGAAAAAGGCAAGAGAAACATTGACCTGAACAAAACAGATAATAAAAATTAGAAAGAATTATTCATAAATAAAATTTAAATATATTGATTTAAACCCTAATAATGCTATTATTTTTAAAAAAAACAGTTCATTCAAATAAAACTTTGAAAATTTCACGTATAAAATCAGAATTCTGTAGATATATCCCAAAACGTCAGTATAAGCCTTACACAGTGTCAGACATATTATCTTCCCCTGTTTCAAAAGGCAGTTACAAACAAACAAAACAAGATACAGAGAAAAGTCTTTTATTTGTGAACAACAAATATGATGCCATTTTACATTAATTGGTTTTTAAAATTATGTACACTTGCACCTTTAAATTCCCCAAAGAAAAAAAGCACAAGGTGATAAATCAGGTGACTACTTCCCTTGGGGGCCATGCAATGTCTCCTCACAAACATAGAAGACATCCAGGAAAAAACTCTCTCAGAATGTCCAGCAAACCCCAGGAAGTGTGAGCTGTGGTTCCCTCTTGTTGGAACCAGATTTCTGCTTCTTCATGGTCCCCAATAAACTGGTTTAACTTTGGTCGGGTGGAAGGTCTTGATCATGCGACAGTAACGATCTAAAGTAACTGCTTCTGTTCATCTTCTTCGAAAAAAAAAAAAAAAGGACCCCCACATACCAAATTCAGTAACGGTGCACCAAACTGTCACATGAGAACTGTGAAGTGGTCATTGGTGAAGCAGCGGAGGGTTTTCTGCTGTCAGTAGTGAGTTTTATTTATTCACAGTGTCTAACAAGTGGAAGAGGGGCCTCATCAGACAAAATCAAAACAGCACCAATGTTTGGAAGAACTTCAGGAAAGACTTTGTCAATGCGTCACCATTGAAGGACGCCATTTAGTGGACATAATTTTTAAAAACAATTAATGTAAAATGGCATCATATGTGTTGTTCACAAATAAAACACTTTTCTCTGCATCTTTTTTTGTTTGTAACTGCCTTTTGAAACAGAGGAGGTTAATATGCCAGACCTGTATAGAAACAAGTGATGTCAATAATTTTTGTAGTCATAAAAACCACTTATTTCTTTTACAAATCTCATCGCAACTGGATAAAATTGGTATAACTGTCAATGCACAAAGAAAAACCTATTTGTCAAAGTTTAATTAATTAAAAAAAATCTCATAAAGTTAAATCTTCATTTATTTTACAGAATTAGGTAGTAAATCCAATTAAAAACCAATATTCCAAATTTCCTTTAAAATCTAATAATATATAAGAATTCCAAAGGTATTTGGAAAAAGTATTAAGGGTGATATACTGTATTTAACTGATTACCCAAAATATTTAACATTTTTAAAATTATAATTCTCTTATAACTTTTTCAGTAATATTTTTACTTCAATATGTTCAAAATATTTTTTAAAACTGTGCTATAAAGTGAAAAAATTTTCATTATATTTTCAACTTTGAAAAAATGATGTGATAAACAGGTAGTTAACAATTGTTAACATGTATACAATAGGGAAAATTTCTATAAGAGATATTTTTGATTTTCAGCCTTTATCATTTTCTAAAGTGCTGATGACAACTACGTAAAAATTCTAAAACAAAGATTAAAAATATTTATGAAATTTGTATGTTAGGATTAACTATATTAGAAACTTCTATTTTTTTTAATGTACATATTTCAAAAGTTCAGAGTAAAATTTTTCTCTCTCATCATGAAATGTTTGAGATATTTATTCAACATAAGGAGATCCATTATTTAATCCCTTACAATTTAAACTCTGAAACTGAATTTTACAAAATCTGAAATTGAGGTTTATTTTATGATGATAAATCAAATAGAGAGATGCAATAAAAAATTTAGCACCTATAAAAATTTCTTTCTTGGAAATTAATTCACCCATTAACCCTATAGTTTAAGTCTTTTCAAACTGATAACATTGGTATAGTTGATATCAATTTCATAGAGCTGCCATGAAAACTGCAAAAATTAGTAAAGATGTTTAATTATTTTTAGAGATCATATAATAATAAACAATTAAAATTAAGTTATAAAAGAATATAAATAAAAAATCTTGACCAAGCTTTAAATTAAAAAAAAAAAAATATTTTTTTCCTTAGATAACATCACATTTACTAGCATATATACATAAGCAGATATTAAAACTATGTTTCTTGGTTATTTTGGTTTTTTCATAACACCTTAGAATCTCAATTATAACAATAAGTGACATTTTAATCAATATGTGAAGTATAATAATTGCACTAATAATTGCATCTAGCACAATTTTATATGCTCCACCTAATATATAAATTATCTACAAGGAATAATTTAAATAAATATTGAGAAAAAATAATGAGAAATTTATTCAAAAGGGAAATATAATTTCATTTCCAGCAGACAAGGAAGAATGATTAAACATGCAGATTATTCAAACACATAATAACTGAAATTAAATACTTAAAAATTATCAAGTAAGTTTTATACAGTTTGTTTGATCTGTAAGTATCATAAGATCTTACAGCTAAAGTGCTTCTTTTTGCAAAACATTGTATCTTAATAAAGTGAAATATTCATTTACACAAAGAAAACTATAAGCATTAATGCTAAATTGCTGCTATTCCATTAGCAAGAAAAAGTATATGAATTTAGTTAAAATATTTCCTAAGTGTTTTTTTAAATGATACTATTATGAAAAATCATTAGAATTAAATTTTGAATCAAACTTTTTCTTTACTGCTTTTAGCTGCAATACAAAAATTCTTCACACATAAATTTTAGCAAACACATGCTCATAAAAATTAACACAAAATACTTTCAAGTACAAATTCTATAACATGTTTTATAAATAAATAACAATATAATATAATTAAATAGCTTGAATATAAGGAACAATGTTTTCTTGTAATATTTTTTCAAAACTTAATTCCATATAAAACTTTTTTTAATACACCTAATATTAAAAACTGTTAACTAGAAACTTTAAAATTCCTAAAATATATTGTACTGCAAAACAAATCAAAAAGTGAAATTTTTGTTTAAAAAAGATAATTTTTTTATAATACTTTAATAAATAATGAGAAATAATTTTGAGAGAGAAGGCATATTCTACTCACCAAAGACAATCTAAATTTATGGAGGCTGGCATTTCTAACCAGATGAATTGATGATGGCAATACTGCTAGTATAGTCGAAAAGGTACTGTAATAAAATTCAATTCATGAAATAAAATTTTGTTACAAGAAAACCAAATCCTTGAGATTGAATTAAAAGTAAACAGAACATTTTACAATACCCACTAGATTTTGCAAGTATTGCAATTTAAAAACAAATATCAGGAAAATACTATAACACACAATTCACTTTATTTTAATATAAAATTAATTTTTAATATGTGAATCACAGTTTAAAATTTAATATTTAACAGAAATAAAGGACATTTTGCTTTGCTTTTAATTTGATAATTAGTCAATTCACTGCAAAATCATATTTAGCGACTTTTTGACACAAACCAAATATTTGAATTTCACAGAGGCACACATTAGATTACCCCAAAGTAAGTACCGTATTTTCCTGTATATAATCCGCGGATTATGTGTTAAAAAAGTTTCAAATTTCGTTGTGCATATTATACGCCGCCGCGGATTATTTGCGATAAAACATTCTTCATCAGAAAAGCTAATAGAAATGCCATTTATGTTTTATAAAATAAATAATAGATGGCGCTTTCATGACTCAGATGACGTATTTCAGCCATAACTAGTTTTTGTCCAATTACATTCAAAAACGAATTCGGTTCCTTGGAAGGAAAAAACAGTTACGAGTCGCTAGCGCCATTTCCAATTTTCTCTTGACTAGAGCTATTGTGTCCTTTGAAAGTTTTCATCATGTTGAAGTGAAAGCGTTAAGTTACACTGCAAACTTCAAGTTAAAAGTTACAGAGAAGGCTACCCAAGTCGGAAATCGGGAAGCTGCAAGGTTCCCGATTTCCGACTTAGTAGCCTTCTCTGTGGAGAAAAAACAACACCAACTTCGAAAATTGTGATCGACGTTAAAGAGCCGATAGTCGTGGAAAGTCTCACAGGCCAGAATTAGAGAAATAAATAAATAAATGGATTTTAAAAGAAAGAGACAATGGAAAAGCAGTCTCGATCTTAATTTTTTTGCTGTTAACTTGCTACAGTAAAAAAAAAAAACATTTTTTCCGCGTGCAATGTTTTGTTTAATAACTCAAACATAGATGGCAGTAGCAAAGAATTTTTTTTGTTTTATTGAGATTATCGTAAAAAATATTATCATACATATTTAAAGAGAAGTTTCATAATAATTTTTTTTTCTGTACAATTTCTTACTTCTATTTTTAATTATATTGTGTATTTTTTATCTTATATGACGCTCATTATCGGCAGTTTATATTTTTGGATTATTCACCATAAAAACTGCAGCGGATTATACACCGCTGCGGGTTATAAATGTTTATTTTTTTTTTTTTTACTCGAAAAAAGGCTTTGTGGATAATACGCTGCAGCGGATTATATACAGGAAAATACGGTAAATAAATAAACTTGAAATAAAAGTGCACTACAATCACTTTTAACTACACTATCTATCACAGTAAAGCACCCTATATCTTTACATGCTGATTCCAGGTACTACTTCCTTTTGCAACATCAATACAGAGCAAATATATTATTGTCCTTTTGATTGTATCGCATGAAATTCAGTGAAGTATAAATTTCAATAATGACAAAGGTTGTCTTTGAATCTTTCTGCCAATTTTCAGAGTCTTTGAATAATTTGCAATAAAATTTTAATTATTACTTACTTTAAAAGGGAGCAAATACAATGGATATAATCTTGTCAGAGAAATATACGTTTTTTTATGAAATAATTCATATGAATTATATATATTGAGCATGTTACATAAATATAAACACAAAAAAACATGTATTTGATTTATGTCAAAAAAAATTCTTGATTAGTAAGACATGGTCCTTAACCTGGGAGTGGCTGTACGGAGCACAGTCATCCCAGGCTCACAAATTCTTTAATTCTGAGAAAATTGTTTATTTGTTTACCAATGACCTTGTCAGTATCCTCCTAAATGACAGTCTTCATTGGAACTAAAATGTATTTGTCACATATCTCCCTTTTTGTTGGGAGTGGCAAACATTTTTTTACAATGTTAAGATACTTGGGGTAACTGAGATCCCAGTGTGCGATCACTTTTGTTTAAAAAGATATTCTATGAACCAGCTACATTTTCCGCTTGTGAACCACTTAATGGTTTTGATTGCTTTGTTGTATGACTCATTATGATTTATAAATATAAATGAACAGAATTATAAATAAAGAAATGGGCATCTGTGTAATTTCTATTGGATGAAGTTTCAATTGATAAAGCAAAGGAAGATGAAATATATATTAATCAGATGAAATAATGGATATTAATCATGATAACAAAAGTAAACTTGAGAAAAATGGGAAATATAAATCATTTGCACAAATATAGTAAGTATATGGGCCTCTTAACAACCCCTTCTCCTAGTGAATATGTTTGACACTAATTATTACATTCAATTGGCATTTCAATTATAAGTTGTTTAGACCACATTTTCTATCTCATTCCAGGAAGGAAGGGATTCTATAATGAGGTAAATCTTTTTTGAGAGTTGAACTCTCATCAATTAAAATCACAATTTAGCTTTCCCATCAAGTTTTAATATTAATATGAATTTTATCCAGTTACAATGAAACTGTGAAAGTTATAAAAAGATAACTTTTTTTGTTGTAACAACTTAGGTTATACACTAAAATGGTAAATCAGCGGTCCAGATAAAAAGACACAGATATAAGAAAAGAAGATAAGTATTAGTTAATACAAAGAAGGATCAGAAACAAAGATTAGCAGAATATCCCATGTTTATTTTCTAGAACAGTGAATCACAACAAAGGAAGAAGAGGTCTCATGGGCACCAGGTAAGGTAATAAATCTGCTAATTTTTAACAAAGAAATAAAACACAAACAACTCAGCCTTCTAATAAAAAAAAAACAAGCAATAAAGCAGACTTAAAAAAAATTTCAAACTTATTTTGGCAAAAACTGTCTAAATATCCTTTAAAACATTTCTTATGACAAGATAACTTGTAAGTATTCACATATATATACTCAACAGTTTTCCTTTTTGTGCACAATTTTGATATTTACTGCTGTACAGTTAAAAATCACATTTTTTTTTTTTGTTTCCAGAAAGGATGAGGATTAAATTTACAAATTAACTGCTAGTTTAAAATTTTCAGAACAGTTAAACTTAGAACAAATCTAGCAAATTATTTTTTAAATATTTATCCAAATGGAGAATGCACTTCAAAATTCTAAAGCGATTAAAGATTTATTTAGCTGTGTATCAAGAATTATATAAAAAGTTGGCTAAAAAAGTAAATATTGTGAAATACTCCAGAAAGGATTTCATTCATCAAAAAAGTGGATTCAAACATAGATGACATACGTGAGGTCAGCAATTTCAATACATCTTGCTTATAAACAAGTGCACTAAATATCAACAAGTATATAAAGGCAGATCATTAGTTATCATTATTTATATTTTCAATTTAAAATTCTTCTCTCTTTTGAGGCAAGATGCAAATATTTCTAATTTTAATTCAATTTTCAAATGAAATTTATAAAAATTTAATATTAATGCCTGATGTGCAAATGTTATATTGCTTAATGTTTGAATGTTCAATATATAATCTTAATACACATGGGTATGATAGCTCAGATAGTTGATTTTTAGATACTTTAGGCATTATTTCAACCTTCGAATGATGTAGAACACATCCATCTTTTCACAATATAAATCTCATCTTTTTTAAACATGTTTTTTGATGCATTGTCTACTTTTTAAAAAGAATTAGGTGCCAGCAGGAATTGAAAACAAATATCAGCCAATATCTCTTTCACATAAATGCCTTAAAAGATTTAAACAAGAAAGCAAAAATCATTGTTTCACATTTTTTTCATAAACCTCATTTTAGAATAAGGTTTAAAAAAATCACTTAATTTTTCTTTTACAATTAAACACTGACACTACTAATCACACTAATCTGATATATTTATTAAAATTACAGTTTAATATAGCAATAAAAATAAAATACCTTATTTTGACAAGACTAGCTGTAGAGAAAATAGATTTCCATTTTATTACGATAGACAACATATACCATATGTTAGCTACTTTATCCTATAATTAAAAAAATTTAAATTAAAAAGCAATAAAATACAAATGATTACATACATGCAATTCTTTTTAAATCAAAACTTTGGAAATTATTTAACAATTAGTTTATTTTGTAAATTATAACTTATGATTTCCCAAAGTTAAACACATAAATGAGAGAGGAATATACAAATCTTAAGATAGAAAAATTTCATCGAGGCATTCATATCACATAGATCAAGGGTCAATATAATTTTGAGATGAGGAGCCAATTTGTAAGTGAAACAATTAAACTATGAAAGAGCCTAATTATAAGTATAAGCTTGCACTGGAGGAGGGTGGGGTGGGCTCTGGTAGCATTCAGGACCATGACTCTTGTTCTCCAATCAATACTTTTTTTTATGATATATATTTTAATACAATTTTATCCTAAGTAATATTTTATATTTCTTCAAAAACTAGGAACTATGGAAAATACTTTTGCTTTGTTGGCCCAATGAAAAAACCATTGTGAAAATTTCATAATGTGAATTTAAATTTCAAGTTTCATGAAAGATATTCTGTGTCAATAATACCGTATGTGCTTTATTCTAGAATTTTATGCTTATATAAATAATTAACATTGATTTTAGTTGCTCTTGTGTACAAGAGTCTTTTCATCATTCTTTTTATTAACTTTAAAAGCTTGTCATAAAATACAGAATATGTGTTTGCCACTTCTGTTGAAGATTTAAGTGTATCTTTTCTCCAAAATCATGAGTACTCTCAAACTCATTTATACCAAATAAGTAAATGTTGCTGAAAATCACCTTAAAGTATTTCTTTCCATGGCGGTATTTTTATAATAAATTGGACTTTTACTGCTCTAGAAATAAATGTAATATTTTCATTGATTCTCAGTTTTGTTAATAGAAAATAATTTAATAAAGATAAAACATTCTTAAATAATTATAAAGGAAAAAGAGAAAGAAACAATTTTTAGTTGGTATAATTATTTTTTTGAATAATTCATAGAGGCAGAAGACTGAAGAGTTGCAACCTTTTATGCAAAAAGCTGCATGTGACTCGCGAGCCTCAATTTGTTCTGAACCCTGATATAGAATATTCATGTGGATATCATTACCAAACCAAGTGTTCTTTTATAAGTGAGAGCATTGTCCATATTACAACAAGTAAGAACATTTTCAAATGACAGTTATTAACAAATTGTTGTTAAAAAAAAGTTGACATTTTCGCAGAATTTTAATACTGCAGTGCATTGTTCATGAGTTGTGGAGTAAGTTACATCAAATTTTGGGTTGGGTTCAAATAATAATTGTCTTAAATAAAACAACATATTATATTTAGGTTAGATTAAAAGAACAACAACAACAAGATAATATTTACGCAATACACAAATTTTTATAGCACATAACAATCTCTAGCTCTGTACTGAGGCATAACCACTTTGGTTGGTTACCAGAGAGTACCTCTGCTGTATGGTGATCACAGATATTTCTACGATCATATAACAAGATAGAATAATGCAAATATATAGATACAAAATATGTCAAGTGATAATGAATTTTTTGAACTCAATTAATATGAACGATATAATCATTCAATAAGTTTAAGGAATTTTAGAAAATAATTTAGTTTAATTAAAACTCATTAAAATTAACTTCACTACCTCATATAAGCCTCTTGAAAATGGAAAGATTCTTTCCATAACTGCTAAAGTATCTTCAAAACTTCTTAGAAATGGCAACCAACACATGGATGATGCTACTATTACCATACATGACAAATTCAGAAATTTAGCAATTCTACAACATAAAAAAATAAGCCATTTTAGTTAAAAAAAAAAGGGCAATTTTTCTTTTCTAATAGCATATCAAATTTTTAAATGTTTTAAAATAATTCAAAAAATTGATTCAGAAAGTTCAAGATGTATGAAATGGTTTCACAATTTCATTAAAAGAAATGAAACTTTTATATTAAAGTATAATATTTTTAAAATCAAAGATATTGTTGCATAATTTACAAATATACAGTTAAAAATACAGAACTAGCAAATTTTTAACAGTCCAATGTTTATTGTTACATTTTTAGAAAGTATTTTATTACTCTCCATTGACGCTCTGTGAAAATTGCAACACTATGAAGGAATTGTCAGAAATAAATGAAATTTACTCCACATATTACTGATAGTGGTATAAATAATCAAACTTACAAAACCAAAAAGAAAAAAAAAAATGCTGAAAATCAGTACTTAGGGTGTCTGCTACAGTGAATGATGAAAGCCTGTACATGTCGTGGTATTGACTGAAAGCAAGACTGGGAAATGGTATTCCAGATGTCTTTGATTTGACACCAAAGTACTGTATGCCCACCAGCTGTAGAAGCATTTCCCTGACCAATGAAATCCCAGATATATTCAGTGAGCAATACGCAGGTCATGGATGAAACAGAGCCTGATGTGCAATGAAAAAGGTTTATACAATCCGAGATATATATACATCAGGCATCATCCTGTTGAATATACAGCAGATTAATTCAAAGAGGGCCTCTGGCTCCATAATTTCCCTTGTGCAGTGAATACAGTTGAGGTTGCATGCAATTTATACTACATATGATAAGAAATTATTCCAATAGCTCCTCCCACTATGATGCCAGATACCAACATATGATGCTAGATAATATGTTTGCATATGGAGACAATGCACCGGGGAGCAGATGTTTTCCTCCGAAATGCCTGACACATACTCTTCCATCATTGTACTCCAGATTGTATAAGATTCATCTGAGGAAACAACTTGTTGCCCCAAGGCACATCATGCATTGTGTTGCTGAGCCCATTGAAATCAGCTGTCAGCAATTCAGCAACAGGGAATCCTTGCATGCAGTTGATGCAGCAACAAATTGTGATGTTAGATCTAACAAAATTCCAGTAGCCATGCTTTAACATTGTGCTAACACACAAGAGGATGCTATATAGTCCATCACAGCCACAAGGATGAGATATCTGTTGTCCTGTGCTTTTGTATATTCTAATGCCAGGCTTTTGCCTTGTTTGGTTCCATGTCCATTTCTTCCAAGCATACATCACTGAAGTGGCATTACACTGCATAAAGACCGATTTCTTAATATGAAAATCCAACCAATGATGTGGCCTTGCACAAGTTCTGTTAGTTAATGGTATAGCACTCTCAGTTTTTGATGAGGCATATTGACCGCTAATTAAACGCTTACTGCAGACACAGAGGAGAATAAACAGATTTTAACACATCTTTACAGTCCTTTATATGCACGAAATAAGCAACTGATAAGGAGCCAGTTCTCATTCCCCTCATGCACAATCAGTTTCTAATTCTAATAATTTGTATGCCTTACCTCACTTTACATTTCCTGCCAGTTTGATTTAATTTGCATAATTCCTTTATGGTGTAGTAGTTTTCAAAAATGTGAGTGTAGAATCAGAACAAAACGTAAAAAATGTACTCCAAATTAAATTCAATCTGAGAAAAGAAAGATGTAAATTGAAAAAACTGTCTTGAAAAATAAATAAGGGTAAAATTCATTGCAGACTTACTACATGTTCTTTAATTCAAATAGGAAATATATATACTCTTTGCATAAAACACATACAGATAAATACTAGGAATTAAATGTAAGATTATTTACATTGGAGTTCTCACAGCTTGCAAATAAAAATATGAAATGAATATAAATTACTAAATAACACAGAAAGCACCATTAATTAAGTTCACATCTTTAAAATACTTTACTATTAATTAATTTATTATTTATCCCAATTAATCAGAACACATTTATGAAATAAAGGCACATCTCCATCTTTACACTACTCTTCAGTTTGCATGGTTTTTTAAAACAAGAACTTAGAACTTGATAATGAAGGACAAGCTAAATTTGGAAGTATTTTTGTCAAAATGTATATATATATATAGCTGGATAAATAATTAATCAACTTAATTACCACAACTACTGAGCTAAGAAATCCCATTCTTACTGAATGATACTTTATTTTTCCAGTTTAAACAGACTAAATATCCTATGTAACAAATCTCATTTGAACCTAGTAATTCATTTCAGAGATATTAAGGAAAAACCATTACAAGAAACCACGTTGGATTATTTTGAGTAAATTATTAGTCTGCAAAACATTTAACATTTTCCAAAAATTTAGAAATACTCTTTTAAAGTTTTTAATAACTTCTCAATAAAAAACAAATTATTTTAAAATTTTTAATGCATCATAAGGTTATTCTTTTAGCCAAAAATGCCAGCTCAAAAATAAAATAAATAATTACTATTATATTTTGTTTTAAAATACAATGCAATAGGTGGATCAATAATTAAAAATAGTATCAGTAACTAAAAACACTAGTACTTAACCTTTTAACACTGCAAATTTAGGAATTGTTATTTCTCTTTATATTTTACCTAAAATATTGGATACAAAAGGATGAAATTTAGATTTAGGGGATTCAAAGACAAGATGAAATCAAATACCTGGAAAATTAGCCAAATTACAATTGATTTTCTATAATTGAAATAGATTACTTTCAATACTGGAAAAATATTTAGTAATTCATATAAATGTTTGGAAAATGTTGAGGATAAAATTATAAACTGAGAAATGTTTTCAACATTCATTTGACGGTTAAAAATTTTTTTTTTATAAAAACTCTTTTTAGAAATTATCCATATTATTTAAATTAATTAATTAGCCTATTAACCCAAAAAAGAGGGTATTTTTGTTTGCAACCTTCCCTCAGGATGGAGCAGGAATGAAAGAAATTGAACAATATCAAGGTTTCACACCACTAAGGCCAATTTTAGAAGGGAGAACACACACACACATTCTAACATTGTAATTTTTGGTAACATTTTATAGGTTACATATGCTTTAGATCAGTGCTCCACAACCTTTTTATCGCCGCAGACCAGTCAATGTTTGCTAATTTTACCACAGCCCGCTAAGGGGGAGAATGTTGATTGCTTATATTTCAGACTGTTTTGATTTAATAATTTTAATTTAATTGTATTTAATCGTGACTTCTGAATAAAATATAGCTACACCAAAAAAAGGAATGTGATTTTCATAAAGAGTAGTCCAAACCTAAGAAAAATATACCACAGTAAATAAAAGAGAAATAATTTAATGTTTCTTGTGCAGACCGGTAGTATTTGATCCATGGACCGGGGTTGCAGAACACTGTTTTAGATTATAATGTATGAGTATATTCACCCTCCGATAAATTGATAAATAATGCTTTGTGATATTCTGAAGTTAAGGCTTTCTGAGATGTGAAAAGAAGAACCCAATATAAATCCTAAAAGATTTTACACAGTAACAGGGAAAAAAAGAAAATACTTGGAGTCATCGAAAACACACCTGTTTTATATCAAATCATATATTTAGAGAGGGAGATCCATTTATTTATATATGTTACTCATCTCTCATATGATTCCCACTCCCATTCTGAAATAAACACCAAAATAATAATAACGCAATGAAATGAAGGTCAACATTATTCAGTTTTGAAATATTTCACTATAATAGACATAGGACTACATCTAGTAACAAGAAAAAATACTGATTAAATGCTCCCTCTAAAATGTCATAAGACATGTCTGGCTCCGAGAGGTGTTTGTAAGGAATGCATGACTTGCATGTTGAGAAAGGGTTAACAATGCATTTTAGTTTTTTAGATGTTAACAGCAATATCCATTTTGTTAAACTGCAATGAGAGTTGTGAAGGTTGTCTGGGGTGTTCCATCTTTCATTTTGATGATTGTACATCACTTTTAATTATTCAAAAATCTCCATGTAATTGGTTATAATAAAAGAAGCAGCATTATAAAATGAGTACAAAAGGACCACGTATAACTCCACTTTCATATAATAATAGAGTTTATTTTGAAATTAAAATAAAGCTGAAAGATATTATGTTTCTGATATATAAATGATATTGAAATAAAAAGAACAATATCAGATGGCACACATAATACTTTGAAAAAAAAAGCAAGAGAAATTTATCCATAGACATGAGTAAAAATATAGTTAAAGACATTACCTTTTTAACAGAAAATGTAAAATAATGCTATAAGACAAAATAAGTCAATAAGAGCTTTATTTATTCTTACAATATTCTTAAATGAATACTTTAAAGAATTATGAAAGTCTACTAAGGAATAATATATGCTGAGTATTTTATAGTTTTAAAAAAATGAACATTTATTACATAAAAGTTGATCTGTTAAAATACAGTTCATTTTAGAAATATCAGAAAATTACAAAATTTGAATTTAAACTTAAACTAATGCATAAAAAGGCTTGTTACAAAAATAATGTAAAAATACAAATTGGATGAGATTAGTCACTAATTACCTAAAAAGCCCTTTAAGTTTTAAGCAACATCCTAAAAGATAGCAGAAAAATGGTATAGCATAATATAAAGACATTTGTTTGTAATGTAAGGCCATGGTGAAGACTGCAGCACCAGCGAGATCCTGACCTCGCATGAGAAAAACAATAGCCCACAGAGTTAAACCAAGACTCACAGAATTATATATAAAAAGAGCTAAGGAAAATAAGTTACTAAAACAAATCAAGAGGGGAAAAAACTTATAATATATTTACTTTACTACACTACAAACTAAAGAGCTAACTAAAAACAATAAACTAACTAGAAATAAAAAAAAACTTTATAAATGTATGAGTGTTTCTTACTTTTTTAATTTAAGAGAAATCTTTTTTTCTTATCATATAATGCAAAGGATACTGAAAATGCCCATGGTCAATTAAGATTAATCCAGGGTATAACAAACAAAGTCCAGCAGCAATGGCCTAAAATAAAGATTTACCTTTTTAATTTAATTTAACATATTGTGTGAAGTATCTATGGAAATAAAAAAAAATTAAATACAAATTATACAAAATAGTAAATAACAATAATCAAAAATTTATCAAGTTTGTAAAAATACATGAAACATTTTCCCTGAAAGAATATTTTAATAAAAATGCATCTATTTTAATCAACTGTGATTAATGTGATCTTTGGAAAACATTTATCTGATATATACATATTTTTTAAATTGGAATACTTTAATTACAATATTAAAGTTCTGATACAGAATTAGATTGACTTATGGAATAAGATTAAGTTACTTCAATCACAAAACATATGTTCTGTCACTATATGTTAAATCATTCATGGTATGTTTTCAACAAGATATCTCTTTAAATAATGAAAGGGGAAAAATGGTGTAATAATTACCTTGTTTCTTAAATTCCAAGGTCTTTGAACAATACTCCAATAAAGAATAAGCGGAATGTAGAAAATCAAATCAGACACTAAAACTGAATAGGGAAGAAAAGTTATATATAAAGCCACATACACAAGAATTAAAAATTAAGAAGCAAACCCAAAAATTAGTTTACATCAATAGAATTTGGCATAGAACATTTCATGCATTAAGATATCACATAATGAAATTAAAAGAGAGAATATAACTCTTTTACTATAAATGTTCAGAATCTGATGCATCATGTCCAGGATGGTTTAACTAACTGAGTGGAACATTTTGAATAGCTATACCAACTCCATTTATTTTATAAACAAGATTGCCTATAAATATTTACAGAAAGAATTTCTGTTCTTAGAAAGTGGATGTTAACACTGAACCTAATAATTACCATTCTGTAGGGGTCATTCCTAGAATATGCTATGCCATAATGAATTACATCCTATTTCAAAATAGTTCATGAAGAGAAAAATGTTTTCTTTCAAATAAATTCAGCTTTGAATGATCTTGCATTACTTTTTTATAAAGATAAATTTAGGATTAGCATCACTTCAAATATTGTATTCATATGACCTAATTTCTTTATATATAGTGCTGTGTTGCTACATAAATCTAAGTGAAGAAATTTAGAGGAATGCAATTGAATGACAGTTTCATTTCACACAAATCTTCTAATGTCCTCTAAATGACAAATTTCCTTTTGATTGGAAAAACTGTACACATGCCCCCCCCCGCAACTTTCTGATAAATTCAAATAGAATTAAGACAAATAGCTCTCAATCATGTGTTTATTGTATTTAGAAATGATGCATTCGGCAACATGTTAATGAATTCTTGGTTCAATTCATTGATATAGTTTTGAGAGTCATTTAGCTGTTTTCATTTGATGTATTCATGCCAAATTATGTGAATGTTGACATTTCACTGTCTTTAAGTGGCTGTGACCATATCTTGGTGATGATATCAAATATCTAGATTGATTGTTTATTTACTGGCAATGAACCACATAATTTTAAACCAGTCATGTGATGAGGAAAATACTTGGTCATTACATTCTCCAGTTTCCCACCATGCCAACATGAGGAATTGAATCTTGACAGATTTAATGTGAATCAAACTCACTAAATGAAGGATTTTCAGTGGTACCAGCACCCAAACATGTGATTTGATAGGAGCAACACTGGACACGAGTTCAACTGTGATTATATGGCTACTCAGTACACATCAAATGACTGGAACTCTGATAATGTAAATGATACTATTAAGATATATTAAATTCACATATTTTTTAATTTTTAACATATTTTCTATGATTGTTAGCTAAAATCACTTTTGAAACTGATACCCCTTCTCCTCTGTTCAATATTAGAAAAAGCATGTAAATTTTATAAACGTTTTAAATATCGAACATAACTTGTATAATTGCAAAATTTATTAAAGATGCAATTTTTGTAGGTAATTTTAAAAAAGTATTTTTTCTTCAATATTTAATATAATAGAATTTAATGAAATTATTAAAGCATGCAATTCATTAGTAAGGAAAAAACTTTACTTTCATTCACATTTTTTTTTTTTTTTTAAAATAAGTATTCCCAGACTACATATTCTAATAAATTTTGCAAAATTATTTATTTATTGTTACTCTTAAAGTCAATATAGCAGAATGAACTAATGATCATTAACTTTAGATAACTTTTGTTTTATAATTCAAGTACCATATATTCCAGCATATAACATCACTATTTAACAGAAAATAAAATATAAATTTACAGATGTATGTTATAGTTGGATATAAAAATAAAAGATTTAAAAATAAGAAAAGATAAGCATTTGATTTCTAAATGTACCTATGCTATAAATTGATAACACCATCTCAAAGTTGCTTTAAAAGTTTTCACTTTCATGTGCATTCTTTTTTACCAACTTAAAGACAAATAAATGCACAGTGCTTTTGTTACAATCACCATAAAATCCGGCGTATGACACACACTTTTAACTCAAAAAATAAGATTGAAATTTAGGAGTGTGTGGTTATACACCGGGTATAAAAAGGACAAGCTTCAAAAATAAACAAAAGGATTAGCATAAAAAAATTAAACCTCTACATAAATTGGAATACTGTTTAGTTAAAAGAAATGGCATACATAATTAACTGAAAGGGTTGAAATTCTAGAATATGCTATTTTTTCAAAAGTCTGGGATAATACCTCGAATAAATGACTTCAAAATATAAGAGCATTGCATTTGTACAATTAAAGTTCCTTTGTAAAATAGGTGTGCATTATATATGCTGAATATACCTAAAAACTAAGAAATATATCTTTAAAGCAGGGGTGTCCAACATGCGGCCCGCCAGTAGGTAAATTGCGGCCCACCGACTCTTTTTAAATTTTTTTTAAATATCAGACTTTAAAATTTTTTTCATTTTTAAATTTATTTGAGGAAAATTAATATATATTATATATATATACACACACACAATGTATTTGTCTGTTACCCATTCTTGTTTTAAAATAAATCCTTTTTGATAGTAGAAATGTCCTTTAGATTAAAACAGATTTATTTTTAATCGAACAGTTACATTTGATTTTACAATAGTAAAATACTTTTTTAATAAATTCTGAATTGCATTATGCATATTCCTTACTAGGAATGGTACATGATTCTCTGTGTGTGCGACATTCGTTTCTCCTCCTCCTCCTTTTCTGTTTGGAGTGCCCAAAAAGGAAAAGGCAGTCAGAGATGTTTTTTAAAGTTTAAAAAAAATATCCGGGATAGTTAAGATAAAGGACAATGTATATTTAATCGTTTGCAAATGACAGCACTATCAAATTTCAACAATGAGTAACGAAAGATCAATTCAATAGGAACATTGTAATTTTCAAGAAAATGGCAACTGTAATGTTTTAAACATTATTTGATCATTGCATTTTTATATTATATTAACATTATTATTTTATCTATGTCTGTATACATGAAAAATAATGAAAACAATAATAATAATTCATTCTGTTTTAAATTTTCACTCAAAAAAATGGTTTTTTTTGTTTCCTAATCTGATATAAAAAGGTACATACTTTTATGTGCGGCCCGCAAGATAATAATGTTTTTACGAAGTGGCCTGCAAGGTCATTTGGGTTGGACACCCCTGCTTTAAAGTATAGATGTGCATTATACACCGGATTTTACGGTAATCCATTTTGATTATTTTCTATTTGCAACACTTTCTTCTAGATTAATCATTCTATTCCTCCTTCACAAAGAAAATTTGTTCATTGACAAATTTATAATTGAGATTTAATTTCTTTCTTCTACTCACATATGAAGTTTTCACCAACACCAAACATCCTTGCTGAAACAGGATTTCCATTTATTTTCACAAATTGCGTGATTCAACAATGTGTTTTATTTGGCAGGACCCATATTTACTACAAAAAGGAACACCAAATCAACTAAAACAACATGATTTACAGAAGACTTTTATGTTCACTTCAAAACCAGCATTTCAAACTAAAAAAAAGAGAAATACCCAACTCTTATTTTTCAAATTCATTCAGGAGTGTTTTCCATATAATGCCATCCATATTTCCATTTTCATCAACAGTTTTTATCCATATTATGTCCAAGTTTTCTCAAAACACTAGAATAAAATTCTTGTGCACACCTATATTGATCTAATCTACCCTGTATTTACAGAATTCTTTACCACTCTCTCAAGCATTCTGTCCCCAGCACATAATTTTCTCACTATTGCTTGTCAATTTAGTACACTAGTGTTTGAAAACCAGGGATAATATTTCAAATTGAATGATTTCAAAAGAATTTTCATGTACATATCAGGATTTTTTTTGTTTGCAAAAAAGGATACACTATATATATGGCGTACATACATAAAAATTAAAAATATAGTTTGAAATTAAACATGTATGTTATATGCCAGAATACAGGGTAATTCGCTTTGAACACCATGATTTATTCACATATTAAACATAAATAATTGACAGAACCTCAAATTTTTATGTACTTAAACTAATATTTCAAAAACTTTCCACACTCTGAAATTTTATTACTTTGCTTATTTTTTTTATTACTTTACTTTTTATTGCTTTGTTCAAATTATGTGGATAAGGATATATCTTTTAGTGATTTATACATGTAAAACAATGACAAAATATTGCTAACATATGAAATAATTCAATAATCAGAATATCACATAATACTCTTCCCTTTAATCTTACAATATTTTAACTCTTCTAAAACTACCTAATTTTAATAGTAGTATAAAATTTAGAATATTTCATTTTTAGAAAGTACATTTTAAAAGAGTTTTTACTATACATAAATATATATTTTTTTCATAATAACATTTAAAAATTCTTACCGGTAGATCTCATGAATATTTTATGGTAATAACCCTCAAATCCTCTAGAAGTATTCAATGCAACCCAATTTGGATTAATCCACTTTGCTCTATGAATAAATATATAACATCAGATATTAGCAAACACCATAAAGTTCAGTAGGAGAAAATTAACTATGGTGAATTAATACTTATATACAAAATATTTGAATATTTAACAAGAACATTTATATCAAAACTCAATTAAAAAGTGAAAAAATTAGCTTTGATTATACATCAATTATTCACATAAAAGTATTTTCTGCAAATAACATACCTTCTAACTTTTGAAAATGACATAGCATAAAAAAAAGATGGAAATCGACATTTCAAGAAAATTCTTAAAACATAAAGGATAAACACTCATTAAAATTTTTTAAAAAGAGAGAAATAAAAAAATACCCTGATATATATACAAATATTTTTAATAATGCAAAGAAAACTTCACTACAATGATATTTTGATGAGAAAAGTACTCATAGAAACTCATCATTAGCATCCACTTGATTTGTAAAATTCATACACATTGTAAAATAAATTTAAAGTCATATGTATAGCTTACAAGAGAGTACTGACTTCACAGTAAAAATGCTCTTTCATAAGAAATACAGTGAAATTACTCAGCATTTAGATATTTACTTTAAAAAATATAAATTATACATATAGAAATTGGCTTCAAGACTATATGATCAAGCAATAGCCATCAAGTACATGAATGATTTAAAATTCATTACAACACTTTATCATCGGATAAACGTCAAAAATACTTTATTTTGAATACTTTATAGATAATAGAATATATATACATATATATACATGGGCATTTTATTGATTCTTAAAGATAAAGAAACGGTACCTTTTTCAGATGCCAAATCTACTAAATGACAAAAGCAAGCAATATTATATAATTTCTTATACTTTTTAAAGTAGGTAATGCCTCCATTTTTGGCCAGCATTACAACAGAATTATTGACCATAAATGAAACTAAATGTTTGTGAAAGGCACATTCCACATTTTCTAAATTCTTCCAATGGAATCCATATTTAAAATTGGAATCATAAAACAAATAATATTTTGATTTAAATATTTTACAGGATTAAAGTAAGTAACCCTGATGGGATATAATTTGTAGTTTGTATTATTGCACTATGCAATAACACATTTGCATTTAATTATGTACATCGACAAAAAGCTAAATCACTAATCACAGCAGATGTTTTAGTTTTTACACATCCATACTGCTTGGTAATGCCAGACTTTGGAAGCATTCTTCCAAAAAAAGAGGATTGTCACGATCAGTTGCAATCAAATGACACATCATGTTCTACAAGAAAAAGATTCAATTGTAAACATGATGGGCAATACCATCTCGACCACCAAGACAAATGCATTTGTCAGTATGACACACATCCTAAAGAGGTATTTCCCTCCCTTTTCAGGCTGTATTAATACAATCAAATTCCTTTTATAACATCCTTTATACATTTGAAAGTATACTATTTCAATTTTTGAAGACGTTCTGATAATAATTAAAAAAAAAATTGTTTAGAAATATGAAGTCTAAAATGTACAACCAAGTGCAAAACATAAAATGAGTCAAGTTCCAAAAAGTTCTGGATTTTTAAAAAAAAACATAACGGCAAAGAGTTCTACAGTTTTTGTTCATCTATTTTCCACCTTTTGAAGATATAAAATGATAAATAAGAGCTGTAGAGGGAAAATATTTGACAGATGTGACTGAAACTTTGCATAAATATGTAAAAATGAACAATCTAGATATAAAAGTATAATGAAAACCTGAAAAGTGTTAGTTTTACATGAAAAGCATAAAAGTTGGCAGGTAGGCAAAAATAAATGATTTAAGGTGTTATTTATAGTTCGATGATTGAATTAAAATTCCTCATACATTTGGAAAAAAAGCACAATTTTGCTCAATGGTGGATGCAGCACGAAAAAATTTCACTCTTATGCAATATTAATTTTATACTCATAGGAAGTGCTTAAAATTTATTAAGATTTTTAGTGAGGTGATAGTTGAAATCCAAATAAGGATGTAAGAGAGAATTAGTACTTCACAAAAACCATTTTTAAAATCACTGTTGGTATATCATTATTTCCTTCATCAGATCTACAGTTTCTAACACAAGAGGAATGAAAAAAAAATTATAATACACAACTTTTTCACATTTCTATTATCCATTGAAATTTAATTAGTTTTAACATGGTAAAATAACACTCTACTGGACTTTTTTGTAAACAATTTATTATTTTTTAAAAGAAAACATGTGATTCATATATCAGTTAAGTGACTCCCAATTTTTTCAGTTAAAGAACATTTTATTTCACAGAAAAAATATTACAGATAAATTATAAAAAAATGATTAGAAATTTACAACATTAAAGAATGTTAATTTGGCAAAATGTTGAAGCAAGCAGTTAATGGCAAAAATACTCTAAAATAAAATCTATAAAACCAATAATCAAAAAAATATTTTTAGTAAGATTTTATCATGAATGAAAGGAGGTGGAATATTAAATGGTAACTCACACACGACCACAAAGATAGCTGTGATAAGCAGTAAGGGGTGGATAATCCAAACCCCAATACATAAGATCATTTTCAGTAGAGTTTTTATACCTGCAATTTAAAGAAATACAAAAATTATTGTTTAGAAAATAAAATATTGCACAATTAAATAAATAATGCTAGTATTTCATACACTGAATGACAAATATTAGAACTTGAAAACATAACTGAATAAAGATTAATCCCCTTTTCCAAAAATATTGTTGAAATATGTACACATTTTAACATGCCTTAGAACATTATGTGATTAAGAAGTTGCATGTGCCAATGTAGGACAAGGTGAAATGAGACTAGAAGAATTTTCTGGCTAAGTTGTAAATACTACCTTCACTACAGTGAGGCCCTCTTTCCCTTATTATTCTTCAATGAAGCGTATATAGTGCTTAAATGCCTAATCACTGGTACTAATAACTATGATCCATGATTACAAATCAAGAGTTTTAAATTATTTTATGTACATGTTTTATAGAAAATATGACTTAACTAAGGAAACAATTAAATAAGGATAAGGAATCCAGAATTGACACTTAATATTAATCCAAAAGAACTTGTACTGTAGTATATATATGATAAATAGCATTTTAAAAACAAGCAAGAGTCTTTGGGTTAAAAAAGATCCAATTCCCCACACAAATATTAACAACTAAATAACAAAAAACACTTGAACACAATGAAAATTTTAGTAAATTGTACTACACTTTTTAAATTTATTTTTTATGTTTTTAGACAAAAGCTTCACTCTTCATGCAAGTCACATAAGTCTATGTGGGTCCATTAATATTTCATCCATATCCATATTTATTAAATTAAGCTATTTCAGAGCTTATTTCTCAAAATATTAGAACAAGAAATCCAAACAGTAAAAGCTAAAATAAAATATAATAACACAAATAGAACAATTTTAAAATTGATTAATCAAATTTCTGCAACAGTTAGTAAAAATTCTAATTGATAATTAAAGATACTTTTAAACATTGATACTTTACAAGATTGATACTTTCAATCATTTTCAAAAAGCCTACATCACTTTATGTATCATTTATGGGAGAAAAAAAATCACAATGAAAGAAAGTCTCTTAAAATTACATACTAATGGAAAAAAAAGAACAAGTTTAACATGTAATACAAAATGGCAGAATTGATACTATTAACATGATACATTTAAATAACAATTTTTCTATGATATATGGCAGTAACATACAATAACTTAACAGTAAAGCTAAATAAATAGTATTCAAGTTCTATACTAACAAAATGTATTTCTTAAGCCTTTTAATTATTTATCATTAAATAATTAAATGGTGTGTATGAACAGGAATGTATGACCTCTAAGTTTCATTACTAATTTAACATACTTTTTGTTATAAATTGAAAACTGACAATAACATTTTCTATTTTCATTGCATAGTAAGATTCGTTACAATTATTATTTGAAAATAGTTTGTAACCTACCTAGCTGAAATTTTTTTAGAGAAAAGAAAAACAGAGGGCTTTAATAAAAACAGTAACTCTCTTTTTGACACAATTTAAGCAACTATATGCTTATTTTCTTTTTTAATCTGTTTCAAAAGTAAAATTTTTTACATTTCACAGTTTTGAGCATAGTATAAAAAATTTGTGAATCATTTTAAAAAATAGAGATTTATTATCTTTTCTTTTGGACTAATCTCGGTACTGCCCAGCAGGGCTAGACAATCCCCATGAATCCGAAAATCTGTAAAAAATCTAAAAACAGCAGTGGGTCGCAAAGGACCTCGTCCTTTTTAAAACCCAAACAAAGTAAAATATGATTAGGTGAGGCCTCTCCGGAAGAACACCAGTGGCATTCCGGAAAAGTCTTTTGTCCATTAGAGAACCTGAGAGCTCTTGTGTGTCCGCTCAAAAATCTAGAATAAGTAGATTGGAGATGTTTACAACTGAGTCTAAAGGACTCGCCCGGACATTTAGCAAAGTACCATGCATGAATAGGTGGAGTTTTAATTTGTCGGTTGAGCTCCAATTTAGAAATTGTGGAAATCTCAGACAATGTGAGATTCCCTCTTGGACTCACACCCTCCACAGCAGCAGTCCTAGCCAAAAAGTCAGCTCTTTCGTTACCCTCTATGCCAACATGTGAAGGGATCCACTGAAAATGTATACTATGTCCTGAAGAAAGATCATGAAGAAGACTCAGTATGTCCAGGCTAGTCTGATCACCAACGTCACCCCAATTAGCGAGATGCTGAATCGAGGCTCGACTGTCAGTCAAAATCCATGTTTCCTGGAAACGATCCTCCAACTGAGCAGCACACTGCAGGCCCCTCCTGATGGCTATAAGTTCTGATCTAAAAAATGAACAGTAATTCGGGTTTTTAATTTTAAATTCCAAGGCCCCAGAGGGAGTAAGAATGTACACTCCATTTCCCGAAATGCCTTTCTCACCCCTGCTTCCTAATTTTAAATTCCAAGGCCCCAGAGGAGTAAGAATGTACACTCCACTTCCCGAAATGCCTTTCTCACCCCTGCTTCTGTCTGTATAGATTTTCAAGGAAGATTGTGGGATTCCATTGATAGTCTCCAGAGCCAGTTGGTTAACTAGGGCCGGTATCTCAGAGCTCTTAGTCACACTAGTCAAAAGCTGATCATGAAAATAAATTCCATCGAGTTCCAAACCAGCTCCTATGAAACTCAGAGAGTGAGGTTCCACATCAGAGGAAGGTAAGTTCAATGTCCTTACGTAGGAAAAGGGGCTATGTTTCATCAATCGTCTATTGTTAATCCATGCATGTAGGTAGGCAGAAGTCCTGTGTTGTTCATTATAACTGTATAGCTTGTTAAAATACCTTGTAAGGCTATATAGTCTTCTTTTTGAAAGGGAAGGCAAGTTGCTCTCAAAGAGCACAATGTTGATTTGACAACTATATAGAAGTCCAGTAATTATTCTGGCAGCACAAAGCTGCACTCTTTCAAGTTTATTTAGATTGGTGTCCGAAGCACAGGAGTAGATTGGGATGCCAAACTCCAACACTGGTCTGATGAGGGAGATAAATGTTACGGAGAGTGCTGGCCTCTGCTCCCCAGTCCCGACCAGATATAAATTTGAGAACATTAAGTCTCTTTCTTGCCTTAATCACTTGGCCTTGAATATGTTTATTGCTTGTAATCTCTTGATCTAAAGTGTATCCAAGATACTAAGCATTTTTAACGTAACACAAATGGATTCCATTCATGGAGATCTTAGGTTGATAGTAAAAAGATGTCTATTGGTTGAGAAAAACGTGGTCAGAGATTTAGAAGCATTAAATATAAGCTTATGCATCCCCGCGAAGGAGTGGGCTTCCTCCATGGCACGGTTAAGTTTAAGCTCATTTTCGTCGACGTCGGAAACGGAGACCAGACAATGATATCATCAGCGAAAATTCCGACTTCACAGTGTTTAGCTAACACTTTCTCAATTCCGGTAATGTAGAGAGAAAAACAAGATGGGACTCAACACTGAACCCTGAGGTACAACCTGCCTGATGGCGAAAGGATCAGACAAGCAGTTATTGTATTTTACTCGAATGGATCTATCGCAGAGGAAGTCTGATATCCAGGGAAGGGCTCTGCCTCTTATACTAAAATAATCGTGGAGTTTGGTAATCAAAAGTTGGCACCAAACTCTGTCAAATGCCCTGGACATATCCAGTAGGGCTGCAACTGTGTGGTTGGTGGGTTTCTTATTCTGTGCATCCCGAATTTTCTGGCAAAAATACAAGATCTGATCAACCACCCCATGGCCTTTTCTGTAACCATACTGCTCACTTGGAAGCAAGCCGTTGATGTTTAAGTGAACATTCAGCCTGGCAAGAACAAGCTTCTCCATGAGTTTACAAACAAAAGAGGTCAACGCAATGGGTCTATAGCTCCCAGAGGTACTAGTGATCTTTCCTGGTTTTAGAATAGGAATAATAATTGCTCTCTTCCAATCGCGTGGAAGACGACCAATTTTTCAAGAAAAGTTGAATATATCCAGAAGCTTCTCCATGCCATGAGGTCCCAGATGGCCAATTATGAATCCATAAATGCCATCAGGGTCTGGAGATTTACGAAGATCCATAGCCCTGAGAGCAAAGTTAGGTTCCCTCAAGGTAAACATTATCTTAAAATACGTGTTAACAAAATAAAAAAAAAACTGATAAGCAATTTGAAAAAAAAAAAAAAAAGCAGAATTTCATAATAACATTTAAAAGAAAATTGATTTACACAATTAACAGCACAACTAAAAAAACACAATATTATTTTTCTCATAAGACTAAATACAGTGGAATACAAGTGTTCATACATTTGCAATTTCCAATAAAATGTAATGCTTTCCACTAATAAAAATTAATAAATCAGAATTGTAATTTTTTTAATGATATCTTCAACTTGTTTTCTATGAAATTATGCAATCAATTTATAAAAAAGACAATAACAAATATTTAAAAAAGTTAATAATAAAAAAACTACTAAAAACACCACAAAAGTCTTCGTACACTTAACAAAAATCTCAACATAGCTTTAAATATTGTACTTTTTTAGAACTTAGTATGATATATTTTAGTGTCCACAACAACTTTTAAATGTCTTGGTATAGATTTAATCAGTTTTTTGTAATTTCTGCATCTATTTTCCTCCATGCTTCTGTGATTATTGTTTTTACTTCACATTATGTGTTATATATGTCGTTTTTTTCCCTTTTTTTATCATCAAATTCTCCCCAAATCTGTTCTACAGGATTGAGGAGGTGTTTTCAGAATTTGGGGAGAGTTATAGAGACACCAATTGCCTACATTGAGTGCAGTGCACTCGCCGTCATTATCTTGTTAAAAAATGAAGTTGTCTCCAATGTCCAAACTTTCGACAGATAATTTAAAATTTCTCTTTAAAATATTTAAATAGAATTCATGATTCACAATATTATCAAAAAACAATGAATTACCTAATCCTGAAGCCGATTTACACCCCACACAAGAACACTTCAACGGTTCACTGATCCAACTAGATTCTTGGGATTAAATTTCAGAAAATTCATCATTGACAGTAAATTGATTGGAATGACAGAAAATTCAACATTTCTGGTTCTGCTGGGCCTATAATAGTTTGTAAATGAAAAAATAAGAAATTAAATCCCAGGAATTTATGTGGAACAAGAATACCTCCACCTACATGCTGAAGCTGTTCTTGCGTGGGGTTGTAAATCAGCTTCAGGATTAGGTAATTTGGTACTTTTTGATAATATTGTGAATCATAAACTCTATTTAAAAAAGGGAAATTTTAAATTACCCATTCAAAATTTGGATATTGGAGATTACTTCACTTTTTAACAGGATAATGACGCCAAGCATACTGCTCTCAATGTAGGCCATTGGTGTCTATAACCGCCCCCAAATTCTGAAAACACCACCTAAATCACTTTATTTAGTCCAGTAGAATATATTAGGTGAGAATTTGATTAAAAAAAAATCATGACATAACACATAATGTGAAGTAAAAACAATAATCACAGAAGCATGGAGGAAAATAGATGCAGAAATTACAAAAAATTAATTAAATCTATACCAAGATGTTAAAAAATTGTTGTGGACACTAAAACATATACTAAGTACTAACTTAAGAAGTACAATATTTAAAGCTATGTTGAGATTTTTGCTAAGCATACAAAGACTTTTGTGGTGTAATTTTTTAGTAGTTTTTTATTATTAACTTTTTAAAATATTTGTTATTTTATTTTTTATAAATTGATTATATAATTTCATAGAAAACAAGTTGAAGATATCATAAAAACATTACAATTCAGATTTATTATTTTTTTATTAATTTAAAAACATTAATTTTATAGTAAATTGCAAGTGTATGAACACTTTAGTGTGGTCCACTTTATATATATATTTTTAAAAAAAATATTTCTTCCATAACTCATTATTTTACATGTTATTTTTTTATATCAAGGCATTCATGTACGAACTTCATGCTAAGATATTTTTAACTAAAAGTTTAGATATTTTTAATTAAAAAATTTCTTCTATAAAATAGAGAATGACTCACCAATCATTAGGAGGTAGATTAACAGTAATTTCCATCCAATGACGCTGAGCTTCATAATCTCCATACATAGGTGGTTTTCCTGCTCCTAGTAAAGGAATCAATAAAGAAAAAGTTTTAAAAAATCCTTTAAATATGTCACACATAAATCTAAACAACAGACAGTTAATGGATAATTCTAATTTAAAATTTTTCTAATTTTCAATTAACTCTGATCTAATACATAAACATTTTAAAGAGTAAAAATGTTTCAATATAATTCAGTTTCAATCTATATAGCTAATATATATATAAGATTTCATTATAAGAATTAAAAAAAAAAAAAACCAAGCAAATGTTTCCATGTAATGCACTTCACCCACTTTGAGATTTTAAGTTATAATTTCTTCTTTTGAAGGGCCATCATCACTTTATAATAAAACAACAGAACATTTATTATTAGTTAACTAGAGAGTCTTTCCATTTGCAATACCTATTTTATTTCAGGAACATAAAATAATGTCTTTTAAAAATAAAAAATATATATTTTTTAAATTTTACTTCTTAGAATGATTTAGATTGACTTTTATTTGCAATAAAACAGTACTTTAATAGCATCACTGCAGAAATATTTGTGCTGCGCAAATCATGTTATGATACCAAAACAAAGACTCGTTTTATTTGGGAACTAGTTTGATATCAAGGGTCTATGCACCAAGCGCTGCTTGTTTTAGCTGGAAAGGAATCCAAGATGGCAGGGTAGCAGTAACAAATCATCAGGAAAATAATTTTAAAGAACTGTTTTGAAATACAGTGCAATGTATTTCAAATGAAGAATATAGGAAGAGATTGAGAAAAACCAAGATCAATAAATAATGAATAGCAATAATATGAAAAAATATTTACTAATAGTAATATTATACAGTGTATAATAATCTTATAATATAATATTTTATAGTAATTATTATATATAATATTCATATGATATAGTTTTAAGCTCAGTATTAACTTATGCATGCGAAATTTGATCCATGTCTCAAATAGATGAGTACATGATAAGTATCTACAAAAGGAAGATTTTAAGATTTATTTTGGAGGAATTCAGGAAAATGGAACGTGGCAAAGAAGATCAAATTTTGAGTTCTATTAATCATATGAAGAATCTGACATTAACTTCATCAAAATAGAACGAATTAAATGGGCAGGTCACGTCATAATGGACGAAGGCTGCACCACTAAAAAAACAGTCTTCAATACCCAACCAATTGGCACACAAAGAAAGGGCAGGCCAAATTTTAGATGGATTGATGGCCTAGAAAAAGATTTCCTAGTTTTGAGAACTAAGAATTGGAGAACACTAGCAGAAAGAAGGCTGGCCTACAAAAGTCTTCTTGAAAAGGCCAAGGCCCACTCCGGGCTGTCAAGCCACTGATGAAGGAATATGATACAGTATTAATTATGTATTATAATCATGCATTTTAATAGTAATTATAAAAAAGAATAAAAATCATATTGTAATATAATACAAATTACATACAAGAATACTCACATAATAAATAAACAAAAATAATTATAAATAAATAACATAATATGTAACATTTATTAAAAAATAATTATAAATAAAGAATATTACATACAATAATAGTAATTGTGCTTTTATATTATATTAATAAAATAATCACATAATATATATTTGAATTAATAATGAATATCAATTAAAAAGTGCCAAAAACTTGCAATATTCCAAAAACTGCAAGTTCCTTCAATGAATTTCATCGAACAAGGATGTTCAAAAATAAAATAAAGTGAAAATGTACGAATTATACCAATAATTAAAAACACAGCACTCATTTTTTAAAAAAATATCCCGGTACTAACCAATGATACTAGAAATATCGGTAAAATCCTAGCTGGGCACACTGCTGTTTTTGGCGTCATTTTTTACCGCCAAATGGCGCCAAAAACCCGTGTTTCAAAACATGACATCATGGACGAAAACGAAGAAAAATAGGGGGTTGATGTTAGTTGGTGCCAAAAATTTTGTTCCTAAGCAGCGTGCCCAGCTAGGATCCAGCTGAAATATCCATATTTGAAAATAGCACAAAATACAACGGAAGACTGATGCAGATGGCTTTAAGAACAAATGGAATTGAAAACGATTAAATTTTTAAAGAAATCGAATTATAATCATCTGAAATTAATAGGGTTACAGGGGGAAAAAACCCAATCAAAATTAACTGTAATATATGTTATCACCATGGCAACCACATTGCCAGATGACAAAAAATATCAAAGTAACCATATTGTAATGTTATTGCACATCTTGGCGAACATAAACAACAACTTGGTGCGTAGACCCATATCAAACTAGCACCTTTATTTGGAAAAAAAGGTACTCAAGTATTATCATAATTGCATTGGTGACATTGTATGAAATGATGCAGATGGTTTGATATATGCAAAATCTGGGTTGACAACTTAGAGAGTTGGGTACTTATGTATTATTGCATCAATCATTAAAGTTAAAGATAACTTGCCAAGCTGGCAACACTAGTTTTGCATATATCTTATGTGCTGAATTGCCAACCACGTGCTTTGTTTAATATAATTTCACCAATAGACTGTGATATTGCTTAAGTACAATGAGTTGTCTTGAGTTTCGGCATTGTTGCAACAGCATGCAAGTACCGAAAAAAACAATAAGTCAGATTTTGGATGGAAATTACAATTCACGTAGAGAAAATTTGGCTGTGGTAATGTTTTTTCATAAGTATCATAGAAACTGACATTTAAAGTTATTTTAAAATATTAATTATCTAGTAACTTGTGCATGGAATATTGACATGTACACATGAAATTCTCGACAAACAACAAAATTTAAATCGCATAATGCTACATTTGGATGCATTTCTGAATTCATTCTAGTTTTTTAAGAAATAAAATGAAACATTTTACAAATATAAATATATTATTCAAACTATACAATGAATTTTTAATCTAATTATCACAGAAAATACAAATCAACCATAAAATAAGACTGAAAACATTTCTTATCTGCATCTACTATCGTTTATTAATAAAAATAATAAACTTTTCAGCTGATGAACATTTAAAGCGTTCATTATTTACAATCCAATTACATCAATAAAACGCAGAACTTTAATTTTTAAAATATAAATCATAATAATATGAAGAATTCTGAATAAATTAACAAAATATAAAACTTGAATTTTGATTAATTTATCCAATAAAATTTTAAACGTAAACCGTTGTTTTTTACATTACCTGAATATGGAAACCGTGACACTGCCACACGTACAATAATCGACAACAAGACACAAAAATGCATCAAATCATCCACTCCTTCAATTAACATTTTGGTTATGTTTCTTTTGCAAACGAATTAAAGTATTTCCGAGTTAAATCGAATTTATAAATCAATGCAATGACGTTTGTTATGACAAGTCATCCATCTTTAAAATAAACACTAAAATGCCGCATATCACGGTTTAAGTTTCGCTCAGCTGTTGACGAGGATATTAGGAAAGCGTAATGTTACTTTAGTACCTAAATTTAATTATTATCTAGAAATTGTTAAACATTCCTTTTTGTTTTCAAAGTTTATTATTTTTTAGCCATGTGAAAGATTTGTCGTTATAAGCCGACAGCTTTTAATGAAGAAAAGTATCGTTTTTGAAATGAAATGGAAGCATATATCAAAATAAAAAAAAATTCTCAAATACTTTGACCCTCAATACATCATAATTTTTAAGGTTACTTGGGGTAAAGTGGTGACTAAAAATAAATAATAAGAGCTTTTTATGAGAAAGTGAGGGATATAAATATCTTTTAATTTAAAATATTTGTCTTAAGAGGGATAATAGTCTGCGTATACTACTCCTCAATCAATCAATCAATCTTTCACTACTTAATAGCTTTTTTTTCTGAGTATCCCACCTGTATTCAAAATAATAAACAAGTTTCTGTTTATTTTTTATAAAATTGCTCATTTGAAATAAAAGTGAGATACTCTGAGTGAATTTCAGTATGTAACATGAAACATTTTTCTGTGAGAATCTTAATGCGAAAAATTATTTGTTGCTATTCTTTTATTAATAGCAGCTGAATTTTGTTTATCAACCTAAATATTTTTGGAGGGAAAAGGTTATTTAAAGAAATATTTTCTAAAAATTTATTCCTAAACTTTAATTATTGAATGTCACGTTAAATAATTCACTTTCATTAATGCACACGCATAGAATAATAATAGGTTATAGAATTCTAAGGATAATCTTTTATAGCAGTTCCTGATACATCATTAGTTTTATATTATGTTTATTTTAAATATAAAAGATGAGGAGAAGAAGTAGAGATATAATTTATTGTTTAGTGAAAACGCATATCACTTAGTAGGAAATGAGGCATTAAAAATAGAAAATTATTACGTATCTTAGATATTTTATTAGTTTGTATCAATGGTTGTTCTCGACTCATGTGTTAACTTTATGTCTTATTTAAAATAGTGGCTGTGTTATTAGAAAAATATCTTAAATTGTATTAAATTGACTTATTTATATCATATGTATAATATGAAGTTTGTATAGCAAATTGCATGGTAGAATTATTAAAGTTATTTTGTGTTAATGTGTTTTAGATATTTTTATTCATGTATCTTTGTATTTGCTAATGCCAAAATAAATTATTTCTTCATGTTTTCTTTTTGTAAAATATTATGCTATGTTTTTTATTAGTTTTTAATTCATTTAATTTTTATTAAATACTGATTTATCCAGAAACTAAAAATACTATTTAAATGTTCAGAAATTTTTGTATACATAACAAGCTTAAGTTAAAAGCAATATTATAATTAAAGAAATTCAGGAGGGTTACCAGATTTGGCAAGAAGACACTTGGCGAGATAAGTGGCCAATATGACAATCCAACCAAATAATCAATTTAGTATAATTAACAAATAATTATTTAAAATTTTTAAAAAAAAACTGTTAATCTTTTACATTTTTTCAAATTATTCTTAAAAATATCAAATAATTAAATTTGCATGTATGTTCAGCTTAATTATTTTTTAAATTATATGTTTATTAATAACAAATGTATATGTAGATAGTAAAAAGTGCGTTTAATGAAAATAAGTCTTACTGTCTTGTAAATATATAAATTTTTAAATATTACTCAATTTGAGTTATTTTACTCTTGAAGGTTTTCTTTAAAAAAAAGAGGGGAAAGAGATATTTTTGTTTATTAAAAGTATAAATATATATATTGCATTGAAAATTGGGCTAAAGTGTAGATTGGGGGTGCTCTTTGGATTTGGCAATTTTTATCTAGATATCATGGTTAGATAACAAATTCATTTTGGCAGACAGTATAATTTAGTAATTTGGAAGTAGTTTGGTGATCGAAATAAATCGAAATTATTAAATTATGTATCTGAAGCTAATTAGTATTAAGAATATTTCTCATGTTTAGTTTCTTATGACAAATATATATTAACCACCAAGAATTCAGCTCTGCTCATGTGACACGACATTCCTACTTCGATTTAAGCCATGGACAGTTGAATTTTGTAGGTTATCATATTGCTCTATTAACAATGTTTTCCTTTTGTATTGCAGTATTACTTGTCATTATTTTTAATATATATTCAAGAAATAAAAATCTTAAGGTGTGATTGCAGATTTTAAGCTCCTACTATAGTATTCTCTGTTTCTCCATATGATAAGCTAAACTTTTTTGTTGAAAAGAAAAGTCAAGTTTTCCTCTTTGTGGTTGTTTCAATTTCAAGTGTTACATATTTATTTGGATTGTAATTTAAAAAGATAATCAAATTTGTTTGTAATGCCTAATATGCATGTATATATTTATAAATTTCAATTTTTTAAACTTTAGATGCTTTATTTTGTTCATGAAACTGTTGTATAAATGGCATCCTTGAAAAATGATAAAAGTACCAATCCTTTATTTTATGATGAGAATAATTGTGATCTTGCTTCACGTATAAAGACAGGTAATTTTTTTGCTTTAATCTACTATTTACTTAAATTTTTTATTTCTAGAGTATTTTTTTTTATTTAAATTCTCATAAGATTAATTATTTATTTTGAAAAATCTTTTATATTTTTTTGCTTCAAAGGAAAGGAAAAAAATTTGGTAAAATCCTAGGAGGACCCACTGGTGTTTTTGGTGCCAAAATTTTTTCGCCAAATAGCGCCAAATTGAGAAACACAAGTTCTTCAAAATGGCGTCAAAGACGAAAAAATCTTGGAAACCGTATGTGTCAGAGGAGGGGGGAGGTGGTGAAATGGGCAAAGAGCAACAGTTGGTTTCTGAAAGTGGGGGGGGAAGGTACGAAAAGTTCAAAAATCATCAAATGAACGAAGTTTCTGGAATGGCATCAGGGACGCCTGAAAACCATTGGTAGTAAATGTTTTACATTAAAAAAGGACAAAATGTGCTTTTTGCAAAGATAAAATCGGAAAAATACATTCAATTAATCATTTTTAAAAGATAAATATGGAGAAACTAATGAAATTCATTTTAAAAAAGCACTCAAAAACCAGTACATGATTTATTTTAAAAAAAGGACGAAATGAGCGTTTCGCAAAGATGAAATCAAAGAAATACATTAAATTAATCATTTTAAAAAGATAAAAACGGAGAAACCAATGAAATTCATTTTAAAAAAGCATTCTAAAACCAGTGTGTAGTGCATGATTTACATTTTTAAAAAAAGGATGAAAGGAGCGTTTCGCAAAGATAAAATCGAAGAAATACATGAAATTCATTTTGAATTTTTAAAAGGCACTTACCTTACTCTTACGGATCATACATACTTCACGAAACATATACCATTCCGCGACAGTATTCTTATTGACTTTCAAGTCATTCACAACGAACGCATTAATGCTCTTGCCGAACCAATATCTAGTCAAAAACTCATATCTTTTCTACACTTTCATACATTCATATCGTAAAGCAATTAAATTAGCTTTCATACACCATTCTAACGTATCTTTCTCCCCCTTTGTGCCCAGGAGCACAAAGAAACCTGTCGTAGCCTCACTTTCAAGTAATTTCCTTTCACAAGCCATTCTTAACACAAACCGGTGCAGAGCAAACCTTCTCAAGTGAAGTCAGGGGTCAAAAAGACTGTTTTTTCGGAAAAGGTGAAATACGTTTCACCCTTTTTAGGGATGCAAGTTTATCGGTGATTTGAAAATCCAAATTTTAGGGGTGAAATGGAAGGGTTACCATATTGTAACCTTTATCGCTCAAAATTTGGTGACAAAAAATTTGGTGACCAAAAGTAAGCCCTCCTAGGACTCAACCAAAAATTTTATCATTAAGAAAATTTTTGATTTTTATTTCATTTTGTACTGTAATAAAATTGAGTTATTTTTCTGATAATTTGATATAGGTTTTACACTAAATCATAATTGTATACACCAATTTTAAAAAAAGTTAAATAAAATGTTTGCATATATTGTTAATATAATAGTTTGAAATTTGAATAATTCACAGTGTAAGGGCGCCCTCCTTGGGTGCCCTTCTCCTTGATTATCATCGTGAGCTATAGGCGTAGGAATAAGTGAAGAACTAGAAGCTGCCATGATCTTAATATGACTTAATTAAGACCTTAAACTTAAACCTCTAACAAATAAGATGATAATATGATATGTGAGAGAATCTACAGTGGCTAAACACACAATATATATATAATACTGCAATAACGTAACACGGACCACTATCAATAACTAATTCACTTAAACTCATTTCCAATGCTATCACAGATCCGAATATTAAATAGTCATTCCTACCTTAATGTCGAATAAAGTAGCGTTCAATCTGATCCTAGTTGAAGTTGTGGTTCACTGGAGTGCAATGGTAAGCACCTTGACCTAAGGGCTCTCTGTCACAGATAACTTCTGTTGGCTGTCACTTAACCTTTCAAAACCTCTTCACACCTGAATCACAGACTATCATAACATTCCCCAAATTTCCACCCCGCTTACTCTAACTTCTTATATTTAAAAGCTTTCTAATTTACATCTTTCATTCACGCTTTGCTTCTTGGTTTGGTTGGAAAAGAGTTGCCATTAATTCTGGCCCCAAAGAACCCAAAAGGACATGTTAATGAAAAGACGTGGGAGTCCGTCACAACAGCTTTGACATTTTTTTGCTTAAATAATTACTTGATTAGTAATTTGTAATGATTGATTTGTGTTTGGAGACTATAATGGTGGAAGAAATGTGGAAGAATTAATATTTGAGTCTTAAAATATCCAAGTATGACTGTGCAAAAAAAATGAGCAATTCACCAAATCTAATACCTTAACATCTGTTATTATCCTGCAGATCTGACTGAGACTCATAACTGAAATCTAATGTATTATTGGGTTAATCAAAAAGTATGCTTGGTTTTTTTTTTTTTTTTGAAAAACGAAAGACAATTTTTGAAAAATGAACAAATATTTTATTAAATTATGCATTAGTCATTCTGGTCCAATACCTCTTACTATCTTTCTGGTAGTAGCATGATACCACACTCATAAAACTTTTGGTCTTTGCTGGTGAAAAACTGATTGAGGTGGTTTTTGACCTCCTCATTTGAAGTGAAGGTTTTACCATCTAAAAATTTTTGCAGTGACTGGAACAAATAATAATCTGAAGGTGCCAGATCTGGAGAATATGGTTGGTGTGGCATTGTATCCCATTCAATCTGTAAAAGCTTTTGACGAGTGACCAAACTTGTATGAGGTTCTTGCATTATCTTGGTGGAACACTACACCTTTTCTGTTGATTAATTCTGGCATTTTCTGTTGAAGTGCATCATTTAGTTTGTCTAGCTGATGACAATAGACTTCTGAATTAATTGTTGTGTTATCCAGTAAAAGCTATAAAAAAAACCCCTGATTCCTTTCAAATCCCATCAAACAGACAGCATCACCCTTTTTTTATGGGCATCGGCTTTGGAAATGCTTCGAACTAGTTCATCTTTTTTGCTCCATGATCTCTTGCATTTAACATTGCTATGTACAACCCATTTTTTTTGTCCCCAGTAATGATGTGCTTCAAAAATGGATAATTTTCATGACGTTTGAGAAGGGAATCACAGACGTCAATGTGACGACACAAATTTCTCCCCATGAGAACATGGGGCAGGGCCGGCTCTAGCAGTTTTGTCACCCCAGACAAAAATGGAAAATGCCGCCCCTCTCTCCTATACCAATTCTCTTTCTCTCTATATATGTATAATATTTTAAGTCTTAAAAAATTCAAAATATTCAAAATTAAGGACATAATTACTGGTTATTATTTTAAACAAGTGAAATGTAAGAGAAGGAATCGTCCATTTAAGCAGGTCAATTTCTTTTAAAAATAGTCTACTGATGGTGGGGATGACAAGCATCGGTTTTAACTTACAGTAACTAGGTTCAAGACTGAAATAAAACACACATCTCCTGTGGCTCTCTATCTACCAAAACCTCTTATACCCCCTTTGGATAGCTGACACCGGACATCATAAAGGTGAAAGGAATGCCCATTGTGACCTCACTCTGGGATGGGAGAATGTTACTAGTAAAAGATGTGTAAACATATTAAATTTCATGCTTTAACACATACTCCCGCCTGGAACCCTTCAAGTTTCAACATAAAAGTAAACTGTCATTAAGTATACAGAGTACAAAATCAAACTAATGATATGTTAAATGAAATACCAAATGCACATCCCATATTTCAGAAAATATATCAAATTTTTTGTAACAAGAAAAAAAAATTCAAATTTGATCCAAATGCCACCCTTAAAATTTGCCGCCCTGGGCAGGGGTTCAGTTTGTTCGGCCCTAGAGCCACCCTGCAAGGGGAACCCATAAATCGAGCTCTGAAGTTAAATCCAGGCCTTTCAGTTGGTCATAAACAGTTGAATTTCATAAATTTAATCCCCCTCACCAATCTCATGTATTGTTATTTGCCAGTTTGCATTAACTAATGTCTTTACCATGTTTTTATCAGCTTTAACTGCCCTTCCAGAACGTTGTGCATCTTTGACATCAAAATTGCTGGATCAAAATTTTGCAAACCAGTTCTGGTACTGGTGTATTGTCAACACATCTTCTCCTTACTCATTGGTCATCTTTCTGGCTTAAACAGCATTTTTACTTTTTCTGCAGTAAACAAGTAAAATTTGACAAAAATGCTGCTTATTGCTCTCCGTATTTAAATGGGCACCAACCAAAAACTTCTGCATAGAATCAATTGGACTTTTTCTTACACAAATCTTGCTATATCAGCTCTGAAAACATGTGATAATTATGTGGCTTAAGTGTAAAACTGGGTGCAAAAAAATACAATTAAATCCTCAGAAAAAAACGAAATTACTTTCCGAACAACCCAACACATATTCACTAATTTTTTATCTAATTCAAAATTTAATTTCATCCTGTATTTAATTTGATAGGTTAACTATTATTTTATGAGATCTATTACTAATTACAAATTAGTAAAATTTAAATTTCTCTTAGAAGTTTTTTTTGTCTAATTTTTAACATTGGTGTATAATTTTGATTTTTCTTTTTATTTAAATATATCAGGATTTTTATTATGCTATATTTTTAGGTATTTTCATAAAAGCAGAATATTACAAATTCAAAAATGAATAATTTTTGTTATTTTGTAATGTTGCAAAAAAAAAAAAAAAAAAAAATAAATGTTCTTGGATATTTAATTTTATGTTTTACGTAACTATTATATTGAACCATATCCATTTTTAAGAATTTTTTTTATCCAGAGTAATTATAATTTAACTTTATAATTAAACAGAGTAACTTTTTTGAAGTTTATTAAAAAAATAATATTTTCTAATTAAATTATTTAACTTAAAAGTTATTCTTTTCTTGTGAAAATTCTGTTGAAATTGACAAAACGAAAATTCTGTCAAAGTGTTCTTATTAGCTTTTTCCAGGAAATTATATGGAATTATAGCTGGACATTTAATTTTGGGAGCAACCCTTACATCCATTTTAATGTTCACACCTCTCTCAAGATTTTATATTAATGAAAAGTAAGTAAATTTTTTTTGAACATAAATTTGGAAATTTTCCTATTTTTTTTATTAACTATTTATGGTACATATCTGTGAAAAGTAATTCACATTTCCTCAATTAATTTTAAAATTGCATAACTGAATGAAAAAATACTGCTTCTTTAAGAAAATTTTGATTTTTAATTTTGTTTTTTTAAATGCAGTATTTTTTTTGTAGTTACTGCCTTATAAATAGTTTTTTTAATTATAATTTTTTTTAAAATTTTTTATACATATATTACATAAATAAGTAAACATATAGTCCGCTGATTTTAAAGTAACTATCCCAAAATGTTCTTAATTTTCTAGACTGAAAAATCATCAAAAAGAAAAATAGCCTTCAGTTAAGTTTTTAAATAACATAGCAATCAGTTTATGGTATTCTTAATGTTTATCATGTTATTTATTTTTATCAGTATCATCACAAATATGTTTGTAAGGGGTGTATTCTTATGTTGTGTTATTCTTTTTTTATTTTTAAATTAAGATAAATGTTTTGGGAGATGTATTTCATTATATATACAAATCAACCTCTATGAGTATTTTTGTAAAGCAAGAGCTGTTAGAGTATATTTTTAAAAATATTTTTTTTTGCTTAAATATACTATAATTTAATCTGATTTTTTGTAAATATTTTCTTCTATGTTAGTTGTAAATGAATGAAAAATATTAAAATGATATTTCACAGCATAACATTTTCTATTTTCTTTAGTGTGTTTCTTGTTTTGTCTAATTTTTAGGTGTCTTAAATTTTAATATTTTATTACTAATAATTGTTTCACCATTGTGTTAGTGACACTATTTACTTTTTGTACATATATTTTTAAAATCTTCATTTGGAAATCAGTATTTATAGTATTTCTTTGTGTAATCATTTGATTTATTTTTCTTTCTTTTTAGTGAATGGTTATTGAATCTTCTTGTTATATTATTGATTTTAATGTATGTCACTGTATTTTTAAAAAGAGACAATTACAGTATAAATATTTTTCTGCAAATTTTACATGTAAGTATATTCTTTCCGTTATTTTTCATTTTTTGCTTGTAGGATACACATAATTTATTATTGTTTAAATTTATATCTTAAAATTTAAACTTTGTTTTACAGGATATTTTGAGAAGTTATTTAGATTAATTAATTTATTAGTTTAATGGTAACTTATTTTTCTTTAAAATTCTGAAAGTTATGTGTAATGCAACTAAATGTATTAAAATGTTCAAAGTAGCAATAAATAAATGAATGAAGGAAAATATAATATAGTGATATTTAATGTTTAAGGATATTTCTGAATTGCATTGGCTTGTAATTTGAAATACTAATTACCTTTGTTTTTCTTATGAGTACTTAAAAAATATTTTTAAATTATTAAACATAATTTAATCATTAAGTTCATGTTACATTTTTGTGCAATATATATGTAATAATTATTTTTTAAACTATACATAAATTAATTTTCCTTTAATACTTTGTATACTCCTTTAATATACTAATATTTTGCAATTCGTTATTATTTTGTTATCTGCATCACCATAATATTTATTAATTTATTGACAATTTTAAGAATTGCTTGTTTTTTCTTAGTCCTTTTATGGTCTTGCATGTATTACTCATGAATGCTACATATTTTCAAAAATAATAATTATAATGAGAGACTTTACAACAAGTAAATTATTTCATAACAAAAAATAAGGTATGACCATTTAGATTTCACTAAATGGCATTTAAAACTCACAGATGGGAATTTTAACATTACCTATTATTGGGATAACATTTTTCCAAATAAAATTTTTTATGACAGTAAATATTTTTTCCTTGGCATCTAATAATATTCATATTACCATTTTAGATCATTTTGATCAAAGAAAAAAAGTTGATGTTTAAAATGTTGTGTAAACTCATCACTGTTAAGAAATTGGAAAACTAGAGATGCAGATAACCATAAAGTTCTTTGATATTTTTATACTTATAATTGTCATTTCATGTTATGTTTTTAGATGATTCTTCAAGTATCAACTGTTGCAGTTTTCAGTAAGAAATATTTATTTTGTTTTTGATAGTATCTTTGTATTTATCATATTATTATCCAATGTAAATATTTAAAAAATTAATATTTTTGCTGCATAGTTAAATAAATTTTCTATATTTGAAATAATTTTTTTGAAAAATTGTTCCTTCAAAGAATCAGTGTATAATTATTGCTAACTTTTCTGATAATTTATTAATTTGTTATACCAAGATACGTAAATATTTTGAAAGTACAGAAAATCAAAATTAGTTATATGTCACTTAAATATTCATACATAATCATAGTTTATTTTGTTTGTATATTTAGAGAATATAATTTTTTTATTTGCTACTATAGGGTATATACGGCTGCTTTTAAAATTTATACATTGGTTTGTTAGTTTATTTTGTATTCTGTTGTACTTGTGGCACAAATTTTAAACACTGCAAAAATTTATATGTATATTTGATTCAAATTTGACTTTTCATTTATGGAATTTTTTATCTTATATATCCTCTCCATCTTTTTTTTTTCAGTTACTTTCTATGATTTGTTAGGAGTTTTGCAGGGAATCTTTTTAGCTACTTGTGGAATTTCTTTTCTATTTTTATATTCACTTCTGTTCAGAAAATCATGTGAATTGTGCATGGCCATGTATGTATAACTATTATTTTTTTAAAGAAATCCTATTAGTATTATACATTTAAATGAATATATTTATACATTTTTATAATGTTTTAGTAAAATGTTATAAGTTTAATTTTTTAATACAATTTAGCAATTAATAATAGTAATAATAGTAAATTTTTTTTTTTTGGCATTTGTAAAAAAAATTGATTTATAGAATTATGTATATAAAAAGAAGTAGCAATTAGAAGACAAACATGATCATTTTATCTAAATTTTTTAAGCATAAAATTATATAAATGACTGTAATATTATAAAAGTTGTAAATCATTTTAGTAAAACTTAATTGTTTTAAAATTACATCAAAAAGATAGCATTAATAGTTTTAAAAAAAGGTATTTGTTGGGTATTTATAAAGATGTAATGAATATTGTGATCATTACAACACATCTTATTTTTCTTATCAAACTATGGTGATATCTCGACAGTTTTATTTCTGATTAAATCTTCTTTACATTTAATTTGAATTCTGTTAAGATTCTGTTCATTTTCTAATTAAGTTGTTTCCAACAAAAACTTTTCATTCAGTATTATGGGGGCTGAAGTTTAGGAGATTAGGTTTCCTAATTAACTATAATCCTTCTTATTTGAAGAAAGGAAATATATATATAAATGTCTTCTATAGTCCCAATTGTAACTCTAAAGAGAATTCAAATTAACCAACCTTCATACCCAAAAGCACTTTTCCTTTGTATTTCTTGTTCAGATATATATTCAATTTTGCTCATACTTATTTAAATCAAGCTATTCTTATACATTTTAACAATATTTCTTTGTAGTTTTATTACTTAATTTTTAGCTTAACTTTAATTTTATTTAGAAGAGTTTTTTTCAAAAATATCACATTTCATACTATCTCTTGAATTAAAAATTAGATAAGGACATATTTTTAAGATATTGGGACAACAATATTATATATATATATATATGAAATTGTATGAATTACATTTTTTTTTATTTAAGAAAAAAACCCCTCCATGATTAAAGATTTTACACACCGCTTTATTTTAGAAAATATGAATAAAAATTTTGCATTATTTTAGACAATAATGTACATTGCAATATTTGTATTTATATTTTTACTTCATGCTTTAACAAAGGTAGTTCTGTGTAGGGTATAATACTATAGAGGGCAAGCAGTTATTTAAACCAAGACCATCTAGAAAGAACAGGGCCATGCAAAATGACTTTGCCTCAATCTCAAGCAGGGACAATGGAATTTGAGTCTTTTTCACTTCCTTTATCCTTTGAAACACCATTAAAATACAAATCCATGTCAGTTGGAAAGTTTTTATGCTCTATTTTTACTTTAATTATCTAAGAGAAATAATGTAAAAAATTATTCACTATTTTTTTGTTGTTGTTTTGATGCAGTTTTCTAAGCAAAAAATTTGAATGAACTAAAATTTTGAATTGTATAAGTTGAATTATGTAAGTTTGATTACAGTTTTAGAGACATAGGATGACAATGGAACTATTCAAGTTTATTCAGCAGAATTTGAGGGGATTGCTCTGTAATATGAGTTTTGTTTTAAAAAATATATATTCTAGTTGTGTTTTTGAATGCATTTTTTTACAATAAAAAAAATCTTAACAGATTTAAAAATTTTTTTTCTCTATAATTTGTTGTATATTTTTATTTATTCTTAAGATACTGCCATATGATGGATAATTCTTTAAGTTGATCCTTTTTTTTTTTTAGATTCCTTTCTGTCGTGATAGTTTTAACTGCAGCAGTATTATTTCAAGTATGTAATATTTCATTTTATAATTTTGAGTTCTTATTTTATAATTAAAACTAAACACATAATTTAATCTAGTTTGTTGATTAAATTGTAGCATTTTAAAATTGTTTCGTAATTAAACATTGCAATATTTTTAAATAACATTGTTTTTTAAACTAAATTTTGACATTGTTAAAATTTAGTTTAAAAAACTCTCATTCTTTCATTTAACTTTCTATTTTTAAAAGCACAGAATTTTCAACAATATTCACATTTAGTACAGGATCAATTAATATATTAAAGATTTCATATCCATTTTAATTATAAATCTAAGTTATTTGTTAAATAAAAAAAATAAAAAAAATTAATATTTTAAAGAAAAATGAAAAAAATTTTTTTAACTTAATTTGTATTTTGTATCGTTTTGTTTACAAATTGGAACTTACTATCATATGAAAATCTTTAATATGCAATTATATGTGATGCATATTTAAGCATTTAATAGACAGAAGTATTTTAAGGTGATCAAATATTAAATTAATGTAGTTCCAAAATTCCAAGATTTAATATTTAAAAAAAATGAAAAAAAAAATTAAAACTCTTAATTTGTATTTTGTATAGTTTTGTTTACAAATAGGAACAAATTCGTAAATATGCAATTATTTGTGAGGCATATTTAAGCATTTAATAAGCAGAAGCATTTTAAGGTGATCAAATATTAAATTAATGTAATTCCAAAATTCTGTTGAAATTAGATTTTTTTTTACTGAAATTTAAAGCTTTTTCTTCCACTTTGAAATTAGTTTGTATTTTGTGTTAGAAATTAGTTTGTAGTTTATATTTTGTGTACATATTAAGTTTATATTTTGTGATTTTTGTTCATGATAATTACATGCTTTAAGTTTGAATTTTATTTAATTTCTTTCTGTAATACAAATTTTATTACACATGGCAGCTTACTTTATATAAATTTTATTTTAAAGATTCTTATTATTTACAGATGATATTTGGGTGCACAAATGAAGAATTTATTACATCAGTTATATTATCAGTATTTTTATCTCTATACTATTTATATTCTGTAAATTTAGTCATACATAGTGTATCATATGATAAATTCTGTGTTGCTGTTATAACTATTAGTGTGTGGCCTGTAATTGTCTTAACAACAAAAATAAATTTTCTTACATTAAAATAGAAAATACCTACACTACACTAAAATTTTTGGAAAAATTGTTGAATTCTTAGTTATATTTTATTTTATGAATTTTGTTGATGGTTAATTTTCATAGTAAAAATTATCTTATAAGTATTTTTTGAAGTATGTAAAATAAGTATTTGTTTCCATTTCTAGTCAGAATTTTTTTTATTAAATATGAAATTTATTATTAATTTATGCATCAAAATATTGGTTATAAAATATTTGTTTAAAAAATTTGTTAATTATTTATCAATGTTTAGGAATTTTGTATAAATTTAGATAAGAATATTTTTAAATATTTCTCTAAAGAGCTTAAATTTGGAACTTTCTATTACATTGACAATTAAAACTAATCATTGATCAAATCATTATTCATACTGGTGTTATTCAGGAATTTTTTCCTCATGTTTACCCATAAAAAAAGCAAAAAACAACACATGTTAATAATTGCATTACATAACTTATTATTTCCATCTAGCTATTCATTAATAGATGTGTAACGTATGTAATTATATATTTGTCATATATATATATTTCTCACACATACACTGTATGTATTTGTTCAGTTTTTTTATTTGAATGGCTGCTGAAGGTCAGCAATTTCCCTTCCTGTCTACTTGTTAAATGGAATTAAAAGCAGTCAATTTCTAAAAGTATAGATTCCAGAATCTATATGTACTTATCTTATATGAAATTAAAATATAAGTTTTTTTGACTTTATTTGCTTGGTTTTTGGCAACACTATTTTAAAATATACTGTTCATTAAAAATTGTATTTTGTAGTGAACAATGAAGATGGTACAAAAATTAAATTTAATTAAAAAGAATTAAAGAGTATGAAGAATTTATTAATTATATACTAAATGTAACTGTAACAAATTTTAAATGACTGTGGATAGAAGCCAGCAATTAAAAACTAAAATTATAAATAAACTTATATTCTCTCATTTTTAATAAGATATTGTAACTCTATTATAAGAATTACTCCAAGTTGAATTTTTCTTTTGCATGTTTGAAACAGTTTATAATAATGAATGGAAAGGCAGATTAAAGTTATTATTTCTAATTTTAACAATTTGTTGTTTCAATGCTTATGCTGTGTTTCTTTTAAATTGTAATATTTTTCATTTGATAATCTAAATTAGAGTAATCTAATTTATATATATAAAAATAATACATGGTTTTAAAATATGCTAGGATAAATGATGTTTGTTTCAGAACTGTATTTATTTTAGTGATTTTATTCAAGATTAATAAATGCAATGACTCATAAAAAAATATTTTTTTTGAATATTTGAAGTTTAAATTCGATTGATGCAATTTGCTTGAACAATGAAATTTATTACAACCAAGCAGAGGCTTCTTAGGTAATTCAACAAAGAGGGGGATTGCTGATATATATGAGAAAGATTGGCAAGCATTTTGTCCTAGTACAATATTCTGGCTTGTAATCATTAATAAATGTGATATAATGTATTGAAGACATTTTTCTTGTCAGCTATTAAAAATTTTTTTAAAACTAAAAATATTTCTTAAATATTATATAGGAACTAATTAAAATTATTTTCGAAATTCAGTGATTTTTTTTTTGTCTATTTAAACATTTCCAGAACTTATTATATATGGAATCAAGCTCTGTCAAATAGTATGTGGTACATTTTCAACTGTATTAAAAATGTAATTATTAAAATAAAATTATTATGAGCTTTGTAAAATATTCAGTTTGGCTGAAATATGTATTAATTTATGAGAAATAGATTAAATATCTCATGTGTCTTGTTTGCTTCAATGTACTAAATTTACATACATTACACACATACATTATTTACACATGTATGGTTTTCATATAAAATTGATTACTGATTTCTGACAACAATAGATTCCAATGAATCAATAAAAATCCATTTTAGTCTGATATGGAAACCATGGTTTTTATTTTGTTATTGATTTCTATTCATAATTCTGTGAGTTTAATGAGTTGAGAACACTTGTATTTACTTGTATTTATTTATTTTTCATTTATTTTTGTTGCAAAATTAAACTGTATCCTTCATGCATTACTGGCAATGTTTAATTGTGAAATTAATAATTTTGAAAATGAGTCTTTTCGTTCAGATATTGGTGTAATACTAGTACTAAATTTTTTAAAAAATATTTTATTTTCTATATTAGGTTCCTAGAAATTCTATGTTTTATTTGACAAGAATTTAAACTATGTTATTCTCTGTTAATTTCTTTGAGTGTATATAGTGTTATTTGAATGTAGTCATTATCTCTACTTTTATTATTTTGATTTTTAAGCTATGTATAGTTTGTAATGAGATAGTGTAATTTTTTAGATTATTCATTGGTTATTTTTTTAAAGAGAATTCTGAAAAGTATTCACAATTGTATTTTTACATTACCTTATTCATCGTTGATGTATTTAACTAATTTTAAAAGTATTTTGGTTGAACAATTTCAAATTATATAATTTAATTATTTCTTATAAAAAGAAAATTCTGACTGTTTGATCCTGCAAAGCAAGAGTATAACATGACAACTTTTTAAAATAAAGATTATGTTACTTATTTATTGTGTACAACTTTCTTCTTTACATTTTTAGAACAAATTTTTTTATATACCTAAATATAAGTTTTAAATAATAATAAGGAAAAACTGCTGAAAATTAAAATCAAAATTATTTTACTTTAGTATTTTCCAGTAACATTTTTAATGTAATTATGTAGCCCAATTCATCATACAAGTTAAAAAAAATACATGTAATTATTTTATGAATTAAATCTTAAAACATGTTCTTCAAATTGAAGGAGGTATTTCAGTTATCAATAAAATATTTTATTTTTAGGATTACTTTTGATGTTTGAAACTTTTCATCACACTTCTGAAAGTGATTTAGCATTGTCTCTGGTTTATTAATAAGAAAAAGATGTAACATTGCTCTACATTACAAAAAAAAATGATAAAAATGATTGATGATCGATCGGTAATCTTCGAGAAATCTGTAGTTTAATTTTACTAACCAGTTTAGCCCCCAAACAAATTTACCTCTTTTTCTTGCATGTTACTGTTATTTTAATTATTGTTTTTATCTCAATTGTTGAAATATGATAAATTAATATAATGATAATATGATAATAACTAAATGATAATATGATTAATTTTAATCAGTGATAAAAATAATAATCAAAGGTATTTATTCATGCCAGCAGTTAAATATTATTATTGAAATACATTATATATATCTATACAGACAATTGCTTACTTTTCCCTAAATAGTACTTCATAGATTGTTGTGTGCTTTATTTTCAGTCACACAAAAAATATTTTTGAAGCAATATACTCTATACATGGAATGCTAAGTATGGAAACAGGCATAATAATGAATAACATGATTCAATTTATTTACATAATTCATGCACAAATATTTGTAAATAATCTGTTTTATATATATATATATATTTATGAAGTGATTATTTACAAGTTTCAATGCAGCTTTAATCAACTGCTCTTAATTTCTAAAAGTAAATCTGTAATAGTTTGCATATGAAAAAATATTCACATCACACCACACACACACTCATAATCCTCATTACAAAATAATCCTCAAAAAAAAAAAAAAAAAAAAAAGTTTTGTTCAATTTTCTTCCCAGAATACCATATCTGTAAGGATTATCAATACATTTTCGTATCATATTTGAAATTCATGTGAAACAATCATAAAAGCAACTCTTAATAGGTCATATGTATAAAACTTCTATTCCTAAACAAAGAAAATATTTTAAATGACTAAAATATAATGAATTGTTGACAATTTATATTTTTAAAATTCAATTTGAAATTTGAGCTTTTGAATTTGAATTGCAATATCATATAATGATTTCTTGCATTATGTTTAAGCATTATTATAGATTTCAAACAGTAAATTCAAAAAAATATTTAATTTAAAAATGTTATAACAGCTATCTAACATGCCAATTTTAAAAAACAAATGGGATAAATAATTTTGTTCTAAATTGTACTTTGTAATTCAATTTTTCTTTTATGTCATTGTTTAATAAACTGAAGAGCAAAATTTTAAAATTTAAATAACATTTGTTGATTTTGGTATGCTAGACTTAGTATCAATTTTCAAACAGCAAACATAGAGTATCAAAGACAATGCAAGCAATAATTTGGAAGTTCAAAACTAGATATGTTTTTTATAGTCTTCCAATAAATGACTATTATCTTTTGAAAGCATTTTAAGGGACAGTTTGAATTCTGAATTCATATATAGGCAAACTCATATGAAATATGATCATTCATGTTCACTAGCTATAAAAAGTTTTGTTAAACTTCCTACGTTATTTATGAAGCAACCATTAGGAATAAGTTATTGAATGGACGGATTAGCCTGACAGGTTCTTAAAAAGAAAATATTGATATGATTTTAAAACTTTTTTCAAACATTCTTTTCGTAGCATTATTTCTAACTCCAATAATTTCTTTGTTGAAATGTTGCCACACTATATTCCTTTACTGTTGCTGTTTCGTCTTCAACACCGGCATATAGACGAGAGCGCATAGGCCATTTCTATAATTAAAAAAAAAATGCGATAAAGTGGCGAATTTGTATTGTATAAAGTTGTTCATTAAATCAAAATAATGAACTTTTAGTAAGCATTCCAGCATTGAGAAAATAATGCTAACTTTATTTTTTTGGAAGTGTTTATTTTACAAATATATTTTGTACAGAATTATTGTCAAATGTACCTGTAAATGTAATGTCATTGAAAATATAAACCAAGTTGTTCAAAAGAACATTTCAGACCTACCTTCATTGATGCTTAAATATTTGATGAATGAAATAATGTGAAACCATTTCTGATTTTTTTTCATCAATTCTCTCCAATAAATTTTTCTCAAATGTTGGAACTCTAAAAATCAAGATTTTGTTCAAATTTTTATTCCACTAATGACCATTGGAATTATGGGGACTTAGAATCCTAATAAGATTTAATGTGCCTAAGTCTTCATATTTTTTTAGTGAAACATCAGTTCCGAGTCTCTTATGGGGGCTTACTCTCATCTAAAAGAGCAGGGCACGTATGATAAAGAACACAGCTTAAGTTTTTTTTAAAAAAGGAAGGCTTACTATTTTAATTGCTTACTCTTATGAAAATCGTAAATGAAAATTTTAATGTAATGTATCTAACAAACTAAAATTTTAAAACAAAAATAATTTCATAATTGAAATTATTTTTACTTTTTAAACTTTAAGCTTTTTAATATTTTAAACTTGTTAAAGTTTAACGATATTTTGGAAGAGAGAATGCATGTAAGTTGGCCTTATCTTCCCTCACTGAAATAGGAATCGAGTCCAAATAGAACGATCTTTCGGAATGATTTATTGACTACAGTTCATAATTAAAAGGTCTATCTCTTAAGATCAAGTAGTTCTAGTAGAAGAATAGCAAGTCAAAGGTTTCAAAAGGCAACTAAGTTAGGATATATGCTTTCGAGTTAAAACATTTTTGCTTTTAACAAATGTTAATGCATTGCAAACTTAATAATCTTAGTGATAAAATAGGAAAAAGCTCGACTTGCTTTCGAAAGTTATCTTTAAAGAAAAATCTCCTTTTTGCTAAATATTCCTGGACCATTTCCTTTAAAGTTTATGTGCAACAATTGCCGTTACCCTGTAGAATAACCGTTTAGAACAGGGGGTCAGCAACCTTTTAGCTGTGGAGTGCAAACCAATCTACTAATATGATTCAGCGTGTCACACAGTAGAACACGTTTAAAACAATTCGGTTTCCGCGACAATGTATGCAGAGTTAGTGAATAGAGGTCAATATTATTGATTTACAGTTTTATTGTATATTAATTTTGCAGCATTTAAAGATATTTCTTAACAAAAATAAGCAGCATGAGAAATATATTTATTTCTTCAACAAGCATAACAGAAATGAAGATTGTCCATAAATTAAGTACTTTTAAACACACACACACATATATATATATATAATAGACACTATAAAATATAAAAATTTCCCTTCATTATAGTTAAATAAAAAGATAAAGATAAGTATTTTAATGCGCGAACCTAGTGCTTACACCGCTCTACACTTTCATATCGCAAAATCAGGGATATAATGTGTGGCTTTCAGTTTGACGCGATTCTGAGCATTCAATTGTTAAATAATTTCTTTGCACACTCGAAACATTTTTCATATGATGAAAGAAGTTTGACTTACAAGGGGAGGGCACGACTAAGGAAATTCATTTGGGATCGAGACTTGATGTAATAGTAGTACTCCCCTTTAGTGTGTTCACCCCTCAATTTAATTCCGCCGAATGGCCAGTCAATTCGGAGAAATCAGCCTTCTAAATTCATGCTTAACTTTTACACAAATTTCAATTTTCCGCAACGAGTTCGTAGCTTGATCGGTACGTTGTCTGCTTACTATGCGTGAGGTCAAGGTTCGATTTACGAAATCAACTTTTTTTATAAATTTATTTATGAAAGGTTTATGACAGATTAAATTATATTTTTTGTAATTGTTTTGTATTTTATAAAGTAAAAAAAAAAAATTAAAATTATATAACTTAAATTATTTAATAGTAAAATTATTAATTAAAAATATTTAAAAGAACTATTAAATAAATTATTTAAAATAATTGTTAATTAAAATTAGTCATTATTTATAATAAATAGTAATTAATTAGTTAATTTAATTAATTACTATTTATTATAATTAATATTAAGTGTTAGTATTAATAAAATATTAATTCATTATTAAAATTATTAATTTATTATTACAATCATTATTAATTTATTAAAATTATGATTTATTATTGAAATTATTAATTTATTACAGAAATTAATTAAATGTATTAAAATTATTTAAATAAACTTTTTGAAATTAAATAAATTTATTTGAAGAATTACTAAATATTTTATAAAATTATAAAATAGTTAAATTAATAATATATAAAGACATTTATTATATTAATTATAAAATAATATATTTTATAAATTATTTTATATTAAATATAATATTTTATTTATAGTATATTGTATTTCACTTTATAAAACTATTTGTAATGAATTTTTTTGTAAAATATTTAATGTTTATTATATATTTTATTATAAATATTATTTATTAATATAAAATATATTTATAAAATTTAATATAGTTATTTGTATAATTACAGTAATTTTTTAGTTCAAAAAGTGCAAAATAATTACAAAAAATATAATTTAATAAACCTATCAAAAATAAATTTAATTAAAAAAATAATTAAATGATTTGAAGAAAAAAAGTTGATCAAGTGGAATCGAACCTTGACCTTGCGCATTATAAGCAGACGATTTACCAATCAAGCTACGAACTCGTTGCGAAAAATTAAATTTAATTGTATAAAAGCTAAGCATATATGAATTTCGAAGGCTGATTTCTCCGAATTGATTGGCCATTCGGCGGAATTACCTTGAGAGGTGAACATCCTAAAGGACTACTACTATTACACCAAGTCTCGATCCCAAATGAATTTTCTTAGTCGTGCCCTCTCCTTATTAGATATGTAGAAGCAAAAGTGGAAAGCAGAGTACATACAATTTTCTCTCTCTTCACAAGTAACTAAGTCTCTCCATCAATGACATTCAATAATTTACAAAATAGCTGTAAATTTATCTTTGGAGTTATCTTTCAAATTTTTCCGTAATTCTGAAGGTGTTTCTCAAATATGGCCCATTACAAATTTATCAACTATCATCCACTCAAATATTGACGAATTTTTAGAGTAGTGCAGAGTGCCACTGAGAACTGTACTGCGTGCCACAGGTTGCCGACCCTTGGTTTAGACATTTTTATCCAAGGAAATTTGTAAACTTTGAATTTTCTTCGTACTAGGTCAACAAGAGGGCTATTGGCAACGGACTTTATGATTCTTAACCATAGGTGACAAGAAGATGTTATCTAATCTCTCGCTCTTCTCACCGAGTCCCATTATTCACGACGAATCTGTAGAATATTTGGAGAAGCGGCTCCGGTCTCGTTACGTGGGGGTTGCAGAGGGGCCATGGCCCCGGGCGGCATACGAAAAGAGACGGCGGCAAGCACCGCGATATTTAAATTCAAAAAATATTTCAAACTCCAATTAAATTGGACCGGCTATCATTGGCTATGCCCCCCCAGACCATTACACCAGCTGTGCGGGCAGTGTGACGTAGAACAGTGTGGAGGGAATTGTACCGCTCACCAGGGCGCCTCCACACCTGTACACTGTTATCATCTGTCACCAAAACCCATTCCACATTGGGCTTGGCACCATTGTAGACGCAGTTGCCGATGTTCCGGTGTTAAAGGGAGGGCGCTTGGATTTAAGATTCCCTTCTGCAAGGTGTCTGGAAATTGTTTGTGGAACAATTGCTGCGCCTACGTCTGCTCGTATCGTTGAACGAGTCACTGTGAGGTCCACAAGTGTTTGCCACACAATCCTTCGATCCTCTCTCCTCGTGGTCTTTCTGGTCGCTTCAGACCCGGTTTTCCGCGCCTAGGTGCCTCTTGTGTCCACTGCTCCCAACAATTTCTAACGGCACACTCCGAACGATCCACCTGGCCAGCAACACGGCACGTCGACCAGCCTGCAGTTTTCATTCCGATGACCAGGCCTCTCTCAAAATCGCTTAACTGTGAGAAATGTCTTCTAGCACGTTTACCTGGCATGTTTCGCTTACCAAAGTCTTCCTACAATCGGCGGGTAATCGTCACGTTTATGAATCTTCGAATTTGCGCTGGCTTATATAGCACCCTCTTCCTGATTGTAGCGCCACCTCGGCGTGTATAAGCATGCGTATTGGCACAAAACTTGGATCATTTGCATATCACATTACGCTGTACTTATTTGCAAAGTTTCGCGATTGTACTTAGCTTCCTTCTTGGGTCGCTATTTTCAATGTTCCTGAGTGTATATTATTGAGTCCAAACTTGAAGATGGCTTACCAAACATTGTCATAATGGTGATAATTTTTTTTACATCTGCCATCAGTAATGCCAGTTGCGAGAGAAGCTTATCTAAGCTAAAATTAACTATGTCCACGTTAAGGCTAACAAATTTAGCTATTCTGGCAATTGAACATGACATACACATTGATATTGACAATTGCATAAACGATTTTGCTATGAAAAAACACGAAAAGAGCATTTTTAATCAATAAAAAAATTTAAAGCTGCTTTTTTGACTTTTACTAATTTTCTTGACTAATTATTAAAATAGAGAGGCGATAAATTTCCGGGAGACCATAAACGGGGAAAGGCCACGCTACGTCACCGAGCGGCTTGACTAGAATTCGTTGATCAAGAATTTTGAGACCACGACTCCTCACCCAACGCGGTTGCAAAAGGCTGCGGTAGCCCAGTGGTCAAGGTATCGGATTATGGTAGGCATGTCCTGAGTTCGAGCACAGTACCACTAAAGACTCGCTGTATAGGGCAGCGATGCGCGCTAAATCTGTCGAGATCTCAAACGTCCTCCCGTTGGTGTGGTAGTTAGAAGAGGGGGTGCTAGCTCACACACACACAGGTGTTGTCCATATCACTTGACCATGGTTCAAAATTACGTGGTCCGTCGCCAAAAGCCCTCGTGTAGCTGAATAGTGCGATGTTAATATTCACTCATTCATTCCAACGCGGTTGCAATCCATGAAATGTCGAATCTCTTTCTCTAAACGAGCAAGACGTTTCATCTTAAATATAAAGAAAAATAAATTTAATTGCACTGATTACCTTAACTGGATGCAGGTAACTTTTTTCCCAGTTCAAACTTCGCACGTCTGCCTCGGGTATTGAAGTAATTGATCCATCCATCAAATCAAAGTCGCTCATTGAGAAGCCATTTTCCTAAACAGAGAGAGAAATTTATATCATTCACTTTTTCAAATTATTTTGAATTGACTATTTTGTAAAATGAAATGGATCCAATGCTATCACTCGTTCTAAATTAATAAGATGAACAAATATGTATATTAGAGTATACTTTTGAAATTGAATTATCTAACCACTTTTTGTTATTATTTTATTTGGTGCTATCAAATCAATTATTTCGTGCTCGTATGTAACAAGAGCTGACTACCTAGTAATTTTAACTTAAAAAAATTTCATTTGCAGAAGCTATGTTCGGTCAGAAGATGCATATTTAATTAATAACTAAATTTATACATATATTTACTTTCTATTTCTGCTTAAATCTTTAGTGAATGTGATTAAATATAACTCTTGTATTTATTAATTTGAATGAAAATTATTTAATTATTAGTTGTGTAACATTTTACTTTTTACAAAAAATATTAAATTTTATAAAATACATCTTTAGACCTTTTTTTAAAATTATATTTGAACTTATATTAACGTATTAAATTCTTTTTCTGTTTTTCATTACCATTAAAATGGCTTTATGTAAATTCATTTATATACTTACATTAGGAATTTTGTTAAAAATATCTAATAAAATCTCTCTTCTAGTCATTAATTACGTGTTGTAAGACTATATATTTGTGTATATATATTTTAATTTTGGGTATATTATAACATTCTGGAAATTACTAATTCAATTCACTATATCGAAGAAATATTTGCAACCCTTAATAACTTAATTGTATTTTTGTCCTTTCCATGCAAAAAACTTAAGATATTGTTCAAAAATTTGATCTTATTACCTCCAAGATTCTCACGAAGTCTTCATAACTTATAAACCTGTTAAGATTTTGGCATGTGTAAGATTTCTTTGTTTTCTACATATTAATGCATAATATTGTTAATATTTTGCAACATTTCACTCAAATCAATGCAAATATAAAATATCTCATTATTTGTACATTAGCTCCTACCCTGATCAAAATTTTTTTTAAAAGGACTGAAATATTTTTTTGAAATTCCGTAGAGTGTACACTAGAACTATATAACAGTGTCTCTCATACCTATCAAAATATTTAAAATTTTCAAAAGGCAGTTACATAAAAATTTCAAAATTGTGGCCGGAAATGATAAAAAGTTAATAATAAAGCATTTAATAAAATTTTTATTTTTATGAAACAATAATAAAATATCAAGGGAAAAAAAATGAATATTGTTTTTGTGGTTGTGCTTTAATTTAAAACGAATTGCTTAAGAAACATAAAAGTAAAGTATTTTACAGGATGGAAAGTGACATACTATGCAATTATACTAGAAAAAAAATATATAATAGAGATTTTAAAAACAAAATAGGGTTGTGTGATATATATTCTACAAAGTAATAGAATTAGTACAGGATTCTCAAAGTAGTACGGAAATACAATTTTGTAAGACAATTTTGGAGCCGTTCTCACACACAGCTATATTCATTTATTTATTTATATTTTCATCTTTTCAAGCTACATTTCATTAAGAAATCTGGTGTTTCGTGCAAAAAATAAATTCGATAAATAAGACTTTATTTTATGATTTGTTAATATTTTAAATTGCCTAATTTCCATACATATCTAGACTCTCAAATCCAATAAGTGTCTCAAGAGTCTTAATCTTGTTCTGACAAACCACTCTTAACTGACGACTTAGTTTTCTTGATGTGATATATAATAAACCACCGCGAATGAATTTTAACTGAAACCGAACAATATTTACCATAATAATTCCTATCGCAATAAAAATTTACTATCATAATTTAATATATTTGACTATCCGTTTCATTAGATTTCTAGACTTTTCTGTAGCCGAGTGGCTATGGTCATGAATTCTTTACAACGAGTCTTGAATTCGAATCCTGATGCCACTTAAGGCCTACCGTTTGGGGAAGTTGATGGACGCTAAATCCGTCGTCGCTCAAAATCCACACGTTGGCGTGTTGCGGAATTTTAAAGTGGATTGCCAGCGTGGGCTCCATACTCATCTAGTCACGTCGTTAAAAACGTTTATTTAGAATGCGATGTTAATAAAAAAATCGAATCATATTAATTCTACTTTTCGTTTTTGATCCGGGATTATTCGGTATAAATCAAAACTAGATGTAATTCGATTACAAAGAAAAATGCAATTATTAAACATTCAACTATTAAGTAGTTATTAAGAAAAACATTGCGAAGAAACGAGTATTATAAATTAGTAATGTCAGACAAGCTCAAATGAAATAATTAAATATTAGAATTGTATTTAAAGGAGAATTAGCTGGTAAACTTCGTGCATCGAAAATTCTGTATAAAAAAATTTCTCCAAGTAATCATAGAAAGTAACAGCAAAGACAAAAGTCGAGAGATTCTATAATTGAATAGAATGTCCGGAGCGGTTGAATTTACAAAACTTAGGAGAGTCTGCAAAGCATAACGTAAAGTACTGGAGTGTTGGTTTTTGATTAGAAGGTTCTCTGTTTTACAAGATGATTTGATGGGAAGTTTTCGAAACTCCTATAGCTGTGGTCACCTAATCGGGATGCGTGATACTTACTGTCGTACCAAGAAATAGACTTGTATGAACACAAATGTGAAAAGGAGGGGTTAGCAGTACCAATCAGCCTTTATTTTCCAGCGATATACAGTCCTCCTCCCTGTGGAGACAGTAAGGAGTGTTTTATTTTACAACAAAAAGTCATACTGAGTACACCTTTAACAGTTCAACGATACGCTGATGATATCTTGATGCGTCATTCTGGGCAGGGACGTTTTAAGACACGGCAAACTGGGCTCAGAGCTTCGATAGGGGGCTTTGTATCGTTCTCGACCTCCATATCTTGATCGTCAAATGTTATTCTCCAAAAAACTGGGAATTTTGACGTATTAAGAGCTGCAGTACTACATTAATATGTCATGTCCGTCTTCCGTATCTAGGCTTAGGCCTACCACCATACACAATCATTTAGGCGAAAGTGGCAGTCGATTTATGCCTAGGTATATGAGATTACAATTCACGCGCATTAATTTGTTACGGGTTTGTATAAGTATTACTATGTATTATATCTATTTAACATGTCGTAGATGGAGCCATCTTTTGCTTAGGGGCCCAGAGCCTGAAGAAATCTTAACAAGTCAATAATCCTAAGCATTTTCCAATTAGATAATGCCAGAATCCATCTGGCTTACATATTTAAACTGCCTTTTTTTATTGTTAAAACTCTTCCTTTGCCAACAAGGTAATTTGACCTTTAACAGTTCGAATATGTATGACTCATTGCAGCCTAAATCGGGTACTCGAAATGGCTCAGATCTGAAGCAACAATTGATGATACCTATTACTCATTCCTGTTGCTTATACCTATGCATCGCAAGTAGAAGTTAGGATACCTTACACCACTTTAATTCGATGCATAAAAGCATGTGTCATAGGGGAGGGAGTCACCAATTACTAATTTTAACATTCAATGTGCAATTTCTAACCATTAATGGTCCCGCGGTTGTGATATTTTTTTTATCTATGTGATGATCTTTACACTTGTTAAGATTTCATAAAAACAGTCTATAGTGCTTTTATTTTCTCTTTTTGCAAAGGAGTATTATAGGTATATATGATTCCAGTTACAAGCGTCAGTGTACTATTCGAAAGGATACACTCAGGAACATTGAAAATAGCGACCCAAGAAGGAAGCTAAGTACAATCGCGAAACTTTGCAAATAAGTACAGCGTAATGTGATATGCAAATGATCCAAGTTTTCTGCCAATACGTATGCTCATACGCGCCGAAATGGCGCTACAATCAAGAAGAGGGTGCTATATAAGCCAGCGCAAATTCGAAGATTCATAAACGTGACGATTACCCGCCGATTGTAGGAAGACTTTGGTAAGCGAAACATGCCAGGTAAACGTGCTAGAAGACATTTCTCACAGTTAAGCGAGTTTGAGAGAGGCCTGGTCATCGGAATGAAAACTGCAGGCTCATCGACGTGCCTTGTTGTTGGCCAGGTGGATCGTTCGGAGTGTGCCGTTAGAAATTGTTGGGAGCAGTGGACACAAAAGGTAGCCAGGCGCGGAAAATCGGGTCTGGAGCGACCAGAAAGACCACGAGGAGAGAGGATCGAAGGATCGTGTGGCAAGCACTTGTGGACCTCACAGTGACTCGTTCAACGATACGAGCAGACGTAGGCGCAGCAATTGTTCCACAAACAATTTCCAGACACCTTGCAGAAGCAAATCTTAAATCCAAGCGCCCTTTCCGTGCACTCCCTTTAACATCGGGACATCGACAACTGCGTCTACAGTGGTGCCAAGCCAGATCAATGTGGAATGTCACAGATTGGCGAAAGGTTGTGTTTAGTGATGAATCCCGGTTTGTTTTGGGGACAGATCATAACCGTGTACGGATGTGGAGGTGCCCTGGTGAGCGGTACAATTCCTTCCACACTGTTCTACGTCACACTGCCCGCACAGCTGGTGTAATGGTCTGGGGGGCCATAGCCAATGATAGCCGGTCCACTTTAATTGTGATGCGTGGAACCTTAACGGGCCAACGTTACGTTGATGATATTCTTCGACCCCATGTAGGACCTTTCCTAAATGGTCTCCCAGGAGCAATTTTCCAGCAAGATAATGCTCATCCGCATACAGCAAGAGTTGCTCAAGACTTCCTACGTCATTTTCAGACTCTTCCATAGCCGGCCCGCTCCTCCGATTTGTCCCCTGTAGAACACGTGTGAGATCAGCTAAAACGGCAGATGCCATCGTGTCACTCTGTATATGATTTAGAGTTGGCTGTTCAAGATTTGTGGGCCCATCTGCCTCAGGACAACATAAGGTGTCTAATCAACTCAATGCCGGACCGTGTGGCGGCATGTATTGCAGCTGGAGGTGGTCCAACGTACTATAGAAGTTGCCCAGTATTTGTGTCGTTGCACACCCTGTATTCGTTTAATTGTCTTGTTTTTGAGATTAAGCGAATCTGTCATCTGTGTCGTTATGTGTATTAAATTTCATTTCAATACGATGCTTTCTTCTTGGGTCGCTATTTTCAATGTTCCTGAGTTTATATTAAATAGAAAAGGGAGAAAATAGAAGACAAGCACTATTAAAGGATCTCGCTTTCCAAAGGAAAATTAATAGAGATTGCTTTTATGTATATTTCAGAGATGCATAATTACTTTTGTGTATAAATTACAGCATATTTGGATGTTTTAAAATTCGATTTAAATCAGTAGATAGATCAGATAAATTTAAGAATTTTATTCCTATCCTTATAATGTTAAAAAATGATCAATGTAGGATTTTAAAAAACTCGATTAAAAAGATCATGGTAACCTTTTCCGAGTTTTTTTGTTTTACTTCGCTCTTACACAATCATAACGTTAAATAATCGTAGGAACCCACATTCTAAGATTATCCGTGCGATTTTGTTTTCTGAAAGACTACTCACCGAATTCATTTCCTTGTCTTCACTGAGTATCCGACTGAGATGTGATATGTAGGTGGTAGCCAATATTAGAACATCGAGTTTTGAGAGTTTGGTGTTGGGTGGCACGGAAGGTAGACATTGCTGCAGATTGAGGAAGGCGTTTCGAAGACTGCGTACCCGATGACGCTCTCTGGCGGCATTGCGTGAAGTTTCGATTTCATCGTATCCTGGAGATGAAAAGTACTTATTAAAACATTTAACAATATTTTATTAGGAGTTACATACAATAAAATTTTGATTGGAAAACTTATCTTTCGGAATTATGAGTTAGCCATTTGTTGATTGTCGTAAATTTATTCTAGGGGGCGGTTAAATGTCTCCATTACATAATTTATATAAAAATCTGTTTGAGCAATGAAGAAAATAAAAGAGTTAATGGTTTTTAATATTATTACAGAAGCTCATGTAAAGTCACAACCAGTGGCGCACACAGGAATTTTTCAAGGGGGGGGGGTCCGGGGTCGAAAGTTCATCATTCTTGTATCATGCTCCTTTTGATTTTGTCGATTTTCGGGAACAAAACACAGTAAAAAACTAGTTTTTGAATAAATAATTAGCATTAATTAGTAAAATTAATCATTAATAGCAAGTAATTAAATTTTAAGTACTATATACTTAGCATTATAATCAATCGGAAAAAAGTTCAAGGGCTTTGGGGGTCCGAATCCCCAGGACCCGTCCCTTGTGTGCGCCACTGGTCATAACTATGCTTAAAATGTTTCGAAACGTACGAAAAAGCAATTTTGAAAGAAAAAATATTCCTATCCCATGTTTATTTCCTAATAAAAATTTCAGATTTAAAAAATAAATATGTTTTCTATCAAACCTGCTTTCATAATAAAAAATGGATTATGGGTTTTTGGTTGTTATTCTGTAAATTGATGAGTTTCCTATTGCTTAAAAAGTTTTGATTTACTCACAGTATGAAGTATTAAGAATTACAGAGACAGGAAGAAGAAAACAATCTGCCCCTAGATTTAACTAAAATTTATTCCAACAGTTGAAGTTATACTTGATTACATGACAGTACTCCATGGAAAACTATTTCAGCCAGAATTAGTAAGGTTAGATTTGTGACAAATGGATAGAAACAAATTTATTCAGAATTACACAAAAATTTAATTTTTACATTTCTTTTTTCTCCACCTCTCTCTCTCTCTCGTTCTCTCTTTTTTTATAAAGCGGTAAATATTTGTGCTGTGAAGTAATAACTAATTCTTTTGAAATATAAAAATTCGCAGTTCAGTAAGTACACAACTTCATTCACCTGAATTATTTTACATAAATTCAGAAATATTTTTTATTGCTTTAGTATGATTAATACTGAAAACTAGAAAAGCTTTTCGTATAAATAAAAATGTCATTCTACTCTAAGAAATGGATGCACCTAAAAATACAAATGTTCTCTTTCTTTGACATGGTTCAAAATTAAAAGGTCCATCACCAATAGCTCTAATGTTGCTTTACAATATGACGTTGATAAAACACTCACTCGGGTAAAAGTAATAACAAATTACGGTATGCTCATCTTTTATATTTAAAAGGCTCACCTCTTAAGCTTTGGCTTCAAAATACAGATTTCAGTATTTAATGATTATCAAATACACAAAATAAATACAGTGAAAACTGCTTGAGGCGAAACTGAAGGGACTGAAATATTTTGTTCGTGTTAAGGGATATTGCAAAAAAACCCATAAAACAAAAAAAAGTAAGTTTATCAGAGGTTTCTTTTATTTACATATATATGTATATATGCCTACATTTAATAAAAATCAATTAAACAAAAACATTCACGAAAACTTAAAGCAATTTATAATACAAAATTTTCAAATTTTTTAAAAAAACAAAACATTTATTGAGTTTTTGGATATTAATCTTATATTTTCTTTGCATTGTTTTTTTAGCATCAAATTGTCAACAAATTGTTTTATATCGTTCATTTAGCTATTCATTTCACCATTGGAATATGCGTCTAAATAACTGCGCATACTTTTCATGTCGTTCCTCATTGCGAATGATGTGGGAACAGGAACTGCATTATTCGTTTTCTTTTCATCGTCGGAATCTGCATCAATGATATTTTTTAATCTTTGAACAAAATCCAAAGTTTCTTTGCCTGCCATAAAATTGGAGTTGTACACACATTATCATCAACATCTACTGCAATGTATTCTTTCGATAATACAATAGGGTAGTCCAATCCGGCTGGTGTTTTCCGTATTTTGTTCATTCCCAGAAAGGAAATCTTTCCGTGTTAAATGATTTTATTTTCATGTTAAAAGAAAAAATGCATGAAAATACATAGTCGGGACCGCTGTGTAATTTCGTCCGAAGCGTTTTCGATTTAAACCTATTTCACTGTATATACATTTATAAAGTATAATATAAATGGGAAATAGAAAAATTTAACATAATTGAGAGTTAAATCTGAAGATAATTATAATTATTATTTAGTCGTATTTTAAAGCTTTCATTCTTAAATTGTTTCCTGAAATTTTTTTGTACATATCGGGGAATTAAATGACTTTCAATTTGCCTAAATCATTTTCGTTTATAATGTCATTTAATATTAATATTAATATTAAAAAAATATAAAACATATTTCTAGATTTTGTAAAGATCAAAAAGAAAATCTTTTCTTAAAAAATGAGTGTGTGTGTGTGTAATTATATTACTGAATTAAAATATTACAACTAAACGATATTATTAATCGAAAGATCTTATGAGTCGCAAATAATTCAAATGATTCATTCATATAAGAGCTTAAAAAAACAAGATTCTAATATTAAATCAGACTTTCTTCTGTTCGAAAAACCACTTCTCGAAATATATGCATATATCTGCAATTAAAATACTATTTGGCATATAGAGCAACACGAAAGTTTAGATACATTAAAAAAATAATTTTTAAGTAGTAAATAATTTGATTTTTCCATTTTTGAAAATATAATCTCATTTACCGAAACTGTACATTGAAATTATTGTATGCGATACATATTAAAAACATGCAATATTTATTATTTTTCTCTTTAGAAATGAGAAGACATTGAAAAAAAACTAAGTATAACTAGTAAGAACAAGAATATTATTAAATAATTATTTTTCGCCACATCTATAATATAGAAAAGTGCAATACTTACCTTCGTATGTCTGAGATATTTTTGTTCTCTTTGGAGATCGCTTAGAGATTGTTTTGGTTGATGTATAGGTCCTTTTAGCAGGTTGAACCATCTTTTCTGTTAATAAAAAATATAAATTCAGAATACTGAAATATATATTGTGTTTGTGATTTTTTTTCTGTCGATTTCTGCAATACATTTTTATTTACATTTACAACAATCCTTTAAACTTGGTGGTTCGAGAATGTTTGGCCCACAATCTTTTGCATAAATTAATCATATTCGTATTTTTTCTTCAGTGAATTCTTGTGTATAACATTTTCCTCAAGCATTCCATAATCATGTCTCTAATATTTCTAAAACGTACTAAAATTAGGATGATTTTAAATTGGGGTTTCCAATTTTTCTCTCTCCCCCTGATTTGCACTAAAAGCATATTTTCATAGTTGGGTTATGTGTGATTAAGAATCTGGTATGAGTATTAAACGATATACAGCAGATATTTGCTGACCTATATCTTGTAGTATAATTAGGAAAATGGGAGAAATTTTTAAATGAATTCAAGGTCATTTTAACAAAAGATTTTATTATTTATTGAAAAAAATCTCATATTTTCAGTGTCATTCAAAAGGATCTTGGATTTGTGTCTATGTTGAAATTTTGATCCTTTCTATTTTCGTTCTTTTATTTCTCTGGAAAATGAAGTTCTAATGCTATATTTGATATTATTAATATATTAAAAATCCTTTAAACATATTCATGAAAAAAAGTCATAATTCAGAAATATGAGTTTCTCTATAACAAGCATTGCTGCTAACCTAACTTCTTTCACAGGTGTTACTTGCCCCAAAGTTCATTACATGTGATGATGATTGTTTTTGTAACTAATAAATTGTTTGATATTTTTCTGAGATTTTCGTTGATTTTTATGCTGGTGGATTTTGTAATCTACTTCGATATTGATTGCAAGATTTTTATTCAAGTGACTTAAAAAGGGAATTAAAAAATAATTTTACCCCCCCCCCCATCAAGATTCATTTTTACACATCAAAATGATTCTTTTTTTTTTCAGGTAAATTCCATAAAAATCGTTTGCGTAACACATTGGAATCCATGTATTACCTTTTGAGAAACAGTGGTGTAAATAATATTGTATCTTGTGTTTGATTTTCGTCGTTTTTAGTGATTTAAATGGTAAGACACACAATATATTTTATTATCTTCTTATAAGTATCATTATGATGATCAGGATACTCAATTTTTTTTATTAACATGCTTAGATTTTATCAGTTGGACAGTTCCATATATTACTTAAGTGGTGTATTTGTGTACTTAAGTTTGAAAAAGCTTCATTAAAAATAGGAACTCGTCTTTTAACGTTGAATGCAACAAATTTATTTCGTCTCAATGTAAAGGCAGTGGTTCCTTTTCCAACAGAGTAAAGCAAAGGCTTAAAAGTAAGAATCTTTCTTGTTTGTTTAAATTAAGTATAAAAAATTTGTTCTAAAATGATGGTTGATAATTTGTTCATTTCGAGAATTTTATAATGGTGATAGAGAGAAAATATAGTTTTAAATTATTATCTCATGTTAATTACGAGATAATTTAACACTAATAATATAAATTAATATAATTTTCCTCATATAAAAGTAATATATATATATATATATATATATATATATGTGTGTGTGTGAGTATGTATATACTCACTCAGATCTTCATATAACGAACCTCTTTATTGCGAACTTTTTCCTGGAACCAAGAACATTTTACTATTCTATTCGTCAAATAACCTACAAATAGCCGGGTGCATTTTCTATTAAACGAACTTTTTCTCTTATGATTTAAAAAATATTTTAGAACATTTTTAAAATTATTCTCTTTTTAGCACATTTTAGGTTGATCAATGACTTTGAGTTGGTTTTACCAGGTACCTAATTCCCCTGGAGCTGTAAAATTGCCGTATTTTTTCAAACCAGAAACTTATTTAAAATTAACAGATCTTATAAGTTATTCACTTTAAGGACGCATGTGGCTTAAAATTACTGGTTATTAAATAATGTATGTTTAAAATTACTTTTAAGCTTAAAGTAAAAATCTCATTAAAAAATTCATTAATTTTAATGCAAAATTTTTTTTTGAAGTTGAAAATACAGTGTATTCCTGGAAAATTTTTTTCCTTGTTTAAATGCAGATGACTTTTTGATGGTTAAGAGATATAGAAAAAAAATATACATTAATTTACCAAAAAAAAGTGAGAATAATTGCTTTTTAAAATAATGTATAATGTTTATGAATTTAAAATATTAGTTTTAAGTGGTTTCTTAAATATATTAAAAGATGAATCTCTATTTAACGAATTTTTCACATAACGAACTTTATAACGACTTCGTTAAATAGAGGTCCGACTGTATATATGTATTTAAATGTCTAAGAATTTCGATGAAATTTTCCTTCAAAGGTAGTTTTAAATGAGATATTTTAATGATACAATTACCTTTAATGCGTAGTATCATAACGGAGCTTAAAATCGATCTCACAATCAAAATGAAATAATCAACTTCAATTAGGCATATATGATCGAATGAAACCGAATTTCTTTGATATATCAGAATTGCAGGCATATAAATTATATATATTTGAAAAATTCTTTAAAAAATATAAAAATTCTTTCTTCAAAAATAACATTCTTAGGAAAAGCTAGAAAACCCCATGTTTATGATTTTTAAATATATGGAAAATAAGGTAAAACTACACTACAGTTTTTAAAAAAATTTAAATGTCTCTCAATTTTTATAAAGAGGATAAACGCAAGCAGCAGCGAAGACAGCCAGATTGATGAAAAACTTATCATTCACTTATTTCTCTTTTTTATTCCCAACAATTTTTTACATCAATATCGATTATGTTCTAATTTTTTAATAAGACAAGATTTTTATGGAAAAATATTAAAAATGTATTTTTTAATCAACTATCATCAGAAATCGTGAATTATTAGACCATCTTTTAAGTCCTATTTTTTTAAAAAATACAATCAGTTCCCGATTTAACGAACCCCTATTTAACGAATTTTTCTCTTTTCCTGATTGGAAAGAAAGACAAAATTACCTAATTACAAATAATAAACCCTGAATTAAAGAATTATTTCAACATCTGAAATTTTTTTTATTATTATTAATTCGTGTTAGAAAAAATTGATTTTTCTTTTCAAATAACATCTTTTTTGACCAGAACAGAAAATGATTTTCTTGCAAGCAGCCAATTTCGAGAACGAAGGGTATTAGACATTACAGGTGCAGATGAATCATGAGTAACATGTCGTGTAAGTTTTGAATAAGAAATAAATTCCTTTCTTATTTCTAATTTTTCACGTAGTTTGGAAACTGTGAAAACGTATCTAATGCAGTAGGTTGTAGATGACGCAGTATTTTCTTCTCTATATAAAGTTGAAAAAATAACCCTTTCAAGTCAGAAATCAAAAAGACTTTCAAACATCTATTATTCATTATTTTAAAATTTACGATTAACTGGTGTGTAGTAATTTATTTTTAGTATTTTTAGCGCTTCAATAAAAAGTGTGTAATTTCTAACCATGGATATTTTTGAGTAGTTGCTTATTACAGAATTTACAAAAGATAAATGCAGAAATTTGTATTTTATTTGGACCCCTGTATAACGATTAACCCCGATTTAACGAACAAAATGTTCGGTCCCGATGAATTCGTAAAATCGGGGTCCAACTGTATATAAATTTCTTGAATAGAACCATAGATTCTCATTTTCAAAAGTTGACTATGAATCCACGTATCTATAATTCAGTCAAAAGCAACAAAAATGTAACGATATTGAAAAGTATCAAAACTTTTAAGTATTAGTGATTTTATAGTGCTTCATATCTATTTATGTAAGGTAGAATAATTAGACGTGGGATTTCTATCACAAATAAAAATGCTGTTATACGAAAATAAATAGTAAGACATAAGAAATATTCGAAACGTTTTTGTAGAAAGAAAAAGAAATATTACTTAGAAAAGATATACCAAACAACTTTTACATTTCTTTTCGTAATTTTTGAAAACTCAATGCAGAATATTTGATACAAGTTGAAACAATAAAAGGAAAAATTATGTTTAAACAAGGAACTTTTTTAAAAAAAATGTTTCTTAACTTAAAATAAATAATAAAAAGAAAGACTTAATAGAAAATTTGTTTTATAAGAATAAAAAGGACATGTGAAAATAAGTAACTTATATGTGAAAAGAAAATATATATTATTTTTAATAATCAGTGAATAATATAAGTTGTAAATAAAAATATAAGATTATTTTTATAGAGAATGAGGACAATTACCAAATAAATATAACGAAGATAAATAAAAGTTGAAATAAAATGTTTTCGGAACTTTTATATTATAACTTTAATAGACACGTACAAAAAAAGAAAGAAAGAATTATTTACCTCTTCTATGGCCTGGGAAGTAAGACTTCTTTGGAGTGACAAAATTCAATGTAGGATTCTGAAACCGATCGAAGAAATATATAATTGTGAAAAGGGACAGAAAAAAAATATTCCTTTTTTCAAAATCGTTCTCAATACAGAACGAGAATTTCGCACACCATTTGCACCACAAAGGAATTGACCAATGACAGAGAGAGAAGGAGGTCCTTCGTTGACGTTTAGACCAATCTGTAGCAACCTCTACATAGCGGGAAATATGAAACTATGACGTAATTTCACTTTCGAGTCTGGCACCAGAGTGAAAAATATGCAGCACAAAAGAAAAGAAACACGTAAGTTACTCTTTTCCCTTTTCTTTTATTTGTTAATTCGATCACTTAGTTGACATCGTTTCATCATATTTTGAACGAATCCGGGAACTTAATTACCTCCTGACGTTTTTTAATGCAATTAAGAATTCTCATATTACATTTTTTTTATTACATTTATTGATTACATGCTACATTTAAAAAAATAATCGAGGAAAATTTAGGTAAAAATATCCTACTTAATAGAAACAGAAATCATTTTTAAAAACTGCACAAAAAAAGTACACAATTGATGAGTAAAAAGTAAGAAAAGGCAGTCAATATAAGGTATGTATATACAATCATTACTCTATATATTCATTTCTTTACTAAAATACACATAATACATATATGTAAATATATAATTTACAAAAGTGTACACTTTTGTAATGAATAATGCATTTTGTATGCAGCACATAGTTAACTTTTATATTCTTCCGCTACGGTTTTAAAATAATATTGATAAGTTTATTCACATTACATAAATTATTATTAAATAAAATATAATTATCGAACAATTATATATTTATATTCTTTAACAATTTTCAAAAAAAAAAAAACTGCCAATAAATAAGTTATTAAAATGCTTTGCAAGTCTGAAGTAGAGAATAGTTCTCTTACTTTTAGATATATGTATATAAAAAAAGATTCATGTCTTTTCTCTCTCTCTCTTTTCTTTTTGAAATTATAACGATGTCGTTTGACCATTTTTGAGATCTATTTCTGTAAAGAAGTTTTTCTTAACGTGCTATATGTAAAATAAGGTTTTAATATTACAAAGATGAAACCTGGAATAAAACAAAATATTCCAAAAAGGAAAAAGCATAAGAAAATATTGAATTTATGGACTTTTACAATTAACAAATGGTTCGAATGCTTAAGACAGATTCTAAGTTAGGAAAACAAATATTTTTCATTAAAAAATATTAATGTTTTATAATTAAAGAAAAGTTGGAAACATGTGTATTAATTGATGAAAAATTGAATAAAGGCTCTTGGTAAATTCAACGAAAGTGTTAGAACGTTGATTTCTCCAGGAATTATTTGAAAAATTGGATTAATTGAAAATCATAGTATTTTCAAAAGAATTCGTTTTTACTGAAAACAGTGGGAGGAGGATTTTTATTCGAAAAATAAATTTATTTTTATAATATTAGAGTCATATCACCTTTGTGTTGATGAATCAAATAATGTTTTTAATGGTTATATTGTTACTGAAGATAGAAGTAATGAAAATTTGAATGATTAATTTTTTTTATAAGCATTCATTTTTAATTCAAAATGATCAAAAAATCTTTGCTATTTTCCTATTTGAAATTGATAAAATGGCGTTTCCCTTAAAAGTAAATGTACATAGTATTTAATAAAAAATGCTAACACAACAACATTAACTATATTATAAAATTTATACAAAATGTGTCAAATAATAATGTATGAGCAATTTGCTCGTTAAATACTGATAACACGAAAAATCCTTAGAATACTAATTTTTCCGTAATAGATGCATTTTCCATGTGTGTAACTACCTTTCTCAATGACTCGTAACATCTGTTAACTGCAATTTTTCTTAATTCTATTTGAAATATTTGTTAAATGTGGAGAATATAATAAAACGACAGTTACAATTAAATAGGAACTCAAAATTTACTTTTCTGTATATATGATTACTCAGTGGGGATATAATTTATCCAAACATTTTTAAAGCAAATCTCAAATTATAACTCAGTGACGCAACAGCCCATGAGGGCCAAGACCTACTGTGCCCACCTCAGTATACGGGACCATTGGGCGTGAGGTGCTAGAGCAGATGTTCCAAACAGGTGGTCAGTCTAAAGCGAAACACCCCCAGTGTTATAGTCCACAAGCAAGCTTGGTACTCATTTATCAACCCACTAAATGGTTCAAAGGCTGAGAAAGCAAATCTATTTCATATAAATTAAAATGATTTTATTTTTCACTTTTATGATGAGATTTTCACACTAAAATGACAAAAAGGGTTGATATTTTTCTCGAATTAAAGACTTATTACATATTTTAGGAAGGCGAGAAATATTGAAATTTTTTATTTTGTAACACTTGTACACACACTGAAGTACCACTGATTTAGAGATACCTACCTAGTAACGGGTTGAGCATCCTCTAGCCTTGATAACGGCTGCCATACGACGAGGTATAGATTCAACAAATTTCTGAAAACATTCTACGGGAATGACTTGCCAAACATTGGCTAAAGGTGTCCACTATTCAATAAGGTTCATTGGTGCTGTGTGATGATGAACCTTTCCAAAACAACCCAAAGATGCTCAATAGGATTTAAGTATGGGCTTCTAGGTGGCCAATTTATGACAGAAAAGTCAAAGGAATGCTAATCCAACCAGCCAGTGGACAACCGGTACTCGTGAGAGGTACAGTTGTCTTGCTGTAAAACTCCATTACCATGCAGAGAACAGAACAGTATAAACGGATGGATGTCATCAACCTGCAACTCTGTGTACCACCGAATTGCATTGAGGGTGGTTGGCACACACACCAAAGTTCCCAAACAGTGCCACGAAAAAACAGCACAGACCATGATTGAGTCACCATGTTCTTGTATAGTTCCAACCTGGCATGCGGATCCATGGCTTCGTGAGCCTGACGCCATATTCTCAGCCTCCCGTCAGCGTTAAGTAGTCGGAAGCGAGATTCATCACTCCGTGCTATTCGTTTCCAGTCCTCTACATTCCAGTCTCTGTGTTCTTTTGCCCAGGTTAGACGTACAACCAGTTGGCGAGCTTTGAGCAATGGTACTCTCGTAGGTCAACAGCTCCCGAAACCCATACTGGGAAGCGAGCGTTACACAGTCCATTTACTGACTGCACGACTGGCACCGTCATTCAACTGGGTTTTAATTTGAGCTAATGTTTGCATTCACTGGCTATGTACAATATACCTGAGACGTCTCTCGCCACGCACTGTCAAGGCTAAGTGTCCTTTGAGGTTTGCCCGATCGCTAGTTTTTTGTCCACCATCCATGTATTTTTGGTACACTCTTGACACTGTCGACCTTTAAAATCCTGGCTGTCTGACGATTTCGGAAATTGAATGGCCAATGCGTCGCGCACCCACGATTTGTCTGCGATCGAAGGCGTCTAAATCAGGCAGTTTACCCATACTGGCAATTCCACCAACTAATTCAGAACAATCACAGTATTCGCTATACATGCAGTTACCACAGTGCCCTCATTTGCACATACATGATGCGCAGCACTACACAATTTGCATAGCCCTTGTTACCCCTAATTCAGTGGCACTTTAGAGTATATTTAATGTAAAAACAAATTTATTACGTATTAAGTTATTCTTTTGATATTTCAAATATGATTCTTTTACTATTTTAGAACAGATGATGTTCCAGTTGTCTTCTTCAGAAATTGCTCGTCTGATTCAAGGAAGAGCTGGAGTCTTGGTGATTTTGAGAAAGATTTGAGGTTCTAGATTAGATTTCACTGAGGACTCATAAAGATTGCAGGCTATTAAAATTTAATTCGATTATGAAACCCTTATGCGTTGTTACTTAGAAATGGTCTGAAATTATGAAGTATGCAACTGTAATACAATTTAAAATAATTTTTTTCACGTAACTTTTTTTATTCTTCAATTATATCTATAGCAAGTTTTTAAGAAAGTTGTTTAATTCTAAGTAATACATACACACTCCACCAGCATTTTTTTAAAAGCAACAACAACAAATACGCGTGTTAATTTCTCCTTCTATAGTTAGAAGAAATTTTCTTGTAGAACAAAAGTTTATAGTAAATAAGAAACACAAACGTTTTAATATAAATTTGTGCGTGTGACTTGAAAATAGAATAAAGTAATTTTTTAACCCTTCAAAGTGCCTTGAATTAATTCTTTCTTCATCTTTTAAAGTTTCTTAGAAAATTTAAGAGAAAAAAATTACGACACGAAACTAAATGAATTACACACATTATCTGTGACGAACGACATTTTGTTCTAACGAGCATTCTGAAAGTCGATGTCCAATTAGATTGATGAGATCAGTTTTCGGAACACCGAAACTGAACGAACCAGAAAATGACGAAAGTGAACACTGATTTTCTAGTTCAAAGGGTTATGAACTTATATCACCAGTTCATCCGTCAGAGGTGTCCAGGAAGATGGATTAGATCTAACCAGCTTGAGTTTGGCGTAACATTACGCTTTTCTTTCTAGTTCTCTCTCTCTCTTTTTGGAAAACAAAAATTATAAACTTCAAGATTATGTTCTTATACACGAAACCTTTAAAACCGATAAATACTATTTTTAAGTAAAAGTAATACATATATAATCCAGTAGCGCACACAGGAATTTTTCAAGGGGTGGGGGGAAGGGTTCAGGGTCGAAAGTCCACCATCCTTGTATCATTCTTCTTTTGATTTTGCTGATTTTCTGAAACAAAAAACAGTAATAAACTAATTATTGAATAAATAATTAGCATTAATTAATAAAATTAATCATTAATAACAAATACATAATTAAATTTTACGTACTATATACTTAGAATTATAATCAATCGGGAAAAAATCAAGGGCTTTGGGGGTCCGGACCCCTTGTGGGCGCCACAGATATAATCAAAAAGCATTGGCGCACACAAATGCTCCAGGGTCCGGACCCCCTAAATCCTTGATTTTTTTGTTTGATTATAATCCTATGCATATAGTACGTAAATTTTAATTACATATTTGTTATTAATGTTATTATTGTTGTGTATGACAAAATGCAAAGGTGGACAAAACATAAAGTTATAGTCAAATATTACTAAAGGTGTGAATCACTGCCGTAGCAACATACATAGCACGATGCGCATTTGTTATTAATAATTAATTTTATTCTTAATGCTGAGATTATCTATTCAATAATAATTTTTTTACTATTTTTTGTTTCCAAAAATCGACAAAATCAAAAGATGTTGGGTGGCGTATTGGAGCATGATACGAAAATGGTGGACTTTTGACCCTGGACCCTTCCTTTTGAAAAATTCCTGTGTGGATCACTGTCAGAAAGTAATTTATAACGATAAAATATTTTTCAACGTAGTAATTGTAATTAAAAATGAAAGGAGATATTTTTTCATTACATATCCTGAGAAGAAAAAAAAATCCGAGCAGGGTATATTATTATGAAAGAGAAATTTTACATATTGAATTAGATGATTTTATATGTTTACATGTCGAATTGTTATTGCGCATAGCAGTGGCGCACACAAGGGTCTAGACCCCCAGTATGCCCCTTGATTTCTTTCTATTGATTATAATCCTATGTATAAAATGCGTAAAGTTTTATTAAGTATTTGTTATTAATTAAGTATTTGTTATTAATTTAATTAATTAATTTTTATTATTTATTGAGTAATTAATTTTTTACTTCTTTTGGTTCCCGAAAATCGTCAAAATCAATAGAATATGTTGGGCGGCGTATTGGAGTATGATACGAGAATGGCGGACTTTCGACCTTGGACCATTTTCCCCTTGAAAAATTCCTATGAGTGCTATTGGCATATAGCTTTGTTACTAGAGCAAAAATGGGAAAAAAAATAAGTATTAATAATATTGGATGTAAAAGTATTATTGCGTTTTGAAATATCTTGAAAATAAGAATATAGTATGCGATAAATGAATATTTATCGTGAAAATAAAAGAAATGCATTTATTTTTTAATTCTAAGACACATTTCAAGTTCTTACGAATCTTTTTTTTCTTTCATGAGAAATCAAATTTTTCAATACATATCAGCTAATATTTCAACTAAATAAAAAATATTTTAATTTTTGACACTTATTGTACTCTCTCTCTCTGATAACAAGATGATATTAATTCATCGAATACAAATTAAAATTATGGAATGATGAGTGAATTTGAACATGGTAAAAATGATGAATAATCGTAAAATAAAAGTAAAAATTAAGTTATTAGTTAATTAATATGACACTTTTAGATTAATCAACTTTTTTAACTTTCTAACAATTTTAAATTTTGGCTTAAACTGGAAATAACTTTATTTACTAATTCAGACAAAAAATACAATCAATCAATAAAAAATGTTCCAAACAGAATCTCAAATAACTTGTCAAGTTTTTCACGCTTTTCATTTCATCACGTTATTAGAGTAACACTCACAGCAGCGCAATCTGTAACATATTAATCTAATTGAATTAGTAGGTCATCAGTTTTTATGCCCGTGATAGAGTGGACAAATAATAGACTCTTTAAATATTTGGGATCTCCTGACACGCGCCACGCACGCTGTCAACTGTCTGAGGCCTGACAGTTGTTCATAGTCTCTTGTTTCTCAGCTTAATAGGGCCGCATTAAAGTTGATTTCTCTTTCGGTTTCTTCTTTCCTGCAATACCAAGGTTGCTTTAAAAAATCCCCTCTAGTTGTAAGAAATTTTGGCAATTATGTCTTTCGGATTCCCAACTCATAAATATTAATTTATTAAGAATAATTGTTGATTTAATAACAAATAAAAAGAGACAAAAAACAGTTGTGAGTTCAGTAGGCCCCTTCTTAATTGGTCAGCACACGAGCTTTGTTAAGATAATGATACGGCCTGTATGCCAAATTAATAACCGGCTACATCATTATTCCCCTTTAAAAATTAAGAAAAAAGCAGAAAAAGGATGGGGAATTTTTTAATCGTACATTTTTATTATAACATTACATTTTTAAAAATAAAAATGTACAAACTGAATTTTTGAAGCCAGGTTTCCCAACCCTTCTTTTTTTTCTTGGAGACTCTCAAAGACCGTAATTTAAATTTGTAGATTCCCACACATGTATAAGTCATATACACTTCCTTAGAGTAAAATTGCAACTGCATGAAGAAATGAGGGTAGCTATAAACGTGAATAACAGGAGGGGTAGAGATGAAAAACATATGCAAATGATGAAATTTGCGTACGCAAGTGGTCACATTATATTGGGTTTCTTAATTTAAAAGTCATCACCTGGTTAACTCCATGTATACTATCAGCAGCAGATTGCAGCATCAGAGCTGCTGAGGAAGTACAGAATAGGCATGGGAGACGTCAATGAGCTGAATACCAGAAGTTATTGCCTGCTGAACGAGAATGTATACTGGAGCTGCGTAACCTCAGTCGGACGGGTAGTCGGGACAGTTCAGAAATGTGTGGCAAGAAAGACGTAGGATTATTTGAGAACACGGCGGAGATGGTTGAGATACACAAAAAGATCCCACTGATAGGCACAATTATCGAATGGTTCGGTGAGACCGTTTAAGATGTTCAAAAAGCCACCTCTCTTCATCAGAGGTTCCATCTTTCTTTAGGCAAACCATCCGCAACAGGTTGCTTGAAGGACGCCCATGTGAACGGCAGAAAATCACTGGCGCTCCTTTAACTTCTCAGCAAAGAGCTACACGCCGGATTTGTTGGCAATGTTACCACCAGCAAAACAAGTTACATTGATTATTGTCTTCAGATTCTTCCCTATACTGTTTATGGAAGAATCACAATCATGGAAGGGTGTGGTATCGTCCCGGAGAACGTCATTTACCAGCCTATAACAACAAGCATCTCACCAGTCCCACATCAGATTGCATGATTTGGGATGGTGTTCCAACAGTGGGTATCCCTTGTGTAATTACCATCAATTCAACATCCAATTAGAATGTTATGCATGCTATTTTTCCTGTAGTTCGGCTATTTGGGTGATTGTACTCAGAATGATATTCCAACATGCCCGGTCTCATGTCACAAGATGAACTCTCAATAACATGAATGGAATTGATGTCCCACATTGCCCTGTAGCCTCTTCCATTAGTTCTCCCATCGAACATGTGTGTGTGTGATTTTATCGGAAGTGCGTTACAATAGACATTCCAAGCGCTTAACGCAAAGGAATTGATATCTGCAATACACTCAGCTTGGTAAGGAAATTATTAGGATATTATTAATTGCTTCACATTAACAGTTTCACTAATTAGAGACTTGAATAGCTACCGTGGGAAAAATACTGAATATCTAATGTTTAATTCAATACTACTGAATTACACACATCTCTAGTGCATACTTTTGTTTTTTTAACTCTTTTTATTTTAATTTTATTTTTACCGCTCCTATTGTTTTAACATGCTTTCGCGCATTTCTTTATGGTGTTGAAATTTAATTTTTGAGACGTGCATGTAATACTTGTGCAATTATCATAAACTTTAAGCATCGAAGATTGAATGCTGAAACGAAAGTTCTAAAATAAAATAAAGTTATAAAAATATAAAAAATGGTTGAAAATTAATGTTTTATTTAATTTTTTTGAACAGCTGCACCATTGCTCTTTCCAGAAATCTCTATTTCTTGTATTATTGTTAGCTCACTCTAACAATAATGTTCAATAACACAAACAATAAATTTTACCACAATGATACTGACTACTTACTACAGAATTAAACAACTACCGTTGACTGACTGATAGATTAGTTGATGCTTAAATAAAAATTTCTTCTGAATGTGTGTGTGTGAATTTTTATCCCCCCTCCCTCCTGTCAACTGAAGAAGGTTCCGAAAAATATAATGTACCAGAAAAATATACTGTCCCTATGAATTTCTGAACTTTATCATATTAGTTCATTTCACATTATTAAATTATTTTACTAATGGCATTTTAACATGAACTTCTTATATATATATATATATATATATATATATATATATATAATATATATATATATATATATATATATATAAGTCTACATTTTTTTAATACTCATTTTTTAAAGCTCTCATTTTTATTCCCGGCGTATAACGCGCACCCCTAATTTTCGATCTTATTTTTTGTGTTAAGTGCGCGTTATACGCCAAATTTTACGGTAATAACTTCATATTATTTGGAGCACCAATATATACACTTAGGAACAATGAAAATAGCGACCCAAGAAGGAAGCTAAGTACACAATCGCGAAACTTTGCAAATAAGTACAGCGTAATGTGATATGCAAATGATCCAAGTTTTGTGCCAATACGCATGCTCATACACGCCGAGGTGGCGCTACAATCAGGGTGCTATATAAGCCAGCGCAAATTCGAAGATTCATAAACGTGACGATTTCCCGCCGATTGTAGGAAAACTTTGGTAAGCGAAACATGCCAGGTAAAAGTACTAGAAGACATTTATCACAGTTAAGCGAGTTTGAGAGAGGCTTGATCATCGGGATGAAAACTACAGGCTGGTCGACGTGCCGTGGCTGTTGGCCAGGTGGATCGTTCGGAGTGTGCCGTTAGAAATTGTTGGAAGCAGTGGACACGAGAAGGTACCCACGCGCAGAAACCCGTGTCTGGAGCGACCATGAAGACCACGAGGAGAGATGATCGAAGGATCGTGCGGCAAGCACTTGTGGACCCCACAGTGACTCGTTCAACGGTACGAGCAGACGTAGGCGTAGCAATTGTTCCACAAAGAATTTCCAGACACCTTGCAGAAGCAAATCTTAAATCCAAGCGCCCTTTCTGTGCACTCCCTTTAACACCGGGACATCGGCAACTGCGTCTACAGTGGTGCCAAGCCAGATCAATGTGGAATGTCACAGATTGGCGAAAGGTTGTGTTTAGTGATGAATCCCGGTTTGTTTTGGGGACAGATGATAACCGTGTACGGGTGCGGAGGCGCCCTGGCAAACGGTACAATTCCCCCACTGTTCTACGTCACACTGCCCGCACAGCTTGTGTAATGGTCTGGATAGCCTATCATAGCCTACGATAGCCGGTCCACTTTAATTGTGATGCGTAGAACCTTAACGGGCCAACGGTACGTTGATGATATTCTTCGACCCCATGTAGGACCTTTCCTAAATAGTCTCCCAGGGGCAATTTTCCAGCAAGATAATGCTCGTCCGCATACAGCAAGAGTTGCTCAAGACTTCCTACATCATTTTCAGACTCTTCCATGGCCGGCTCGCTCCCCCGATTTGTCTCCTGTAGAGCACGTATGGAATCAGCTAAAACGGCAGATGCCATCGTGTCACTCTGTACATGATTTAGAGTTGGCTGTTCAAGATTTGTGGGCCTTTCTTCCTAAGGACAACATAAGGTGTCTAATCAACTCAATGCCGGACCGTGTGGCGGCATGTTTTGCAGCCGGAGATGGTCCAACGCGCTATTGAAGTTGCCCAGTATTTGTGTCGTTGCACACCCTGTATTCGTTTAATTGTCTTGTTTTTGAGATCAAGTGAATCTCTCATCTGTGTCATTATGTGTATTAAATTTCATTTCAATCCGATGCTTTCTTCTTTGGTCGCTATTTTCAATGTGCCTGAGTGTATTTGTGAACAACCTCAAAGACTTCATGGATTTCGGATAGGAAACGATGTCTTAAAAAATATTTTTTGAACTTTTTCTGAATACTCCCTTTTATCATATCTTTTATCTTACTTATCTCTAAGCAATAAGATTAAAAAGTTGCAGCATATTTTACAAATACTATAGGAATACTATTAACTAACATGGAATCACTATCCATTCCACTTACTTTATATGACAGGCGCTTCATTACGTTGAGTTCCCAAATTATCATTTTAATTAAGATTGCGCACTAATTTTTTGCATCATTTTTCAGTTTATTTCACTTTTTATTTAAACTAACAAGGAACTTGTATTTGTGTTTATTTTTCCAGTTTTTATTTTTGTTGGAAATGAAAATGTCGGAAGCTTATTTAAAATTATGAAATTATTTGTCGACTCCTCGGTATGTAAAAGGAATGATACTTGATTAATGTAAAAAGTTACTCATTACATGCATATATGTTTTAAAAAAACCATTTTTGTATTTTTTATTACTTTTTCATTAGCTTTTAAAAATTGTAGGTTTTCAAGCAAAATTCTGGGATTCTCAGCACAATAGATTTAAGAATAGCTTAAGAACTGTATATAAATTGTATAGTTGTGGCTAAAGAAAAGTGAGCGTTTTCGAACTAATTGCCATTTCTAATTCCAAATATCTTGGTAGATTTTAATATCGAATTTTGAAAATGGATTCCCCAGATATATAATTTCATAGCAAGAAAATTCAAGTATTGTATTTCCAAAATAAGATTTTGAGTTATTGAAGCAAGTTTATAGCATTTTCTAGTGTTATTGGCAGATACCTTAACTTAGTTTTCAGAAACTTCGATAAAGAGGAAAACCGATGGAATGATGCCTTGAACGAAAAAATATCAAAATAAAGAAACCAAACACGAAAAAAAAAAAAAAAATCTAAGTTCAAAGAATCGGGAATTACATGCGATCGATCGAAATTATTAAAAATCGCCTATATTAAGTGGTCTGAGGGGTGTTAAATTTCTCTAGAGGTCTGAAAATATAAACAATTTTCAAACAAGTATAAATCTTTTAAATTTAAATTAAATAATTCGACTCTTTTGCACATTATTTATAAAGGAATGGGGCTTCAGAAAAGTATAAAATGTTTAAAATATAATCATAATTTCAAAAATTATAAGCATATGAAAATAAGAAACTTTACTATAAGATATATTTATTAAGTTTTACGTCGCGCATGCTATTGCCTAAAATAGTAGTTTTAATTACTAGCTATAAGTTGATTTATAAAGTTAAATGCATTCTTATTACACTGTAGCTATTTTTATATAAATAGAATAATAACTTAGATATTTTAATACATTAAAAAAGTACATTTTTAAAAAAATATTTAAAAAATTGCAATATTTTACAAATATTTTGAAATACAAAGGATATATAATACTGAAATTATGTAGGGTTTTAAGAGTGTGATGCATTTTATAATTCTGTAAAGTTTTATACATCAGAGGCTTCTACTTTAGAACATAGCGTTCGAAACGCAAAAAATACTTAATATTTACTGTAGAATTATCATATTATTATGATTTTTAAAATTATTATTATATTTTAAACATTTTATACTTTTCTGAAGCCCCCTTTTTTATAAATAAAATGTAAAAGATTCGAATCATTTAATTTAAATTTAAAAGAATTATATCTGTTTGAAAATTGTTTATATTTTCAGACCTCTCTAGAGAAATTCAACAACACCCCTGAGACGTCTTAATAGTTCTTAAACTGTGGTCAGTAGACCCCCGGGGTCCCCAGCGTCTTTCTAGGGGGTCCGCGAAGGTCTCTAATTTAATATCAAGACAATTTATTAAGATTTCCCTTTTTACTGACTATGAAACGCATCGTAGAAAAATTGAAAGATGTGCCATCCAAGACTAGATTATTAAATTTTTGACGCCAGTAAAAAAACTCTACTTGAGTATGTATTCGATCAAGAATATTAATTCAGGGAGGGGTGTTCAAAATCTTGGGGTTTCGCAATGTCGGGCAAATACATAAAAGGGGGGGCATGATAATCGAAAGTTTAAGAACCGCTGGTCTAAATAGTTGCTATGAAACAACGATGTTGGGTTTTCGGAATTTAGGATATTTCTCAACTGCAGGGATTTTTAACAACTTGATTACAGTAATACTTAAGTACTATAAGAACCCTTTACATAACAAACCATAAATATAATACAGAAATAGAATCAATTAATTACAAATATATCTGATATCGTAACGGAGGCTTACTAACATTTCTAGTAAGATATGTTCTGTTTGAGTTTATGTTTCCATGTAATTAAATCAATGGATCCATTTTATATGTTTATAAAATTTTTATGAATCATTTCTGGATAAGGAATTTTAGGAATAATTTTATTTGCGTATCCCTAGAATTTACATACCATGATTAGAGTACTATTGTTCCAAAAAAAGAATATTCACTTTAATTCCATCGTTACCCTTTAATAGTTCTCTTTAGCATTCATTTTGCAAAGAAAATCCGTATTCTCTCACTAAATGGGAAATGCTACCACAAAATAATGTTCTGTTTAATGCTTTGCAAAGAGCAGTTATTTTATTTTAATTATTAATAATAAAAAAAATGCCGACGGCAAAAAAGTAGCAGAGGTAAGGATCACAACAATTACATCGACAACAAGAATCACGTAAGTAGCCATGAAATAATTTGCATAAGATTTTGTTTTGTTTCACGACCAAAATTAAACCCTTTGCCACGATGAATTTCGTGGGCCTCGATCTGACTACGTCAGACAGATGGGATTAGAAACAATACAACAACAACACTTCGATCAAGAATATTAATACAGAGATTTTTTATTGTTTGCAACCACCTCGCCATTACTGCAACGTAATATTTTCAAAAAAATAGTAGAAGCGGGGAGTGTGTTTAAGTAGTAGAGATAGTCTTATAGGATTATTGAGGAACCTTTTTAAATCATTCAGCCATATGGTGGGAGTCAGAAATGGGTTTTTAAAATCTTGGGGGTCCGTGATGTCAGGTAAGGAGGGAGGAAGCCCACGACGATCGGAAGTTTAAGAACCGCTGAGTTAGATAATAAGAGCTGACAAACTTATTTAAGCTGCTGTTGTTGTGTGTTTTATCCTGGGATACGTATGAAATACGAGAGGTAGAAGGACAGAAAAATACAATACAAACATAGAAGAAAGTAGATTTTTTATTACAAATGATTATCCCAACATATAACAGAAGGGGTGCGCTGCTTTCCATTCGAGAGGGGAATCCATTTCATGTGAAAGTCCGACTTCTTTTCCCGAAGATACATCCTTGACTTATTCGGGATTCGTGCCCGAGCCTACTCGATTACACGCAGATGGTCATATCCATCATACCGGCTGGGTGCCACTTATTTAAGTGAATATAGTATTATAACTATCTACAAATAATTTGTAAGAGAGAGGTACTTTATTCCGTGATCCAACGACGAGTTCCACATTACCAAAAAAAAAATATGGCTTTAAGTGGTTAACGAGTTGTGTATGAAACGCTTCCTCAGCTAGCGACTGAAAACATCAAAGCCAAATAAAAAAATATCGATTGTACTTAAATTTGTAAATGAGTAAGATGAAAACTTATTTTACTGATAACAAACATGCCTTCTAAGTAGTGCAGATCTTTCAGAGATAATACTTTTCAATCATCAGAACGATATCTTGTTATTTCTCCGGCGTTGGCTATTTTGTTAAAAAATATTATTCATTCTAATTTTATGCGCTGGAACAAAAACATAAAACTTCACACAAAACATATTCTTCTTTTTTTAATATATGTTAATTCAGAACGTGGTTCATGGAAAATAGTTTCTTTTACATTTAATTTAAGGCTTGCTTGCTTCTTAACTGCTATTATTATTTTTTTCATTAGCCGAGTAAAATTCTTCATCCCCAAAACAGTTTTGCACACAATTAGATTCTGAAACAACCAGAAGATTGTTTACTATTCCCCAAACGGTTTTTAAAAAATTATTTTTCTAAAAAAACAAGGTATTAGTTTCTCTTAGTAGGAATGGGGATTCTAATGTTTACCTTATCTGCTCAAAAAGTGGGTGTATCCATCCCCATTAGGATGAGTGACAGTCGGACTCAGAGACGGACCGCGTATTTATGTGATCTTCCCGTTAGGCTAATGTAGCATCACATTTTAACAAGTTTACGAAACGCCTCATTTGTGAGATCTCAAAAAGGCTGGTTAGGATTACAAATCACTACTTGTGAGGTTGATAGATGGTTTTTAAAGTAGGATCAAGCCTGTCCTCAGCTGGAATTGCCGCACGCGTATCAAAATGAGTAAATGATAGCGCTTTATTCAAAAACACTCTTAAAATAATAATACGTGGGAGTTTCAAACATGTTTAAGTTACACTTTTTTTATCATTTTTAAAGAAAATTTTTTAAAAATACTATTAAATAACTAAATTTCTCAAAATCTAATTTAAATCTTTCAAAATCTGTCACTGACAGCACTTGAGTAAATATTCAACGAAGTTTATTAAAATTAAATCAAAGTAATAATAAAGAAATTACAGTAAATATATATATATATAAACAAGAAAATATTTATTTACAATACTTTATGACCTTCCCTCAGCAAAATTCCACTGAGAGTTCTGATTTTAGTAGTGAGAAAGATCACAATAACTAATAAACCCAGTGGTACACACAGGAATTTTTAAAAGGAGGGGGGCAGGGTCGAAAGTCTATCATTCTCGCATCATACCACAATACGCTGTCAAATATATTCTTTTGATTTTGTTAATTGTTGGGAACAAAAACAGATAAAATATAAATTATTAAATAAATAACTAGCATTAATTAATAAAAAATAATCACTTTTTATGTACTATATGCGGTTGCACACACAAGGGGGGTCCTGGGGGTCCAGACCCCCCCATGATTTTTTTTCCGATTGATTATAATTCTAAGTATATAGTACGTAAAATTTAATAAGTAATTGGTTTTAATGATTAATTTTATTAATTAATACTAATTATTTATTCAATAATTAGTTTTTTTCTGTGTTTTGTTCCCGAAAATCGAAAAGAATCAAAAGGAGCAGGATACAAGAATGGTGAACTTTCGACCCCGGATCCCCCCACCTTGAAAAATTCCTGTATACGCTACTGACTATATGTATAGCATTATAAACTATCGGAAAAAAATAAAGGGCTATGGGGCGGACTCGGGGACACGCCCCTAGTGTGCGCCACTGAATAAACCATTAAATGACATTTAGCGACTAATTATTCCTTTTATGTGTGTGTGAATGAAGTTTTCTTAAAAATCTTAACATTTAACAAAATTTTCCGCTGAAATTTCTCTCTCATAAAAGAATGATTGTCCAGAGCATGATAAAGTTTAATTTTAATACAATCTTACTTATAAATTTTTAATAATGCGTGTTTGTTTTATAATGGTAATGGCAGGTTGCCATTTAAAAGAGTATGAATAGAGAATTTTGTTATTAATTACAAAAATTTTCGTTCTACAATAGAATTTTACACGAAATTATAAAAAATGAAAAATATAAAAAAAGTTTATTACCGGCTTAGCTAGTCCTAGTGGGCCCTGTATCAAAATTCCTTGGGGTCCTTTTTTGAAATTGATTTTTAAATTAATAAAACTTATTAAAAATTTTCAAAATATTACACATTTGACTGAGGTCTCTGTAGCTTGGGGTAGCCCCGTATCATTGATACGGATGACGCCCCCGACTTTTATTCACTTGGTCATTTCTGCCTAATTAGAGAACCTATATTGTTTGAAATTATTTCAGACTCAAAGTAAATGTAGGGAATTATAATATTAAATTTTGAATTAAAATAAATTTGAATAAGTTAAATTCTATTTTCTCTTCATACTACTTGTATTTTTTAAAGTTAAAAAGTTTATTGATTGAAATTGCTTTGTTACCTACATTAATAAGGGAAAAGCTAAAAGTGAATACTAATATTTTCAAATTAAAAAGTTATTAAGACTGTGCTGCGCATTATTTCCATAGCCAGTGCAAAAATAAATGTTCCCATAAATCATTTTTTTACTCATATTACTTCTAATTGCGTGCGGTTTGTGTAACAGAATGTGTTCCGACACTAAATTTTTCCGTTCAAGAATGATTTCACTGAGGCTGTGTCACATTCACATGACTGAAATACAATATTAGTAAAAAACAACGAATCACGTTTTTATCAATCACACGGACGTAATATTTCTTTACTAAGTTCTCATAATGTGGGAAATTACATTGCAAATCGTTCATCTAAAGTTACATCGTACGTGTTTTTGGAAATCAGTAACAGAACCTAAGTTACGATTGGCAACAGCCAAAGAAAAATGATGTATCTATCTCAATCTCTTTTTAAATTATTTACAGCAACAAATATTGATAAAAATAATAAAAATTTTCAGTGGGTAACACAGACCTCTCTTTTGGGTAAGAGGGAGGTTACATTCTAAAAAACATGTAGAAGAAAATACCGATGAGTAATCTTAAAAGAAAAATTAAAAATTTGTTGGTCTATGGGGGATTGAAATCCCAACTCTCCCCCTTTTGGGTGTACCACTCTGGAGAGAGAGAAATGTTGGTATTCACAAACAGAAAATCAAAAATAAATTTGATCCCCGTTTTTTTGATTAGTTAGTTATTTAGTTATGAATTACTCATTAATTAGTTAAAAATATAGAAAACTAGGAAGGTGATAAATCAGTTTTGTGAAAAAAGAATTCTGTTTGGTAAGATATATTTAAATTTTGGTACTACACAACTTTTTTTAAAAAGTTGAACTAAATTAAGAATAAGTTTAAAGTTTTTAATACCATGTTTCGAGTAATTTAACCATGCAGTATTTAAAGTGTATCATTTATAAATATATTAATCAAGGATTTATTTTATTCAGCTCGTTTAACGACTGATTTTATCATTTTAAATGACTTTCGGCAACAGTATCATACTAATAAATTAGAAATATTAGAAAGATTATTATCATATTTTTTTTTATAAATGGCCCTAATAACTCAATAAAAAAGATTTCAATCTGCAACTCAAACCCTTTTCTTATTCATTTGACTCTTTAAAAATAATAAATAGAAATAAATAATTACGAATTTTCTATTTTACAACAAAAAAACTAATGGATAACCTTCTCGTAAGAAAATTAAAACGATCCATAATTACTGTTACAAAGAAACAAAATAAAGGGCAAAATGTATATCCTAGACGAGAGAATATTAAAAAAAAGGAGTTCTTTGAAACACCGATCCAAACTTTGACCTGAAATATTAACATTCTTTTACTCTTGTTCGAGTAAAGGCCGACAACGTTATCTACATCTATCTACCAATTAGCATCTCAAAAGGCTGAAAATGGAGCCAATTATCAACATTTAGTTCTACTATCTTCAGTTCCCCGAACTCCCCGAGAAGTCGCCGCTGTCAATCAAAGTGGGCCCCCTCTACCACCCACGTGAGGGGACGTAAGACGCACGGCGGAACGTTAAAGCGTTTCGAAACGAAATTTTTTACGCCACTTTGGAACTTTTTTTCATTTAGAAGACGGTAAACATTTGAGTTGGCTTAATGTTTAGAATTACGCTTAGAACACTGTTCGGATTGTCTGTGAGCGTTGGATTTTTCGGCAGACCAATTACGATGAGACGCTTCATCTTGATGCGCTAAAGAGGGGGCTGTTCTCGATGGAAAGAAGTATATTTTGTGGTCGGTTAAGTTTAGAACTTTTATTTAGGAGAGGGGTGTTTGCAATGTAAGAGATATTAAAAATACATTACCTATAATCATTTCACAGTATAAATGTAGAACATTTTTACTTCCTAGGAATCAGCAGACAGCTCTATCACAGTGGCGTAACGGAGAACATTCGCCCCCTGCAAAGTCAGGTTTTTGCCCCCCACGTTGAATTTTACAAAGGGTAGGCACATGCGTCAGTCAGGCTTTGGGCCCCTTAGAACCCTGGGCCCCCTGCGATGCGGGGGTTGCGGGGGTGTACGTTACGCCACTGCTCTATCACGTTTTTTTTAGTGGCCACATCACACAAATCCCTGTTTTTCAGCAGGACCGGAAAGTCTTTACTGATATCATAGGTACGAGACTGATCAGACCTCCCCCAGTCATATTTTTAATTGCTTGAATTTTACTATTGACGAGGCCTTAGGAAATCCTATTTCATTTTTGGATTTTTTGGCGACTTTCGGTTTTATGGAGATGGTGTAGCTAACCACATCTGGGATAAGAAACAACAAGAACAAACAACAGAACTTTTTTACAGCACACGAGAAAAAAAAAAGATACCTTCACTATTTCTTTAGGGGAAAGTTTAAAATTTAAATTTAGATATTTAAAGAAAAATTGTGACGGGTTCTCTTCGCGTCCTTCTACGAATCTTCAAGGGGAAATGCTTCTGATAAATTGCTTGATTCGAGAACCTAATTCTGTAATGGAGCCCAGTAGCGCACACAGGAATTTTTCAAGGTGTGTGTGTGGGGGGGGTCTGGGTTGAAAGTTCACTATTCTTGTATCATGCTCCTTTTGAACAAAACACAGTAAAAAACTAATTTTTGAATAAATAATTAGCATTAATTAATAAAATTAATCATTAATAACAAGTGATTAATTAAATTTTACGTACTATATACTTAGAATTATAATCAATCGGGAAAAAAATCAAGGGCTTTGGGGGGGTCCGGACTCCCAGGACCCCCGTGACTTATACAAAGAACTACTACTTGAGTTCGGGAGGAAAGACATGAATTGGACATGTTTACTTTAAATTAAATTATAGTTTATAATTGAATTTTTTGTGTTTTAGAGAGAGGATTAGGAATCTTGTTGTTCAAGGATTCAAGCGGAGTATTTGTATTAAATTACAAGAGCATTTTTTATAAATATTTAGAGTAGGCTAAAATTGACTTGTTCCTCGTGAGCTATAACTAAAGTTGATAATACTTGAGATGACAAAAATAAAGAGATTGTTGATTTTTGAAATTTTCATTCCGCCAACCCTCTCTAACGCGAACGGAGGGGCTCGCTACAAAATATGTTATTAAGATTTATAAAGAATGATCCTTGTGCTAAGAAATGTTGTATGAATTGAAATGACATTCCGCTATATAAAAAAGGGGCTGAAGTTAAGATGTCGTTTGCAATTGATACATAATAAAGTGAAAAAGTCACACTAGTAAGTATCAGAAATTCAGAGGACATTGAAATCCTATTTATTGTAGTAAATAATGTTTGTACATGAATCAAGATTTGACATTGTTGTTTTTACACTGATAATTGAAATAAAGTTTAAAATGTGTTTATTTTGGAAAGAGTTATTCTAAATATCTTTTTAGTTATGTATATATATGTATAATTATACTCTCTTTTTAATACCATCCGGAATAACTTTTTAATTATTGATGGTTCATTCCGTCGGCACCTGCATTTAAATATTTAACCAGTTTACCCGCATAACCGGGATTTATTCGTAATCGCGAATCTTGGAAGTTAACACCTTGCATCTTTTAAAAGTAAGATTGCGTCAGAAACTATGGAGTGGTAGTTTTCCGCCATTGATAGCATTCAAAAGAAGTCATGCGGGACTTGCAGCTACAAATCATCCTTCTTTTTATTTTTCTATATCGTGCGATACACATTTATAAGATAAAAAAAGAAGAAAAACCTTCAAATTTATACTAGCAAACTGAAGAACAAAAAAAAAAAAAAAAAAAAAATATTTTTTCCTATATAAATTCTCCTTTTTTACTCTCAATTCTTTTTTTAAATTTTTGTTTCTTACAGTGAGATGTACAGTATTGGTCATGTGTTGTTCAAAATGAAGTCATTCCCAAATACTTCAATGGGATAATTCAAATTATTTTTAACACCATAAAATAAGATAAACATTGTAACTTTAAGATCAATTCAATATATTCATAAGAAAATATTAGAAAAATTCTTAAGAGTAAATTCCTTATGAAAATGTGTCATCAAAGAATTTCAGGGATCAGTTTTTCAATTAAAAGTAAAATTTCCTTAAATTTGATTAACTAATTTATATTTTGCTTTGAAGTTAGTTGAGTTAGAGAAATTAAATCGAAGAATCTTAAAACAAATTTAAAAATACTAAACATTTTGAGAAATGAAACAACTAATCTGAAACGGAATCTCTCTCTTTCTTGAATCTAATCTTCAATTTATGTGTAATTCATTATTTTTTAATAACATATAACTATTTTTGATGAAATACTACTATGACAATATATTGCGATAGCCTTAACAATATACAACAAATTATATGAAAAATAGTTTTATAATTTCTGAAAATCATCGAATTAAATGTGCTTTCAAAAAATAATTGGAGTTTATTAAAAAATTCTGAACAAAAAAAAAAAAAAAAAATTGAAAATTAATATTAGTTCTTAGATAGTATGAACAAATCCTCAATGAAATATTTTTTTGTATTTTAGTTTTTTCTGCTTTGTAATATGTAACACAAAGCACTCTTTCATCCTCACATTTCATTGCATAAGTTCTAACAAATTCATCAAAGCAATTTTTGTCTATTTCCTGAAATTTTTGACAGTATTCACACATATGTGACTCACTCGATAAATTTTTATCCTTTCCCTGTCGTACGTGATCGTTAGCAATCCCCTTGATTTGACAAGAGGATTGTAGTTTTTTAATCCGTTCACGCTTTTTTACTTTCCACCCTCTGGATTTCTTTAAGAGATGGCGTCCGACCTGACAGCTAGGTTCGCTCCAATGAACTTGTGTCGCCCGAGAATAATTGAGACAAAGTCTAATTAAAGCTTTTTGGGCGGTCCTTCCCACTTTTTTGGAGTGATTCCATTTATCGGCTGAAGCCTTTTTGCTTGTTTTGGTATTGAAATGCAGTCCGGGCGCGTGTTTGAAACTGGATAATATGAGTATCAATCTTTCTTTTTCTCGTTCCGATAATTTCTAGGAGAAAAAAAAGTGTTTAAGGGCTTCTGTTCTACAAATTTTTATTTGGTTCTTCATTCTTTTTCCCTTTCTTTTTTTTTTGTAAAAGAATTATGAGCATTTATACTTTTTTACTTAAATCTATGATAAATTTCTGAATAATTTTCCTTAGGGAAAATTATTCAGAAATTTATTAGGTTATTTTTTTTAAGAAAAAACCCCGAAAATTCCAATTGAATATTAATAAGTTAAGGTATCACTTCTCCCTAAAATCATAATTGTTTAAAAAAATTGACAAAATTTTCTTATGATTTTATTTTATAGGCCATCTTGTTAGCTTTATAAAAATACCAAGTTTTTTTTTTTTTTTCCATTCACTAGAACAAAAACTATAAGTGTTTTAGTAAAAGCAGATGCCATAGCTTTACATAAGATGTCAAACTTTGAAATCTGTTTTTTTTCGAAAATTTCAAATGGGGATAGCGATTGCTTAAAAAGTATTGTAAATAATAAACTGAAATTTTGTGTGTGTATGCTCTGTATAACAGTAGAAGTGCTTTAACTTTCACATTTACCAATCACAGTTTTATTACAAAATTTACAGTTCTTTATGTGAATATAATCACTGTTTTTTTTAAGCAATTTCATATAATAACTAAGATAAAGGGCTCTAGTTTTTGTATAAAAATTAAAATATATCTCTTATCCTGAAAGTCATTTCAAAAAGGAATAGCAAAGGAATATATGAAAATTGAAAAATTGAGAATTTGTTCATTTACTATTTGTTCAAAGCAGGCCTCGCTTGTGTAATTTTGTGTCAATTTTTACCCATTTTTTCCCATTTTAGTAGAAATAATTTATTTTTCTCTTCTTAATTTTAACCTTTTTATTCTTAAAATGTACTAAATCAATCTAAAAACCACAAAAAACTCCATATTTCCATTTTTTTTTTAAAAAAAGTTGTTTTAAGTAGTCGGATACCTTAATTGATGTATAATTTATTTCATCGTAAATACTCTTGTATTCTATTTCACATTGTAATAAATAGGAAAGAGATAGTCAAAAATAATAAATGACCATGACTACTCGGCCACTGCAGTTCATTTATCATGGTCAAAAACTAGTTGACGGAGTGTCATGAGTTCAGCTCTAATGCCACTGAAGATGCATCGTGTAGAAAGGTTGATGTACGTCATTTCTGTCGAGGCTCAAAGTTCTCCCCTTGACTTGGTATGGAAATTTGAAGAAGTGGTACCAGCTTACATGTCATTTGACCATGATTCTAAATTAAGAGGTCTGAAGCCAATAGCCTTCAAGTGGCTTCAGAGTACTACAAGAGGGCTTACGAATAAAATCTCATAAATTGGTTAATGCGAATCATAATCAATTCACAAGAACGAATAATTTTGGTAAGGGATATGATGAATTTTAAAAGAAAGATTGTATCAAATAAAAAATGGGTACCAATAGGGCGATGAATGGTTTGATTTCTTCAATGTTTTAAAGTTCTCTATAGCCAAAAGGTCCTTGTCACGAACTCGGATTTCATGTTGTTTCTTTTGTGTCGATTCAGGGGTTCAAGTCCCACTGCCACTAAAGATCTTCCATATGGAAGGGCTGTTAAATCTATGAACTGTACACTGTTAAATCTATCAAACCCTTTCATTGGTATAGTATGGAAGTTTGGAAAATGGTTAGAGTGTTCAACCGTCATTCTTGTCTTTTGACCATGGTTCAAAATTCCTTCCATTGCCAATAGTCCTTGTATACTTTAAAAGTAACACATTAATAAACCATCAATCAGTATCCTGTATTTTTGAACAATTGAATTGACAAATATTCAAATGTTTAATTGACAAAGATTCAAATCAGAAATAAAAAAAATCTAATTCATAAATTCAATCTATAGAAGAACGTAAATTTTACCAAATGAATCGTACATCATTTTACAACGTCTGCATCTTATTATACTTAAAAAAAAAGAAATAAAATTAATTTTTTTAACTATTTGATAAAATGCTAATACAAATTATAAAATTTGGAGATTTTGATGCCGAAAAAAATTAAATCTTTCACAAAAATTCAAATTAATTTTAATAAATTTAATCAATTAAAAAAGTGTATTAAGACGAAAACAATAAACATGATTGTATTTTCTGAAATTTTGATGATTTCTGGGGGACAGAAAAAAAGAATAAAAAAAAAAGAATGGAATTTCGATTTAGAGAAAGTATGTAGAATATGTAAAGAATCATAAGTGTGTATATATATAACTTCAAAAGATGTGTTTCAACTCTGCTTTATGAAGAAGTGTGTCAGAACTGTTGGGAGAAATGTGGAATAACCAGTGGGGTACACAGACTTCCTTATAGGAGAGAAGCGGGGTTTTAATCTTAGAACCAAGTACATGAAAGCACTGAGAGGTATTCTACAAGCTAAAAACGAAAAATCTATTGTTCTATGGGAAGGGATGAACCAGGATTTCAAACCGTAATATTTTTCGTTCCGGTTCAACTATATATATATCGGTTCAGTTTCGGTTTTTATTCTGCCAAAAATAACGGTTTTCGGTTCAGTTCCGAATGAATAATTTTATTTTTTGTATATTCTTATTTGTACTAAAAAATATAATTCTATCATAAACAAAAAATGTACTTCCATCAAAATTTAGAGATCTTATTTTAATTTTTTTAATTTGTACACTATGTGAATTGTGACATCTTCGAGGGGAGTGAATTCCCATCTTCCGATTCACAATAGGTTTTATGGTTTCACCAGCTGGTCAAGGACAAGAACGACACCCATCGATTGTCCCTGAATTTTTATGATCAACCAGCTGGGGAGTGATCAGTGCACGTGGCCATGGGGCCATTGTTTATTGTCTGAACTCAGGGAGTGAAGTCAGACAGACGGATCGCCATAATAGTAAAGTAGAGCCGGCGCCCCATTGACAATAGGCGAAGCCTATTTCAAAATAATCATGTCATCTTTTCTAGGGTTTTGTGAATGGAATACTAGAAACAGGTGGTGTGATGGACAAGTGTGTCCAGATGTGGACAAGGAGCTATGGCGCCTTGGGCCAGACGGCTCGGGTGTGTTTTGGCGTGTTATGCGCCAATAAGAAGAAGGAGGAGGTCAAGAGAGACTTTGGTGACCTGCGAATAAGAAGGAGCGAGGGGCGTGTTGTGAACACACCCCTGGTGTTTAAAATGGTTCTTTTTCAGGAGACGAGGAGACCCGAAAAAGGAAAAAAGAGGAGGTGACCCGGAAGGAGAGGTCGAGGAAAAGAGCTCGGAAAAGACGGGGGCTGGTCGTTTGAGGAAGCGGAGAGGAGAATCCCAGAGTTTTTTTATCCGTGTTGCTGTCCAAGAGTCGAAAACGCGGATGAGAAACAACGCCTTGCGGACTGGACCGAGACAAGCTGTGGAGAGAGCGGTTTCAAAACGGGGATACCATACCGGCTATAGGCACGGAAACTATTAACGTTACAATTTAACTTAAATCGATTATCCTATTGGAGAAAAAAATTAAAAGTATTTTTTTACTCCCACAACCTTGCTGTGATGTATTATTTTCACGCTACCTTCTGACGACGTTACAGAATTGATACAATATGCCAGCATGTACGATACGAAGGGTGAACAGAGAACAGCGTGCATTGGCATTGTTATCCGTTACCAAAATCACATTTGGCAACTAGGCTTATGATTCTGGTTTGTCTATCTAAACAGTCTATACAAACATTTGTGGATTATCATATGTGAGATGCAAAAAATATAACTCAGACTAATATTTTTCTGAAAAAAATCTCCTACTAGTTCATCCAAATGAATTAAATCTGCCTTCTACAAGTAGTTTTATGCGAAACTGAAACAGAATAGTACAAGTCAACATCAAAACAGGAAATCAAGAAACAATATACATGTAATGATGATATAATTATATAGTTGACGTTAAATTAGAAAATATTGATTCGGTTACTGTAACAAAATGGCTGAAGATATATCGAACCGAAACAAACCGTTATTTTTTTCGATTCAGTTTCGGGTTTCGTTTCGATCAAAGTAACGGTTTCTTCTGGTTTTCTGTTCAGTTCCGGTTCGAAGTCCTAGTTTGAACCTCCAAACTTCACTCTTGTATACACCACTGGTTTCAATCCAAGGGGATTATATTGAAGAAGATCAATTTAGGGTTCTGCATTCGACTATCAGTATTTTTTGTGAAAAAAGCTCAGATAATTTTAAATACAATAGACATGTAGTAACAATAATACATACTTGTAAATTCCTTTTTTAGACTCAAATCAAATTCAAAATAAAATATATAAAGATAACATTAATTTTTCTAGACATATGATAGTTTAATGAAAAAAATACTTAATTTATAAAGACTGGAGGTATTAAGATCACCAATAAATATGTCACAAGTAATTAAAAATGCAATTCTGGGACTCACATGCTAAATATTGATATACTTATATAAAAACTATAACTATAAAACAATGTTTCAATAAAAAATATTGAAACAATTTGAAAAATCTACGAGGATAATTTTTAAAGATAAATGAAATAAAATATCTATTAAATTTAAATTAAGTTTTTCAAATTACATCGCATTTCCAATAAAGAAATATATATATGTATAGTAAAGACTCTAATTAGCTGTAATGTTGAATTGCGACATGAGTATAAAAATATTGTTTGACTTATATTTCTGTTATGTTATGCTAATTCATTTTTAATTTTATACATTCCATGGCAGAAAAAGGAGAAAGCGTAGCAATTTGAAGGAAATTATTGTGCTTTTATTGATATTCAAAAGTATAAAAATCACATTTAATTAAGAAGATGATTGAAAATTTTAAAAATCTAATGCCATTGAACCCATTAATGGCTAAAAATAGGACATGGAATGTTAAAATCAGTTCTTGGTAAATCGCCCTCCTTTCATCATAAAATAAGTGGAAGTGAAGGGTGAAAAATTCCTAGTATATCCTTTTGTGAATATATTCTGCTGGTCATTCATAAATTGTTACTCCAGGTCTGATACATTTTGGGGTAACCCTAAGTAATGAACTACCTTAAGATATACATGTTCGAATGGTGGAAGCTCTGGAAACCTTGCTGGACAAAGAACAGTATCAAAAGTAGAAGGCAGTCCAGAGATATACCACGGGAAATGGCTTCTGGATGGTGTGCTATAAACGGTAATACAGGATGATGAAAAATGCTCGTTCTGATTATAAAAATTCATAACCAATTAACTGTTTAATTCAATAATGTATCATTGAATAGTTCAGTTTTAGTTGGTGTTTTTTGCTGTAGATGGCTTAAAAACTCTTTAAAGAGTGATTCAGTGGAAAATTTGTAAAGAAGACATAATTTTTCTGCCGAAATGGTGTCGATTCAAGAGAAAGCTCAATCTGTGCTTTGGTTTCACTAAACGAAATCGCCCATTTATGTTCAGTGTAAATTTCGAAGTTGTTATGGAAACAGATATCCTGATGAAAAATTAATAAAGCGATGACATACAGAACACTTGGCGGGAACTGAAATATCACTTAGACATTCTCCAAGTTACCGGGCAGGGGAAGGACACATTGAAATTTACTGAGAGATAAATGGTCTTATAAAAATTCATTATAGTAGTTGCAGTATTTCCAAATATTATAACCGTTTAAGTCTGTGCTTTCCAAACTTTCAATATTGGCGACCCAATATTCAGTCATAATTTTCATCGCGCCCGCCCCCATACAATAACAATGTTTTGAATTCAATAATACTATACTTTGACGTTAAAACTACAATACGACTTAAACCCCGTAACTGTCACCGGTGTATATAACTGTCTCTCTCATCCAGTGTGTTAATTGCCCTAAACGTATATATACGTCTTTCCGAAGTACGATATTTTCTGTGCACTGCTATCCATAAATCAGAGGATTTGCTTGTTTATTAGTTTTCTTCCCCTTCCCCCCTCCAATACATCACACGCTCGCCTACGTGTTCAACGGTGGCATTGGGAGCGAATCGCGTAATTTTTAATCGGCATGTAAGGGATTAATTATAAACCGTACAAATTTTCAAGATAAGTGTCGATTTTTGTTTTTAATTTTTTATATGACAAGCCCATGGGTTCACTGGTAATTATTAAGCTTGCTCTAAACTTAGTATTGTTAAATAATTTATAAAATACATTGCGCGATACTTATGTATTTATAAGTGTATTAGATCAGTATAAATGAGCATTTTATTTTTTACTATGTCAGAATGTATTTTGTTTGTTTACTTTCAGTAAATTAGTAATTTTTTTAAATAATCTTTTGTTTTCGACTTTTCAATATGCTCGCACCCCCCTCGTAGGGTTGGCACGGCCCCCTAGGGGGGCGCCTCACAGTTTGAGAAACACTGGTTTCAGTGCAATACTTATAATCAAGGTAAGAATTTGGGTTTAGCCCGTATGAATGATTTTCTATGTTGGGTATACATATTGAAACACACAATGCTCGAAATAAATCCTTTTTTTTAAGTAAGGGAATATTACATTTTTAAAAGATAGAAAGTGTGAATTCCCACATTAAAAAAACAATCAATAAAGACAATACTTCTAACATTATTTTTAATAAAATAAGATTCTAAATAATTTTTTTAATTCTTCACGGTATTTTTTAAAGTATTGGGGGGGAACCTGCAAACACACAATTTTCGAATTCCTTTTCAAAGTCTTCTTTATTTTGCAAAACTTGACACAATCGAACATTTTTTCTTAATGATCTTAACTTTTGGATCCTGTCTGGAAATTTCAAATTAACATATTGAACTGTATCTGCACTGTATATTTATTGATTGATATATAAATAAATAAAAAAAAACGTCCGAAATCACAGCTGAATTTTAAAAAATTTCTTGACGCGTGAAAATGCTCAAGTTGTTGGCAAAATGTTATGAACGTTCGACATTCCATCGCTCTCAATTCGACCCACACAGTCTCAAGTTTCAGGAAGAAAAAACCAATTTAAATAGCATTGAAAGACCACTATTTAAATCTAAATTTCATTTGTGCTCCCAGACAGTCTCTGGAAATTGTATCCTCTAATTCCAGAACTCGCGAAAAGCGGTACCGCCACGTTCGAACCGCTTGCCATCGAGCGAGTCCCAAACACCCGATCCTATTACCTTAGATGCGGGTCAGGGCCTAGACGCGTGACTGACGTGTTGGTCGACACTCAGATTACTTGAAGCACACTTCTACTTTTTTGCTTGTTTACTTATTTTGATTTATTTTCCCTTGCGTTGTTTGACATTTCCAAGACTTGTGGTCGAGACAGAGCGCTGTCCATTCATCAGCTTGCCCACAGTCGCCAAAATGTGGCAAAGAGTTGTCATATCTGATTCAAATGAAGCTCTTCATGTGTTTTCTTTTATATCTAGATGGATATCCTTAAATATTGGAGTGGAAATAATTATCTCTGGTTCATGTCTTAATTTTAATAGAGACTGCCCTTTCCGTATCCGCGATTGGTATTGCTGTCTTAACAAGGTTTCGAGTTTTGCGTTAATTTGCACGTTGCGTAGAAGGTTTAGATTTCAAAATAATTTTTGTTTTCTTCCTTTTTCACTACTGTATGAACCTCAGAAGGGAGAAAAAAAGGGTATTTTCGTGAAAGAAGACGCAAAAAAATTTTAAGTGGTCCTTAAGAAAACATTTTTTTAAGTAGTACGATATATATATATATATATATATATATATATATATACACACACACTGCTGGACAATTGCTAAGGACGGATCACAAATTGCTATGTAGCATAACATTAAGCGAGACATGAGGCCTAGTAGGATAAAATATAGTTGCCACACTGTTCAGACATTAGAATAAAGAATATTTATTGTTCTGGAAAGTACAAAAGCTGTGAAACATCTGAAAGAAAAAAAATGTTCATTTGATCTGCGTACGGAGAAATGGAACAATGCATCTAAAAGTCAGCAGGCATCTTAAAGAAAGGTATCAGTACGGGATATGTCCACCGTGGAGTGTGATGCAACATTCCACACGTCGTACCATACTTTGCACAACATTATCCAGCAGCTGTTGAGGCAATTTATCCCATTACTCTGTGAGTGCACGGATGAGGGTGTTCTTGTTTGTCGGAGGATAGTTTCGACCAGCAACTTGCCTCCCCAAAGCATCCCACACATTTTCAATGGGGTTTAGATCTGGAGAACGCGCTGGCCATACGAGACGTTGAATACCCTCGCTGTCTAGACAATCCTGAACAGCGAGTGTTCGATGACATGTTGCGTTGTCGTCCATAAAAACAAATTTATCACCAACAGCACCACGGAAAAGACGAACATGAGGAAGTAGAACTTCATCAATGTATCGTTGACCCGTCATAGTCCCATTCGCAACCACATGTAGGCGCGTGCGGCCATTGATCATGATGCCGGCCCACACCATGATACTGCATGTCGGATATCGGTCCTTTTCCTGGATATTTTTCTGGACGATAAGCAGTACCACTCTTGCGCCAGATCAGTTGGCGTCTACAATCCGATGACAGACTGAACCTTCTCTCATCTGAGAATAGTACGCATGCCCAGTCCTGTTCAGTCCAATTATGATGCTCACGACACCATTGCAAACGGGCAGTACGGTGCTGTCTGGTCAATGGGACACACACAACAGGTCTGCGTGCGTATAGTCCTCCTCCCCTCAAACGTCTGGCAACAGTTTTTCGGGAGATCTGCTTTCCTGAGGCAGCAAGAAACTGATTTGCCACCTGCTGAGATGTGGTGCGCCTGTTCCTTTTTGCTGATAGGACGATATATCTCTCTTCTGCAGGCGTCGTACTTCTAACACGACCTCCCCCGTGCCGTCTACTACACATTCCAGTAGTTTTAAATGACTTCCACAGCCGTGAAACAACGCTGTGAGCGATGTCGAACTCCCTGGCAACATCTGTTATTTTTCGCCCTTCTTCGATCTTTCCAATAATTCGGCCACGCATAAAATCATCTATGTGATGTCAGGAAGACATGCCAAAAATTTTAAGTTCGTCTATTAAATCTTTCCTGTAAAACTTTGACTTGAAACAACAACTGTCCACACGCGTCAAAACTTTTAAAGCTCTTATGAACGCTATCACGTGATGAACAGACGTGGAAAAAAATTTGCATACTCATACTTCTTCTTACTAATATCCCGCACTTATTCTAATTTTCCACATTTTGCTTCCTTTCATTTTGTGGTTGCTATGGATGATAGTGTTATCCGTCCTTAGCAATTGTCCAGCAGTGTATATATATATATATATATATATATATATATATATATATATATATATATATATATATATATATATATATATATATATGTATACATGTTAGAAGTTTATTTTTATTTAAAAAAAAATTATTTTACTTGCGAAACCTAGCTACACTAGAATTTATACGAAATAAAAAAAAAGTAAAATTATATGATTATTATTTTATTTGATGAATTATTATTTTATAATAGATCTTATTCATTCATTTTTACATTTAAATATTTTATAAAATAAATAGAAAAATTCTAGAATTTTTATAGTATAGCTTTAAAATCAATGGATCTCGGTAATGATGAAGTTCCATAAGAGAATCTGCATTTCGGAAGTAGTTTTGAATTTATTTTAACTCCATTTTTCGGATAGTTATCTAAATATTGTGAGAGTTTGGTCTATCGGATAAAAGTTGAATGTACAATATGCATGTTTAAGAAGATAAACTCGTAAGCTGACAGTCAATATAAATACTTAAACTGTTTAAAAAATTATTTTTTTAAAAGCAGAAATTATGATTCATACTGATATTTAGGAAAATATATCTACAGGAAGTAAACCATCTGGAAACAAGAGATTGACTGACTGATTCACTCATCACCACATATTCGAAATTACTAGACCTACAGATTTGAAATTTGGCAAGCATGTTTCTTTTGTTGAGTACATATACACTAAGAACGGGTTTTGCGGAAATCAGCCCCAAGGAGCACAAAAGATAAAAATTCTTGGTTTTGAGCTATTAGACCTACAAACTTTAAATTTGGAAAATATGTTTCTTTTGTTGAGTACGGATACACTAAGAATGGGTTTTGTAGAAATTGACTCCCTAGGAGGAGGACGTTACTGATTGTAAAAAGAAATTCAAGTTGTGTCATTATTAAATCAAGAAGATAGGATTACAAGAAAGTTTTTGATAAACATTTAAAACTTAATTCTAGTATTTTGTTATCATTATAACTAAAAAAAAAACATTATAAGTCATACAATATCATGAAATACCCAATGTAGGGAGAGGATAAAGGCTAGTATGTGCATATTGAATTACTCATCTACTAATCAAATAATGTGTGTGTATGCACTTGTATCAAGAATAAATGTGATCAATAGGTACTAATAGGCAAATTTTAAAAGCTGCTCGGAAACGTGGAATATATGGGCACCAAAACACTTAATTGAAAATATACTACACTAAAACTCTTTCCATTTTTCCAAAATGAAGGTGTTTTGAGCATTAGAATGTTATCTTTCTAACGGTATATGAACAAACCTCTAACTCTTGTTTCTGTGTGTAACAAGAAGCCCCAAAACAATTTTCACAATTTCCCATATTTGACTAAAACCTCGGGTAATATGGGCATAATTGTTGGAAATACGGACAGACTGCATTATAAGATAAAAGAAGCTGTCACATCTCTACATTTACCTTTTCCAAGCAGAAATATATTTTTTTCACAAATTACATGTTTGGTAAATGGCAAAATTAAACCTTTGTTCATGAACAAATCGTATCACAAAAAAAGTCCAAGATTTTTTTATCAATAAATTAAAAATTCTAAATAATAAATAAACAAATTCTTACTAACTGAAAGAAAAATAACATTTCATGAGGATTTCACTTTGTAACATACACTACATTCATTACAATAGAAGGAGTCACCCTCTAACTCTACACATTTCTCATGGAACCAAAATGAAAACACAAGAGCCACAACATTGCGCTTCTTCCTGTCCTTTCCTTAATTTTCATTGTAATAGTTAACACTGCAAATAGGACAAATGCAGGATACATGACGTTTGCTGGCACTTGCTGTTGCTCTGCATTTTGCTCCTACACCTTTTTTCTGTGACCTCCGTTGGCAACTCTCTTCCTTTTAGAAATCAGACCTTCTACAATTATCAGCTCTCTTTTTTGTTTCGTTCTTACTTCTTCCATAATTTTCACAGGTTGCTTTCAGTTTTGAACTCCGATAATCCAAAAATAAAGCTCTTGACTGCGAGAATTCAGTAGTGACAATAGATGAGCCGAGTACTACTGTAACTTGCCCAAAGTTGTTGTGAGGAAGAGATTTGTAGAAGGAAGAACTCAGGGTTAGGTTGGTCAGAAGTAGGGTTGGAAATCATTACTCCATGAAAGTTCGGTGTTGCCCATATTACCCTTAATTTTACTGCCCATATTTGGTCTAATGACATTATTCAATAATTGGCATTACTGCTGTCAAAGGGAGGAAGAAGGACCCCCCTAAAGAATACTACACTCACATAAGATTGCAGCCATTTATAGGTATCATGTAAAATTAATTAATATTTTGAGTGTTAAATTTAAAGTAAGATAAATAAAATATAACAACAACTCTAATTTGAAGTATCAGGTAGGGATGTACTTACATTAAAAATGGTCTGTTTGGACTTCTGTTTGAACCGCACAACAACACAAACAAAACACACAGTCAACGCCGCAGTAGGAATGCGCCAACTCAAAACCATTGCGTGTATTATGGATATTTGCTTAAATATGCCCATATTTGTCAATAATTTATCAATATATTTATCAATAAGTGAGAATTCCGAACTCTCTTTATTGCCTCTCTCTCTCATTAAAAATATTTTTTTTTTAAAAAACTAGTACCGTGTGTGTGACATAAATTCAAACCGCAATTAATAATAGGGTAGGACTTTTACAATATTTTTATAATTCAATGTAGATACCAGAATTGACTTCATGCTTTTATGATAAAAATTTATATGCTAAAAAAATGTTATTTAAATGACAATAAATGCTTAAAAGTAAGAGCGTAAGAGAAAAATTTTAAAATTAAAAGTAAATTTTTTTAATACATTTAAAATGGTTATTAAATATAGATAAGAAAAAAAAAGTTTCATTTTTAAGGTTTACAAAATCTGTTATAAATCAACACTTAAATGAAAAACAGTTTTATATCAAAAAGCGACAAAATGATCTACCGAAATATATAAACAAAATTGAATAAAAATTACTCTCTACACGGACATATTGAAATAGGAATTTGACAAACATTTTGCTGCCTTTGGCTTTTTTTAAACCCAAGAGTCTTCAAAGATCCTTGTTCTTATCATCAAAGATCAAACATAGGCATCAAAATTTGGTTGTTTGGTAGACGTATTGAATTTCAGAATCTCATGAAAATGGAAAATCAGCGTTGGGAAAAATCAGAGGTCACAATATTGAGACGCTTATCTGTTTATTGAGTACTTGTCTTTGTAACTAGAGTTGAATCATTACAGACTGTTTTTTGAAAAGTAGTTGAAAATTGCATGTACCGGCAATTTTAAGCATTCGTGATCTGAAAATCAGATTCCTTTTGCTTTTCGTCTAATGTTCTTTTGGAATGGGACTTAGAATATTTTCATCAATTATTTTGCTTGCCGTGGCGGGTGAGATATCAATTTATTACATATTTTTGGTTATCTATATGCCTTTTTATATATTTAGTGTTTTGAAAACTAAAAAAATTTCAGCACAATTCCCAAAAATGGGAACCAAAACAGAAAGCTGTAATCAAAATATTCTTTGTCGTGCTTTTTGTTTTGTTAACATTATATTTGAATATTGAATTAAATGTCTGCTTAGGACTTTTGGATGGAAAGAATTAACATTACTTTTTAAAAATATTTTGTAATCATTTTATAAAATGCAACATATACTATGATTCTTTCTTCATTATGTTCAAATAGAAATTTGGGTTTAAGAATTACGGTCAGGCCTTTGTTCAACGAAGTCGCTAAATCCCGAAAAAAAAAGTTCTTTATATGGAAAATTCGTTAAATAGAGATTCTCTCTCTCATCTCTTAATACTTTTCAGTAACGACATGAAACAAATTTTAGCAAGCAATTATGCCCACTTTTTTAAAAAGTTATTATCCATTTAATGTATCTTACCTATCAAAAAGAAATCTGAAAGGGGAAAAAAACATTGTCCAGGAATACACTGTGTGCGTATTTTAAACTTTAAAAAATAATTTTATATTAAAATTAATGAATCTTTTAACGACATTTTCTAATCCAAGGAGTAATTTTAAACGCAAATTATTTTGTAACCAGTACTTTTAAGCTTACACTACCACATGCGTCTTTAAATTTATAATTACTGATAAAATCTGTTAATTTTATTATTATTTTTTTTTGAAAAATAATGGTCATTGTTCACCATAAAATGTGCTAAAAGAGAGAGTAATATGAAAAATATTTAAAAAATAGGGAGGGGAAAAAATTGAATCTCTAGGGAAAAAGTTCATTAAATACAAAATGCACTTTGTTATTTGGAAGTTATTTTACAAAGAAAATAGTAAAATGATCCTGGTTTCAGGAAAATTTAGCAAAATAGAGAAATTCGTAAAATAGGGGTTCGTTATATGGAGGTTAGACTGCAAATATTAGTTGTTTAAATATTAAGTAGCTTAAGTGATTTATACTCTAAGCATTAAGTGGATAATTATTCAATAGAGTTGTGATGAGAATTATTGTAAGTGTCCTTTTTTATGTCTTTATGTATAAAATTTATGAGATTGAAATTTTCCAAATGAAACCTGTTCAGATTTCAAATACCTTAATGTAATCATCAGTTTTTAACATCCTATAATGCTCTTTTAGTTTTATAATACTCTCTTCACTCCTTCTCATAAATTTTTTTAATGAAGAAATTTTCATTTTTTAAACTTTTCAACATATTATTGATACATTTTTAGTTTTAACAGACAATATTCAAAGCATCATTGTGGGGAATTTTCTTAAAGTATTACATACTTTTAGAAAATACAAAAGAAATTTAAATTATATTTTAAGGCTGGAAGTTTCAATTTTTGTGTGTGTATAATGCAACTTTATGTGTGATTATTTTAGTGTCATTCAATTTCTTTGAATTTTTCTTTGAATTTCTAAGCACTTCAAAGATTTTTATTCCCAAAATTTAAGAGAGTATTTTGAACCACACTTTGTCAGAAATTCTACAGTAAATAAAAATTATAACAATAAAAATAAACGCTGTCTTTTTCTAAAAGCGTGATAGGTAAAGTACGGCCTAGGGATAAAATGGGGCTCTGTGACGTAGTGAGGCCTTAAATTTACGTCATTTTTGGTAGCAAGAAGGATCACATGGCTTTTAGCCAAAAGTAATTTTATTAACAAATTAATTAAAAAATATTAAAGGCATTATTAATTATGCTAATCTTCGCAGCCTTATGCAGTAGAAAAGTTTAAAACTGGAACAATGTTCTGAGATATTCAGATGATCGTCTCCTGGGTACGGCTGTCCCCGCAACCCCCTTCGCTGATATCACCCCCATCAACCATTAGAACGGCTGCTTCCCAGGTTCTGTCTTTAAGAGGTCATTCCAGGTCCTTTCTCATGGTTCTTTGGGTGCGGTTGCCCCTACAATCTCTTTTGAGTGTGTTCGCAGAAGAAGACGAAAAAATTTAAAAAGCTGAGGAAGAAGAAGATATACGTCACAGTTCAAGTTAACCTTTTAAACCCCCTTATGCAGGTCTCTTTCCCGCCCCCAATAATCTCTGAATGGTGAGTGTAGCGGATCTGCTCACTGCATTCTTTGTCTTCGTCCCAACTCCATTGGTTCTTTGAGACAATAGGCCGGAGCAAATGAGATCAACTATGTCGCCGTACCTCGTATACTCTGACCTGTCACTTTGACACTGAGAATACCCTTGTGGGTATGTCTTTTTCACAACAAGCCGGCATTCTTATCATTCAAGTAAATCGCGGCCCTCATGTGTGAAGGAACCAAATAATAGAAACTGTTCAAGAGGAGTGTCTCTTCTATAAATCGTTTTGACTAAAATCATCTGTACGTTGGAGAAGAAAGAAGTATGGTATCATCAAAGTTGTTTCCAGAAGCGGCTAAACAACTGCTTAGCCCTCAGGCAAAAGGGAAAATACATTGTCTCTTTTTGAAGAATGCAATGTCCCATCTGGGCATTCTGCTCACCCCTGTGTATCAAACTTGACATGTATTGTCGTGAAGTGTTCGTCTAATGAGACGACGCTACAGCTCCCATAAAAAATCTAACCCATCGAAAAATTTAAAATAATAATAAATAATTTTTCGATTTCTATGTTTAGAAAAGAATAATTTCTTTGGGTGTTTTATTTTTTGCATACGTGAACATTTTCAAAGAAATGTGAATGTTTTATGGGCAGGCCAAACATAATTGTGATAAATGCGCAAACAATATGACATGCTATAATAAATATATTTATATAAGCCTAAATTTATTAAAATATGCTTATGTGCTTTTATACTTATGAGCATAAGAGTTATAGAGAGCCTCAGCTTCATTAACTATATATTATCAAATAATACTCAATATACATTATTTTTTATTGCATTTTATAATAAATTATATTGCTTTCCTCTTCCTCCTAAAAACTCTTCTGTCCACATTTTTAAAAAAAGGTTACTCCTTACTGATTTAAAAAAGGAAAATAAATCTTATTTTAATAAAATATTTATGTTAAATAAAAATAAATAAACATTTCCTTTTTTTTACAGGTGCCACGGCAGGTTTGCTGCAAAAGTTAACTTATCCCCGTAAGTTAATGTTTGGTGTAAAAACAAAAATTAATTCAGAAAAGTTATTATTGCTTATATTTTCCCCTCTAACATATATGTCTATTCTATATTTTCAGAGTTTTTAGTCGGAAAAACTCATCTTTATAATTTTACTGTCAACATGACAGCCGGTATTCAAGGGATGCGACCGCAAGTATCTAAAGCAGTTCTAACTGGTGAATTGAAAATTTATGCCAAAACTAAAACAGACCTCATATTATCGGTAAGTTAAATATTTGCTAATACAAGTAAGTGAGCATTAAAAACAATTATGGAGGCTACGTTAAACAATAAATCATTCGGTAATATTAATACACAAAATCTAGCTGTCTCCATCAAATCAGTTACGGTTTCTGAATTATTCTAATACTGCATTGGTTTTGTTGCTTTCCTTATAAAACCTGAATATTTGAAAAGTATTATTCTTAAACTCATCTTAAAGCACCAGAAATTTGTTATGTGCCAGTCGCTATCACCAACTGATTATGAAAACTTCAGAAATCTGAAGATTGCTTATTAATATAAATTTGTCTCTGAGTAATTGAATTCATAGAGAAAATCACATTGTCCTAACACAGTGATACTAAGGCTATTTTTGTTGCGGTACACTTTTAACAATTTCAAAATTTGGCAGCACACAAACAATCACATAAGTTTTTAAAAGAACTTTACTTATCTGTAATACACTTTGTAAAATAGTTTATGATAATTAGTTTCTATGTTAAATAAAATAATATTTACGACAAATACAACAAAATGTTTATCGTGTAATTACAGTTCGAATCGTGTAATTACAGTTCGATCTCTATATAACCAAATCGTTAAATCCCGAAAAAAAGTTCGTTATATGGAAACTTCGTTATATAGAGGTTAATTTCTCAATTTTATTTTAAACCACACATAAAAAAAATTTTAAATTCAGAAACACTATATATTTATTATTCACAACTTTTTGTGTAATTTAATATACATTTATTTTATATGTTTTACCTATCAAAAAATGTAAGAAAGAAAAACAGCAAAAATAAGTTTCTTGGCGTCTTTATCCACTTCCTGAAGAATCGAATCTTTTTCTTTATTGATCAAACACTTACGTTTTGACGTTTTCGAGCTACAAGAAACGAAGCTACATTTGTGACTGATTCACACTGCGAATGAACGGGGATTTGTTGAAGGACACGAGACAACTCACTGAGGGTGAAAGGGTATATCGAAGATGTCTCTACTGAACTGCACAATGGGGATTAAAAGTTGCACTTCTTGAACAAAGCGGCGAGAATTCTATTGCTCTCAGCGAGTTAGGCTCCTAAAAACCAGTTCAAGATTTATGACAACGATAAAATGTAACTTGAAATATCCAGAATTACTTTAAAAATAGAGAGAAAAAAATTGAATCACAAGAAAAAAGTTCGTTATATAGAAAATGTACTTCGCTATTGGGAGGTTATTTTACGAAGAAAATCGTTAAATGTTCAAGGTTCCAGGAAAAAGTTCGCTGTATAGAAAAATTCGCAATATAGAGGTTCGACTGTTATTATAAGAATATGTTTAATGTGAAATTTGAGCTGCATGATTTTTGATAATTTCGTTTATATTGGGTCGTAAAAATGATAATTCCACTCTCATTTCGTCTACATTTAGATGTCTTGATCTTTTTTCGTTTTTAAATTTGTTAATGCTGAAAATCCAATTTCACGCTAATAAAATGTAAAAAATTGCAACAATATTTTAAAACTTTTTTGGCTGTTATGAGATCCCACCACTACTAATTTTAATCCAAAAGGATTTAATTGGCTCTTCTAAATGTTTTAAAATTAAATTTCGATTATTTCAGAACAAAATGAGTTTTTTCTCTTCTTTCAAAGTTATTTAATATATAGGTGTTTCCATAATAGATTTCGAACCGAATCAAACTTTTTTTCATATCCAATTATCCACGAAAGGATAAGTTAAATATACTACGCGAATATCCTTCATTAAAATGACCGAAAAATTCGGTTTGGGATTTATTTTTCTCAAAGTATAATTAATAATTTTAAAAAAATTTGGAGGCATTTCAAGAATTTGGTGGCACCCAAAAGAGCCGAGGCGCAGTGGTTGAGAGTCACTGTTCTAACATTCGTGTGGTATATTCATAACATTTATCATTCATTTTAAATAACATGAAGAGTATCATGGAATGATAAATGGAAATTATAAAAATCATGTCGAGGTTATTAAAATTAATTTTAACGGTACTGATTTGTCAATGACTAGTTCATTACATGCATAATACCATTCGAACAACATGTTGAACAAAAAAATACATATCTAAACATTTTGTAGTCCCAGAATTTTTCTTGGAACATATAATATTCTAATCATGCTAGTGAACTAATAAAAAAATGGAACATTTCATTTTAAAACAAGTACTTGACTTTAAGAAATATGCCAATTCAACCATGTACATCTTTGAGAGATCTATCTCACATCCAGTGAAATTAATAGATTTCTTGCAGATAAAAAGGGTGTCTGTTTAAAAAAACCCCAGGTGGCTGATAAATTATTCGTGAGGTATGTACATATAATGACAATTTATTTTCGAAAAACTCTAATTTCTTATAGACACCTCATATCAACTGTAATACATTATCATGGCACTGTATACTTACATTTATTGCAAACTCTGACAATCAGATTCATCCCACAGCAGAAATGCAAAGAAAATAAAAGTAAAAAATATTGTATGTGGGATTCTAACCACACGATACTTGTGGACTTTTGATTTATATTGAGCAAGAGAATCAAATTGTTCGGATGCACTACTTTTCTTTTACGACATGTTCGTCTGCGGGCGTTAAGTAATTCTCTTTTTCGTGCCCATTCATCAGTGGATTTGTGTATTTCATCCATTTTCTGTGAAGGGCAATGTTTAAATAACTATGCCTTCTTATATATTTATATATGAACATATAAGATTTATATATATAAATGTCAATTAACCTAATTATTTAAATATATAATGTAAATTATTTATGTAGATTATATTTATGTAATAAATATGTTCATAAGGTACTTACATGCTACCATAACAACGCTCAAAACAACTCGAACTCGCCAAGTTGGCAACCCTGTTTCTCATGTGTCGAACGTGCCGAATTGGCAGCCTCGTTCTTCCTTTCATATAATGTCGCCAATATCATGTGATAATTCGTATACACCTTTTATGTAACTTAAAAAACGCCATATACTTTGAAAGGCTATGAAAACTTATGTCCTGAGAGCCTTTTACTTCTCTTAAAATTCTCTAAGCAAACAAAAGAAGAGGGTTCGTAATCTTTCATAATTAAAGATTTTATTTTCTCATAATCCCTTGGTTGTCATCACTAATATAAACCAAAATATTAGCAACTTTCACACCAATTAACTTCATTAAAATTTCGGGTTTTACTCCGCTTGGCACATTTTTGTGCTTAATTGCTCTTTCGACTGAATCAAAAAATAGATCCTATTTTTCGTTTCTTTTTATGTTCGATCTCCTACATAAGAATAATCTTTTTTTTTCAATTACTTTCGCTTGCGCTTCACTTCTCTTGTTCACTCGTTGGAGTTGAGTGGAAGTGGGGTGCATGGCAGTAGTATTTAAATAAAGAAAATAAAACTCTTAACGGGAAAAAAGTGTGCATGAAATTTTTACTTTAAAAAAAATACATGACTAAAAAGTTTTTAATTCAAAACTAAGTTGACCCGAGTACGATTGTCGACTGGAACCGACAAAAGCTGATTGAGCGTAACGCACCTGAACCTGACGTTTAATTTAGATTCACTCTTCAGAAAAACGCGCTTCAAGAAGTTATCACTTCAAAAAATTATTTGCGTATATAGGAAAAATATTTATCCAAAACGCCATATTTGTTTCGATAAAACTAAGCATTAAAGGATACGTTACGAAAGTGACAAATTTGCTAGGGGCGCATTAATATCCTTCGTGGGTAAATTAAGCATGAATAAGAAATAACTTGTAATAAGCAAGTATAAGAAATAACTTGGTACTAGATCCTGTAGTAAATTATTTGCAAGACAATTAAGAATTTAACTGTATTTAATGGGAAATACATAAATAAATAGTATGAGAAATCTTTTGCTATCTGTTATTAGTATATATTATTACTGGTTGGTATACCCGTTCTTCGGTCGGGTGAATTGAAAAATTAAACAATACAGATTGAAGGATAAAGAAGTTTTTATTGAGTTAATTTTACATGAATTGCAAATTAAACAACAACAAAAAAAAAGCTTTTTGCATATCTCAGCTGAAGAAAAAAAAACTATATTTGTTAAGTTTTAAGACTGAAAAGCTAATAGCAGATAAAAAGTTTTGTTTAACGCCCCATAACTCTCTTGTGAGTCGATTTTTGAAAACACGTTCCTAAACAGATCTCTGCTCTGCAAAAGTAACACATTGTTACAAATTTTGTGCCAATTATGCTTAAAATAGTATAAATAACTTATATCTGGATGTGTAACATGTTAATATTACTTTCTGTTGCATTTATTTTATGTTTAAACTGTAATATTCGCATGGAACGCCATTCCTTACATTATAATGGCGATTTAACGGAAACAGCGAAATGTTGCTGATAGAGCCAAGTTGGCGTAATTTTTGGTGACCATGTTGACAACTTAGCGATTGAAGTTGATATGCTGTAGTGCCACCTGGTGGGGAGCTGCAACAAAGAGGACAGCACAAAAACCTTCTCCAGAAAAAAAATACATATACATGCCAATTTTCATAGTGATTGGTTGAACGGTGTTGGGAAATGAAGCGATTTCATACATACAAACATACATTTATATATAGAGAGATTTAAGTTTTCTATATGTTATTATCATTATTAAAGTACTAGTCAGTGAAAAAGTTGTACTTATTTTTATCAGATGCACAATATTCTGGTCAGCAAAACAGAGGCGAATATAAGCAGCTCTAAAGATTTTGTTCAACTAGATCCCTGTCCAGACTTAGAAGAACATATGAAAATACCAATCAAGTGTCGATATGAAAATGGAAAGGTATGCTCATTAAAATATTATTTTATAAAAAAAACTTTTTGGTTAAATAAATTCTTACGTACTTTTTTTTGTATATATATTTATAAAAAAAGATAGGATCAATTTTAAAATTTAACGTCTTTAGAATAAGATTATGTTTTGTCATTGAAAACTCATTGTAAGATATCTATTCCAAAAATAAATAAATAAAATAATAATAATAATAATATATTTTTTCTTATAATATATATATACAGAATGTCTCATTATTCCCTTATCAATTTTGAAAATTCTCATTTAAAAACTATAACAAATAATATGTAAAAAAAAGTGATAAATCCAAGTGTCATATTCTTGCTATGGAATCTATTCAAATTTTTTTCATGGATCACAGGTGTTCTACGTGAACGCCTTTGGTAGCTCAACATACAATATATTAAAAATCAAACTTTTGATACACTCATCTAAATATGTTCATGCTTATTTTTTTGTCTTTTTACGTTTAACAGTGACACTCTGAGCAATTTACATTAATGGGTTTACGAAAAATACGTCTCACAGTTAAATAAGGATTTGCCATTTTCGGCATATGAGATATTTTGCTAAATATTTTGCATCTAAATTACCTTCGATAGTCTTGATTAGTATGCTCAGTTTGCGTAAGCATACATTCGTAAATTTTATTTGCATTGAATTCAGTTAAACATTTTCCATGAAAATTGTGCAATACAATTATAAACGACTTATATTCGGAGAAATCTAATTGTAAGATGCAATAGGCAATGGCGCAACGGAAAATATTAGGGACCTCCTGCAAAGTCAGGTTTTGGGATGGATCTTACAAAGGATTGCAAAACCATAACATAACAACGGCTTTGGGCCCCTTAGAACTCCAACTCGGGGGTTGCGGTGGTGTACGTTAGGCCACTGGTAGTAATCTATGTTAGCATTAGTAATAATAATTTTTTAAAGAGCTTTTTAATCAGACTTTGTATATACTGGCCAAAAAAGCTATAACTACAAACGTTAAAACGTTATTTGTTTAGTGATATATTCTTTGGGGCTTTTTCTATCATTGTTTTTTTAACAGTGAGATTTTAAAATCGCAAAAGCAGTTATGAAGTTATGAGGGTACGAAGGTTGTTAAATTCTAAAATTTCGTTGTACTTTTTCTGATAGAAAGTTATAAAAATCAATAAATGGTTTTTCATAAATACTAAATTAGATAAGATAATATATATCATACTTTTTAATAATACTAATATTTGTTGTCAAAGAGGAATAATGAACATTTCCTCTCTTCTTTTATTCTCAGATTCTTTGATCTGAAGGGGCACCATTTCACATGACAAATTATAGTGTTTCATTACAAGAGCTTATAGTGAAAAGGTCCAGATTTTTATCCTGAGAACTATCTTTTAATTGAATCATACACAAAAATAGAAAATGAATTAAATCTAAAACTTTTTTATTAAAGAAAGTGAAAACAAACAAACAATATTATATTCGCAAGACATAATGCCAAGCAATTTCATTAATAAAAAAAATGTGGTGATACATAATATTTGTGACAAATCTATACGGAACTTTATCACTAACCTTCTGAGTCGTCTTTTTTAGGGAAATTTAATTCCCTACCTATTTCCAATCAGCTCCAAAGAGAGGACGGGATTCCTTGTTATATGCAGATTAGATAAAGTATTTAAGTCAAACGGAATCATAAAGTTAGAGCAGTAGGAGAGAGAGATTGAAGTAAGAAGTTATAATAGTGAAATTAGAAAGATATTATTGGAGATTTCAAGGAGGATAAAATCTCCGAAAAAGCTGAGCTGAACTGCAGTGTGATAAATATTGATTAAAGTCTCATTAAAGTTTTATATTAGGAGTGAGATTAAAGTTAAATGTTCAATAGGAACATTATAGAATATAATTCTCGGATCTCTTATCGTGGTAATCTCTGCGTGATCGATATTCTAATTGTTAATTAATTGGATCATTAAATATTTAAGTTAATTTAAAGGAAAGACTCTTATTAAACCTCATAATACTATTTAGATATATTTGTTAATAAGTCTTTGATTCTATTTGAGAAAGATTACCAAAAAAAGAAAGTTATTTATAAAAATGGCTACTGGTTCTTATACGACTCCAACTTATTCTCGTTCTCAAAGTGAGGTCCAAGGGGACTTTTACATATTTAAATAAATAAAAGTGTTGAACTGGTTTAAATTTTAAAGAAAATCGTATGTATATAGATTTTAAATAATACCTGAATTCCTTAAAGGATTCTGAAGTTATAGAGTTACGAGGAACACAATATGCAGGTTTAATAAGTGTGTGTAGTAAGTGAAAGACAAATAGGAGCATAGGTGTTGCTGCACCCCATTGAATTATTTAGAGGTTTCCTTCAATTTCAGAATGTTTAAAATTTCACAATTAATTTTTTGCCCTAGGATTTCTTTTCAGGCACCAAGAGAGAAATATTTGATATTAATGACCACCTTATATATTGGATGTGTTTTTTATAAATCTTAAGTCTAAAAAAAATTAGAGGTAGTTGTATATATATCTTTAATTACACTATATGGCACTATAAAAATACAATGATTGATTCAATCAATGTTAGAAGCAAAAATATGAATGTATTGAAACTCTCCCACCAAGACAGGGGATATTACCTAAATCATATTTGGAGTTAGAGATTTTGAAGCAATGAATTGACTTTTGATTTATATCGCAAAAAATTATATGTTGCATATACAGTCGAATCTCTATTTAACGAAGTTGCTAATTCTCGAAAAAAAGTTCATTATGTGGAAAAAAATTCATTTTAAACAGATATTAATCTTTTAATATACTTTAAAGACCACATAAAACAAATTTTAAATTCCTAAGCCCTATGTATCATTTAAAAAAGTAATTTTACTCACACTTTTTTAAAAAATTAGCATCTTTTCATTTTATACATCGTACCCATCAAAGCAAAATCTGCAAGGAAAGATAGAGGAAAAGGTATTGTACAAGAATACACTCTGTATTTATTTCCAACTTTAAAAACTAATTTTGTATTAACATTAGTGAACTCTTTAACACCATTTTACAATTTTAAGTCCACGAGTAATTTTAAACGCACATTATTTTATAACTAGTAGTATTACAGTCCCTGGCCAAATTATTAGACGCACTATAAGATGTTATGAAAAATATTATTTATCGGGTGATACTACTCAGGTTTTTTGTATTTATCAGATACAGTGTATGTTGTTTGGTTGTCCATTTAATAATCTATTATTATCACAAATAAAACATCACCATTAAAGAAAAAAAACATATATTTATTGACTCTTGAAAGAAAACAGGAACAAATATAATTAAATATTAATATTTTGTTGAGCCATCTTTAGCCGCTATGAGAGCTTCAATTCTGCGCGGCATGCTATCAATACAAGACTGTACTGTCTCCTGAATTTGAAGATGATGATTCCACATGTGAATTATTCTTTCTAAGAGCTGCGTTTTATTTGTAATCATATCTTTAGCCACTTCTCTTTTCATTAACTCCCAAACGTTGTCGATTGGGTTCATAACATGGCTATTACCCAGCCAATCCAACTGAGGGATATTTTGTTCTGCCAAAAAAGCTTTGATAGACCGAGCTGTATGGCAGGGAGCTCCATCTTGCATACAAATGTATGGTTCTTCATTTGGAAACCATTCTTCCAGCTGCGGAATCAAGCGATTTTGCAAAACATCTTTGTACTGGTCTTGCCGCATCATACCTTTAACCACGTCCAGACGTCCAGTACCCTTGCCGCTGATGACTGACCAAATCATTATTTTTGTAGGGTGTTTAACAGTCTGAACAACACAGTCAGAATGAAACTTTTCTCCACGACGACGACGCACAAACTGAGCTTTGTTCTGAAAAATTTCAAATGTGGTTTCATCTCTGAAGCAGACCTGTCAAAAATAAAAAAATAAAAAAATAAACATCTTTGCTGTTCCTCTGTAATCATAGAAAATAGTTAAGCACTTTGTTTGTGAATAAATTATAACAACATACCGATCTCCAGAGGTCCACATCTTTATCACGTCACTGTTTGGCCCAATTCAGACGATTTGCTTTCATTGCAGGGGTTAACTTGTGCTTCCTGGCGGGGTGGCGGGTCTTAAAATTTAAATCTTTTAATTTTCTTCGACCATGGCGTTTAGAAGCATTCACATTAATATCTTGGAGTTGCGATTTTATCACTTTTGTGGTGGCAAATCTGATTTCAAGGCAAATTTTCTTTAAAGTTCTTTCTGACCTTGGGGTGAAAATAGGCTTTCTGCCGCATTTTTTTTCCTTTTTTTTGGGCTCAATTCATCCCCTGACTCAATTTTCTTCTTTATGCGTCGTACACTAGCTTCAGAAACTTTCAACCTTGGTGATATTTTGCGGTTTGAAAACAATTTTGCATTCACAAGAGCCTTTTTTACTTCTGCTTTTTTACATGGTGAAATATCGCATTTTTTACCCATGCTAAAAGTGTACAAACTGATTATTTAAACGCCGCACACGAAATAAACAAATAACTTCTTAATATAAAACTGCTAAATTAACAAACAAAGCACATTAACCCACAGTTACACGTCCGCAACTGAAGCATGCGCGAACGCGACTCGAGCAGGTTTAGACTTGTTTACGTTCGTGTGAGAATTTATTAACCTTGTGTTGCCATGTGGGAAAAATAAATACAAATACAAAATATGTAATAAATTTCCTTATTAAAAATCCATTGGATCTATGTTTAAATGTGAAAGTATTGTACATAAACTTTTGTAAAACAACTAATTATTAAAAAACAGGAGTGCGTCTAATAATTTGGCTAGGGACTGTAAGCATACACTACCACAGTATTCTTTAAATTTATAATTACTGATAAAATCTGTTAGTTTTATTTGAGTTTTTTGTTTGAAAAATTATGGCTATTTCATTGCTCTAGGTGAGTTAGGCACCTGGTAAAACCAGTTCAAGGTCATTGATCACCATAAAATGTGCTAAAAGTGAGAATAATCAGAAAAATATCCTGAAATATTTTGAAAATAGAGAGAAAAAAAATCGAATCACAAGAGAAAAAGTTCGTTAAACAGAAAATTCACTTCGCTATTAAGAGGTGGTTAGTATACGAAGAAAATATAAGATGTTCTTGGTTCTAGCTAAAAGCTCACAAAATAGAGAAATTCGTAAAATAGAGGTTCGTTTTACAGAGGTTCGACTGTATAATTTTTTTTTGAGTGTAAAACTAAATAAGACGCATCAAATTTTCATATTCTAATGCAATATCCTTACAGCATGTACATTTCAGCACTTAAGTTTGAGGTATGACAGGTTTACTACCGTTGCAAGATCATATGAATAAGCATCAAAATTTAGACGGTACACATGTAATAACTCCTAGATTGACACATATTATTATATAAATAGAGATAAATCAAAATAAACATTATTTTTGTATTTATAAGTGTCATTTTTCAAGCCATCCCTTCTAGAATGCTTTATTGTAACATGATAAGAGCTAAGTTGCTTTAAATTTAATAATTTAAAAATCTTCTTTAATTTAGGACATACAAATAGTAACATTTAAATGAATATTAGCCCTTCAATAACTCAGTGATTCAATACTCTAAAACAAAATAATTTTCTTTATAACCATGTCTAGTTTCACTTATCCAAAAACGTTGCGTTTTACAAGCATCTCATTGCCAGATTTTCGGAGATAATAATCCAAAATGGCATGCTCATGTCTGATAGCAAGCATCAATCAAAAAGCAACACGTTATTTCATATTTTTCATCGATTTTGTAATCAGTCAGTCAAGAGATACATTTTAGATTTATGCTTATTAAGCATTGAAATTTGTTCTATTTGCTTATCTTTCGTTCTTACTGAAGAAAAACAAAAATCACTATTCCATACAAAACCGTTGTGCACCATTTTTTCTTACATGGAAACAAAATGATGAAGTGAAATTATAAAATAGGCTTTAACTATATCTTTTTTAGTATTTTTATTTATCATTCGAACAGTTCTGTCTGCTTTTTATGATACTTCTAATTATTTAAATAGGAATATAGCTTAAGATTTTTTTCATCGAAGGATTTGCTTCGAATATATTAAGGTATCCGACTACGTTCGGAACCATGACTTTAAAAAAGTGCATAAATGGATAATTTTCGTGATATTTAGTGTCACTTAGATTAGAATACATGTATAAAATTGTTTTAAGGACATTTTGACAAAAAAATTATTTAAATACAATATTTTGGCAAAAAATTAACTTGGAATAACCTTTTATCAAAATTTTCTCCTTTTATAAAAAAAGTTTCTAAAATAATAATATTTTGCTTATATGAAGTAAAGATTTCTTTAGAGAGTCTGGACTATTTTTTTTTTGAAAAATTCCCATTATTTTCAGAGTTACAACCCATTGAAATAATTATCAGCGTTTTTTTCTTAAAATTTCCCCCCTCTGTTGTCGTAAAACAAAGATAAACCCACTTCTAAGTTATAAATTTCAAAAATTCTAGTTGGGCCTCTGTACAGAGGTCTGAGCTATATACAGGCAAAATATTATTTTAATAGAAGCATTTTTCACAAAAGGAGAATATTTTGAAAATTGGTCGTTCTATGTTAATTTTTTGTCAAAACATTGTACTTATTTTATTGTATAATTTTTTATTGTAATAATATTCTTAAAACAATTTTATATACATTTTCTAATCGAAGTGACACTAAATATCATAAATATTATCCATTTATACACTTTTGAAAAATCACGGTTCCGAACGTAGTCGGATACCTTAAGATAATTTTCAATTTGAATTTTATCAAAGTAATTGCAGAGCATAGATATTTTTTGAAGTTTTCGTATTACATTTTTAACATTACCAAATAGTAGCCCCATAATAGTATATAATTAATAAAATTATAAGTTTTTTGCACTGAAGAATGTTGGCCCAGTAAGAGAAGCAAAATCTTTACAGTTGTTAACCTTATGTAAGCATCTATTTCACACAAAAATGCCCCACATTTAAGACTCGTTTTTTTAAAAAATTCATTGCTTAATTATTTATATATGATAAGTATTTTTTGATTAAAAATTATATTCTATTTTTAGTCGGGGAGGTAAGACAATCTTTCTCTCGATATTATCTAAATAATTTTATTTCCTCTAAAAATATAATAAACTCTTAAAGGTAAAAAAAATGGTCTTAAGCTTACTCTGTTTCTTGTTTCATTTAATATCAACATCATCCATAAATCTACAGTATTTCCGATAAGTATAATTTTAAAGATAAAAATATATATTATAGTTGATTACATCTGATGTATTCATTTGAATCCTATTAGGACAGAGATGTTGGGAATGAATTCAAATAAAGAATCTTTGAAGTTTTTGACTTTTGCGTATCCTATTTAAAAATTAAGTACGGATAAAAGAAATTCTGAATTTTATCGGCAAAATGTCAAAGCAATCTGTTATTACGGACAAAATATCTTTTATCTGTTAAAGAAACAATAAAAAAATAATACATTAAGACATTAAAAAATAATAACAATTAATATCACCATAAAAGAGTACGACGTGTGTCAAACCCTTTAAGTATTACGTTCAGGCAGCACTATCCAGTATTAATAGATAAAAATAGAATGAATCGGAAAAAAACTAAACTACATACAAATTTCATTCAATATTTATCAAGATTTAAATCTTATGCTTAGTCTTTTACCGAAATCTTTTTTTTAAATGACTATCTTTAGATATCTGCGTAGAAACATTATTTGTTTGTTTAAAATCCTTTTTGAAGTTGTTCGATTAAATAACTTTAAAAGTTAGGAGATTCATCTGCTTGAGTATCCTCTTTTATGATATAGGGTTAAATTCTGAACTACAGTAGAACCGGTTTTTGTGCAGCCTTTTTTTATGCGATTTGTTTTGTGCGATTTTTTATGTGCTATCCTTTTTTTTAATGCGGTGAATGAATTTAAATGGCTTTGGTGCCATTGTAATGTTTTCTATCTATTTACCAGTGGCGTAACGGAGAATGTTAGGCCCCCCTCCCCGAAAATCAGGGTTCGACCTTAATATTTTATAAATTGGGTAAATACTTATTTAGCGTTAGTCAAGCCATGGCCCCACCCCCGTGGCAGGATTCAATGGCTTTGGCGCTACTGTAATGTTTTCTATTTATTTACCAGGGGTGTAACGGAGAATGTAAGGACCCCCCCTTCCACTGAAAGTCAGGTTTTGCCTTTAATAGTTTATAAATTGGATAAATACGTATTTAGCGTTAGTCAGGTCCTGAGCTCCTAGAGTCCAGCCCCCCCCCCTGATGCGGGGGTGTACGTTATGCCACTGAAATGTAGACACTTCAAGACGCTCTATTCATTTGTTATAAACAGTCTCCCGACAATACGCATTCAGTTGCTTTCTCTCAATGCTCCAGCAGCCTGCACTTGATTGAAGACGAAACTTTCAATGACAGGGACATTATCAATAATTTGATGGATTATGAAGACGGACAAGAAGAACCGGATTCTTTGAGAGCAAATAAAAATATGCAGGGATCCAGCTTTCTAATAAATTGGAAAAACATTTTCTTAAAATCGATACCAATTAAGAAAGTAGTATAACATTCCAAAAAGGGCATCAATCATGTATATCTGGTTATCGTGACATTTACAAGCAACTGATCACCCGACCTTCGATCAAAAATTTATCTCTTACTTTATGTTGCCAAAAACTAAATCAATTGAAATTGTAACTTCAACAGACGAAAGCGATTATGAACTTAATTCATTACAGGATTTTGGATTACGATGAGTAGTAATGAATTATGTATGTGCATTTTGAAAACATCCGTGTATACAATGAGAAATTATATGTTTTAAAAATGTTTCAATGTGTAATATTTAATTATTTTTTTTATTTGGTTATGGAAGTATTCTTACATAAATTTCGTAAATAATTGGCATATTTTATAAATACGACTTTTTTTTATGCGGTCCCTATCCACCGCATAAAAAAAGTTTTTTGTATTATTTCCACGAATTAGTTTGTTATATGTAAGAATTTATGAAATTTTTGAATATTTTTTTTGTGCGTCTATTTTTATGCGGTCCCTATCTACCGCACAAAAACAGATTCAACTGTATCTCTGAGGGAAAAAAGGTGTTAAAGGAAAAAAGTATGAAAATTTTATTTGGCAATTAATATAAATCTCTTTGGTTAAATTAAATTTAAAAAGAAATAAATTACGAAAAGGAGAAAAATAGAGAGAAGATATTTTCAAATAAAATGTCAATTTTTAGCATCATTGAAGTTACACAATTTATAAAGTTTCAAAAACATTTTCAATAAGTAACATTTTTTTATTAAATATGATATATAATATGATTCACATTTTAATTCTTTATTAACTAGGTGAAAAGTTATACGCTTAGTTCCAATGAAACTTTAGAATCCAAAAAAATCAAGCGAGCCATCTTAAGAAACCTAGAGGTGTATTTGGATAAAAAAGTACTAAAACCACCACTAGTGGGAAGATGGCCGGTATCATACAATAAAACCAGAGTAAGTATCATTATAATTAGATCCTATACTATACATGTGTATATAATTACTAAACTTAAGACTTACTGCTATCATTAAATAAAAATATTTTAAAAACCTACAAAATATAAAGCTCATTAATGATAAGCTATTTAAAATATTAAAAAATGTGTTTTAAAATTAATATAATGTGTCTTCACTGCTAGGTTACATGTGTAAGCAAAACAAATCAGTATTTATTATTAGTAACTATGATAATGACGTTATTATGGAACAATTCATAGTACATCTAATTTTTTTTATTATTTTTAAAAAACGTTATATATTTCATGTAATTCGAGTTTCATTTGAAATATTTTATGGTATAAAATTAATATTACTTTTATGCATTTATTAGTAACTTAATATCTTCTGCGTGGATATTCAATACATGCAAGTAAAACTATTTTCAGTGATGCTCTGACAATTCAGATTTAGAGCGAAAATTTGATGAGTTTAAACATGAAACAATTGAGATTATTCTTATTATTACGCATAAAGAAGGAGGAGGAGGAGGAGAAAAAATAACGGATTAAAATGCTATAGTTTAATTCTCAGTAACTGGCAACATAATTGATATTTTTGCTAAACCAATTTAGGACTGGCGTTGCGAATACGCAACATTAAATTCTAAATTTTTTTGATTATTTTTTAGTTAAACCAAAAATTTTATTTTATTTTTCATATTTTAGTTGTTGATTATAAATTAATTTATTTTTAATTACTAAAATTTTCACAACTAGATCAAAGGATTTTGTTTCCATGTTTTGAAGAAAAAGAATTGAAACTTGTCTTTAATAGTTTAACTTTATTGGTAAAATTGATTTTTTTTTTTGAAAAATGATTATTCACAAAAAGCATTGATTAAGAACTTCAAAACAACATGTCGATTGATTATGACATGGTAACTTATGAAATTTAGTACTGAGATTAGTTATCATTATAAGCAGTTGCATAGAACATCGATTGTGCAAAACTAGAAATCGTTATCGATACGTTCAATTATTTAACACTGCCAGAGACAAAAGCGTACGTTTCCATATGTATTATCTATAATAATTTCAATGCAAATATAATTTTATTTTTATGCATATGCTTTTTATTATCAATGATCCTAGTAGAACTATCAATATTCTAATTAATTATTTAAATAAAGAATAATGTTTTTTTTACTATAACATACATTGTAATAATTAGAGAAAAAAGATTCTTTGTTGCCAAAGAGCTAAATATTGTCGATATTGGCATTACTTATTTACAGAATCTGTGGAAGTATTTTAGTTTTCTTAGACTAGGAGACATTATCTCCTTTACATTAATGATGTAAATGGTGTTATTTACTTCTTTTAATCAACAAAATAACCAATGGAAAAAATTTAAGCAACATATTAACTACTTTTTCTTCTCAAGTATAAGTAATTTACCTGTATTAGCACGTTTTTATAAGAAACTACTTGTTATGAGATCTCTTTTTAATTCAGAAAATCTTTTTATTTGTGTTCTTTATAATACGTATTAAATGTAATACAATAGATATAATTATTATTAATGTATTTTGTTGGTTGTAAAATGTTGAAACTTTTTTCAAAAAATCTTATTATATTCGTAGGAATCTGCTGCAGGAACTTACACTTCCCTTTACACCATAACGTCTAGCCCCAATGCAAAATTTCCCCAGGATATTATTGTCTATAACATTAGCAGAACAGACAATTATGAAAATATTCCTTACGATGCTTATCGGACTCAACACAATTTTGAAAAGCAAGGCTGCCCCGAAGTGTGCGAACGAGGACGAACAGATAATAAATTTGCAGCTGGTTGCCCATCCGGGTATGAATCGGTAAGAAAAATTTTAATAAAAATTTTGTTGCTAATATATAAAAAACAAGTAATATAAAAAAATAAAGCCAATTCCTACTTAGGTCAATAAATAAATTTTTTATTTTAGCTACCTTTTATTAAATAATTACAATTAATATAAATATGTATAAAGATATGGTAGAATCACAGTAGTAAGTGGCAAAAAAGAAAACGAATTTCCTTGCAATTTTCCATACCTGGTTGTTGGATAATCAATGTACACTGTCGCCATCTACAGCCTTCATTCGGAATAAATTTGATTTTTCTCCCATATAAATTTAATTAATTTAATTAAATTAAATTAATAAAATTATATTTGAAAAAACTGTATTAACTTCAAGTGTCATCCAGTCCCATTTTAAAAAATGTATTTGAACTTCAGTGGGGATGAGTAAAGTATTTTATTAACGGCTGAAAATTTGAACAAGATATATATGCAGAGATAGTATGAACTAATAGTAGGAATTGAAAAAGAGCTATCAAAAGGTACTTTAAAATAATACAGGGGAATTCATAAAGAAGTATACAGTTTTAATGCTCTATACATCAAGAACAATATAAGATATTATCTATTACCTATAACAGAATTGTATGGGATTATTTAAAGTTTTACTAGGGATTGTCACATATGTTCTATGTGGGAACCCTTGATCATATAAGACACATCGGGCCGGTTATCCAATTCCACCCTAACGCGTGGTAAGGTATTTGAATCAAATTCATGAACAGCGGCTTAATGAACTGTTTCAGATCAGATAAATAAAGAGAAAGGGATGGACGAATACCTTTATCCTTTACGTATCTCACTGGAAGAAATCCTAAAGTGTTAGTCAGAACTTTTGGCTGCCCATTGAGTGAGTGGCATGTCGTAATCCACCGCTCATTCAATCCGTCGTCGAAAGAGATGTTCATCGAGGTAATCTCTCACGTAGGTCGACCTACCAATTGGCGAATGAAGTTGTCAGTGTCATCATACAACAGTGGCATCAACTGTGGAGTTTATATATCCAAAAAAAGGGGGCTTCCATGACAGTTTGCCTGTGAAAAAAAGGGAGCTGAACACTTTCTTTCTGGACACTGCACTAGACACTTCATCTTAGAGGAATCTCGCACGTGTTGAACTGAGGCTATTGCCTGAGTCATTTCCGCCAGGAGTGAGATGCAAACTTTAAGAGTACATCTACCTTCTTGTTACTGAGGTGTTGCATGTCTTTGACTATTACCGTTTTACAGGATCAGGAAAGTGTATTCTTCTTTACGTATCCCCCAGTATATTAATATAAGTTGTTCCTTCTTCTGGTTCTTTTCTACAAGCTATCTGAATTCATGAATGAAGCATTACGAAATGTTTCTAGATATTTCTTTTAGAAATATTTTCAAATATCGAAGAGAAAATGTAATTCCAGAGAAACCTTGATTATTGGTTTTTATTTTGAACGTACTTTATTGCATTCAATTCGAAATTCTTGTTTAGAGTGAGGAGGAAAACGGGATTTCTGTAGAATTTTCAAAATGACCGATAGACGGAAGACCTCGGCATTAATTTAAAAATAAAACATCTTATTAATAGTCATAAGTTTTAAATCAGATGTTAAGTTCTAAACACGATGGGTACATTCATGGTGATAAATAGTGTATAATTTTCCTTAAGAGGACTTGGTACCCTTTGAGCAACTTTGAGACATGAAACTATTATTTCAATATTAGGGAAGTTTAGAAGGTAGGTTGCTTTCGAACACTGCAAGTCCATAAATCTTTATTGAGACAAGGAATGCAATCGAAGCACATATATTAAGAAAAATCTCTTCATAATCATCAATTCGTTGAAAACGTTTGTGGGAACGCAGAGCCAACTGTTCATTTAACTGTTCATTGCCTTATCAATAGAAATCTTCATATTGGTCATTGAGCCAGCATATAGCAGTTGTCTTAACCTGGTTATAGTTGGAGAAATGGTGTTCCCCCAGATATTCTTTCAGCTTTGTAGAACACATTGAAATACAGCATTGGAATTTCACGTGGGGGTTATATGGTTAAGTTGTTGTTTTTCCTTGCCTTTCTGGATCGGTCAATTGTATAAAACGGATAATCTATGATGGAATTATTTCGTAATGGCTGAGCATGACATCGTATGTGAGCCATACGCCATATATATTTCTTGATTAATTTTCTTACAAGTGTACCTTTTTGCACACAAAAATCAAAATGCTCAATCTATTTCTACGTTGGAGTAAAACAACAATTGAAGTCCTATCTTGTTCACGTACTACCCAGCAATAATTTTCGCTATTTGAAAACCGGCATTTTTGAGACAAAAATGCCGGCGTCGAAAGTCATTGCTCTTCCCTCTCTTCAGAATAAACAGTGGTCTTGTTGTGGTGTTGACATCTCTTGTGAGTTAAACGTAACTTAATTTCTGGACCACCTATGTAGATAAAAATAATTATTTCTTACGATCCAGTTTATCTTTCTATTCCTTCATTTTGGATAGTATAAATGTTACATATATATTATTCTTCATTCAACATCCTTGATTATTCATTAAAAAAATATTAAGTGTGCCTTTTCTTATATGTAATACAGTAGAACACGTCGTTTATTCAAGCGTTCATTATCCGGAGTGTAAAATATCCGGACTAGTTTTTTTCTTTTGTCAACTACATGTACTGTACATGAATACGTTTTCGAACAGTGCAATACTCAAAAGTAGTTTCACGTGAGGCCAAAAGTGACGGGAAAAACCAAGGTCAGGAATACTTGGGGAATTTCAGTTGTGTGATTTTTGTTGTTGTGTGAGAACCGACTTTGTCCAATCGATCCCAGGATTTTAATAATGCGATGAAAAAGGTGTAGAAACCTGGATGGCATGCAATGCAGAAGACTGTGGATTTCAAATGCTGAATGATGACGAGATTGTGACTTCCGTGCAAGAAGAATCCAACCCTGTCGACGATGAAACGGATGAAGACGAGGACAACAGTAACAACGGGCCCATCAAATGCTGACGCATTTTCTGCGTTAGAGACAGCTATGGAGTAGTACGAACAACAATCAGAGTGCTGTCCTACTCAACTACCGCTGATCAAGAGAATCAGAGACCTTGCAGCGAAAAAACGAAGGTGTACAATGGTACAGCGAAAAATAAGTGATTATTTTCCACAATAAAAGTAAAATTGCGACATTTTACACCTATTTTGCTTTTAATTCAAGCACATGGGAGGATTTTCGATATTCGTATAGTGTCCGGTTTTATATACTGCATGGATCGTATTCGGTTTTCGGTTATCCGAACGGTGTCCGGTCCCAATTGATTCCGATAAACGATGTTCTACTGTAATTCATTTTTGTGCTATTGCTATGAAAAACATTTGATTTGTTACTTTATTTTTAGAAGAACACAATAACTTTTAAAAAGATATGCATAAATAGGATTTAAACTTTTTTTTAGAAATTCATTAAAAAGTATTTTAAAATGAGTTTGAAAATGTATTCTAACTTGAAATGCATGAAACAAAAAAAAAAACTTACCATTAATTTTTTTAAAATTCTTTTTTTATATTTATGTTCTCAAATATAGTGAGTTAAAGTTTTAAGACTATGGTATGTAAAATATTTATTCTATGAAAATTCGAATCGTATTTTTATCAAGTTGAAATAAAGTTTTCATTGTAAACAAAATAACTCTTAAAAATGTTTACTACACTCATTTTATGACATAGTAATACATCACGTGACAAATTTTGAAATCTGTGATGATAAAATATTAGATCTCCTTTACTTAAAACAAGAAAATGTGTTGCATATTTCTTTCTAGCCAATGTAAATTAAGTTACACTTGTGAATTATATAATGAATATCAACCACAGAATGGGCTGATATTATCTAAATTTCAGAAAGTAAAAATAGCTGAATTATATGTCTATAACCCCTCAAGTACCACCACTGTATATATCCGTCGCGCTCTACAGGTGCGTTTTGCGTCCCGGACTACTATATATAACCGGGACACGAATTTTTTTTTTTGCACTGTTATCAGTAAAACCATTTCGAAGGATTTGGAGTGTAATAAAATACCCTTGATAATGTCTGCAGTTGCTTAACTTATTTCAGAGAAAAAAAATTTGCTTGTTTTTGTGCCTTTTCTCCACCCCCCCCAAATTGTGAAAAACACGAGGGGGGTAACGCGTAGCTTTTAATCGGTATAGTTAAGGGGTTAAATAAAAAGTATTTATTTCCTAGTAATTTAGTTTGAATCTTTTTTTTCTACAAGCAATTTTCTTCATTTTCAGTTTCAAACTCCTTTGAAGAAATCTTTTTACCAACAACACGATTTGAAATTTGCTGGTGGTGGAGTTTTGATTATTGATAAAGTTACAACGGTAGAAGCCCATGTTGCTGATATATATGATCAGCAAATGGAAATTTTCATTAGGTAAGTTCAAAAAACACTGCATACGTCATCTAATTCGAAAATGATGATAATGTTTTGAACGTTTATTTTTATCTCTCACTTGTTTGAATGAAATTAAATATTTTTGGATTATTACTTTTTAAATTATGTTTTTTAGATCTTATAGGACAAAAGTGTCTTGTGATTTTTGTATCACGTATTCAGATTCAATACATACATTTTTATGGCCGACATAGTCAGGGTGAAGATAAAAACAGATAAAAGAGCTTTCTTTTTTAAAAGTTTATTTTAGCTTTATGGAATAAAGTATTTCCATCTGAATCTATTAACAGGTAGTCATAGAAAAATATAGAAATTAATATTTATTTTAAGAATAAATTATCGAGTTATTTAATATGGAATCATTAAAGGTGTATCTAATGTAAGAGACGTATATCTTGAACGTCTGAAATTTTTCTGATATTTAAATTAGAAAAAAAAAATTGCAGAGAGATTTCTGCGATATGTGTGTGGGGTCTACGGTAGACCAGTGGTCAAGGTATCGGATCATGGCAGGTAAGTCATGAGTTCGAGCCCAGTACCACTAAAGACCCGCCATGTAGGGCAGCGATGCACGTTAAATCTGTCGAGAGCTGAAATGGTGTGGTGTGGTAGTTAGGAGAGGGGGGTGCCAGCTCAGGTGTCGTCCACGTCACTTAACCATGGTTCAAAATTACGAGGTCCGTCACCAAAAGCCCTCGTATAGCTGAACAGTGCGACGTTAATATTCACTTACTCACTCTGCGATATGTGAAACACTTAGACTTTTCCAAAAACAGTGAACTACATTTTTATTCCATTTTTAGTTCGAGACAATTTTCGATTTAATAGTTGAATTTTTGTTTCAGTTCTGTCCTTAAGTTTAAACTAGTTACTCTAGAGAAAACTTCAGAGCGTCATGGGCAGAACGTGTTTACAGATCTGGAGGATCGCTCAAATGAAATTGAAGAAGAAGGTATATTCATTTATATTCTTTTTTCCTAATTGAGATGTTGTACAGTATTCTAAATTTTTAAAATTCTGTTATCTATTTGGTATGTAAAATAGCTACATAGCGCGAGAGAAAAAAATCTCCATAATTTCTAAACGATTTTATTTCATAATAAATCATTTTTTTAACGGACTTAAAAATATATTTTTATGGAATCAAAGTATATATATATATATATATATATATATATATATATATATATATATATATATATATATATGATCTTTGAGCAATTTTGAGATAAAAGTATTAATTTTAAGAGTTTTTTAACCGAGATAGAAAGAGAGAGATTTATATTATCCATGTAAAGATACGAACATTATCAAATTTTCTTTAAAAATATGTAAAAAAACTGTGACATTCTCCATTAAAAATACACAAACTGTGAAATATGTACTCCTTAATGAGAAAATTTACATATAGTACCAATTTTTATAAACTTCACAATAAATTTTTTATATATATTTTTGATGAACAAAATAAATCAACTTATTTAAAACTGTTTTCTTTCATTGTTAAGAGTATAATCTATACTTAGAACACATTTAAGGATGTAAAAATGCTTTTATATGCGTAATAATACAGTAAATTAAAAGTTAAAAAAGCATTCTATACTTACACTTCTTTACTTTATGCAGGGTAATCCAAACTCTTGGGCAAAATTTTAAGGGGTGATAGTACACATTAAGACAAACAAAAGTAAATAGGAAACTTAGGGTCCCAAACGTCTTCCGAAAGAGATAAGTGCCATTAAAGTTTAAAGTCCGCAATTTCAAATGATTATGAAAAACGGAAAAATGGGTCGATTCGTTAGTGGTTTTTTCGAAACGTATTCTTTTTGTCAGTATTTTCTTAAAAAATAAATTATAAAGATAAAGCTAAAAAAATGTCGATAGAGGACGCTTTAGACTTTGGAGTAACGAACAAATATTTTTTACCGTTGTTTTTTGTATCACATTAAATGTTTTCAAAAGCTTAGACTTAAACTTAAATTTTGAGCTCAAAATTTGAATCGTTGGGGGTTAAGTAGCGCAAACTCAACTGTGTTCAGGTGAAATTTGAACTCCCCTCCTCTCCTGGACACAGTTCAGTTATTCACGATCTTCGATGCTCGGTCGTAGTAAGGCAGCAACTACTACCCACTAAACGTAAAGTAAACGAGAGAGGGATGACAAAATTAAATAAAAAAAGTTATTCATAACATAACAGACAGGAGCAATTTCTCTCCGCAAAATACCCGTTTTGCATGCAAAGTGTAGTACATAAGGATTTAACTGTATGGTGCTAACTATATGTAAGGATATAAGGCTCTTCTGCAAAGTGTTCCAGCCAACATAAAGACTCGTATGTGGTTCTAACATGACGGAGCGCCTGCACGTTTCAGCGCAGATGTGTGAAGTGCATTGGATACAGCATATCCAGGGCGATGGATTGGACGGGGTGGTCCGGTAAATTGGCCGGCACGCTCGCCTGACCTCTCCTGCCTAGACTTCTTCCTCTTGGGCCATATGAAGGTCTTGTTTATGCAAGCTCCGTCGACTCCGACGAGGCCCTGGTTGTGATAATTGCCGTCGTAGCAGGCGATATTCGGGAGATGCCGGGGGTATTTGCTAATATTCGATAGTCCCTCCACCGGTTGTGTGAGGCCTGCATCTTTGCTGGTAGGTGCTCTCTCGAGCAGTTTTTGTGATTCCGCAAGAAAATCTTACGTGTACCATTTTCTATGTGTCATCATTCATTCATACGCACTACGTGCGTACATCAAATTGTTTCTTTTTATTTTGAGCAGAGAAATTGCTCATGTCTATTATGAATAATATTTTAAAATTTTGTCATCTCTCTCTCGTTTATTTTACATGTAGGAAGGTAGTAGTTGCTGTCTGGTCTACGACACCAAGATCGGGAATAACTGAACTGCGTTCAGAGGGAAGGGAGTTTCAAATTTAACCTCCTGAACACAGTTCCGTTTGCGCTACTTAACAATCCCCAACGAATCAGATTTTGAGCTCAAAATTTAAGTTTAAGTCTAAGCTTTTGAAAGCATTTAATGGGATACAAAAAAATAATGGTAAAAAATAGTTGTTCGTTACTCCAAAGTCTAAAGCGTCCTCTATCGACATTTTTTGAACTTTATCTTTAAAGTTTATTTCTCAAGAAAATACTGACAAAAATTTTTTTAGCGAAAACCGTTAACGAAGTGACCCATTTTTCCGTTTTTTATAATAATTTGAAATTTCAGACCCTAAACTTTAATGGCACCTATCTCCTTCGGAACACGTTTGAGACCCTAAGTTTCCTATTTACTATTGTTTGTCTTGATGTGTACTATCATCCCTTAAAATTTTGTCCAAGAGTTTAGATACACCCTGTATATGTAAATTAGAAATCCATTGAATATTTTAGCATAGCGAAAACCATGAAGTATATTTAAAAAATATTGGAATGGATTGATTTAAATAGAAATGAAGGGTAAAATAAATCATTTCGATCATATTTATTGATTAAGTCTAAATATGATTTTAACCTTGAGGTGTCCTGTTAAATGAAAAGAAAAACGTTCTCAAGTTTGAGCCCAAATCTTTAGAATTAAACAAACATAGCTTTAATTTAAGTTTAATCGTGGAAAAGTGCTTACAAAATTTTAACTCTTTGAATTATTGCAGAAATATCCAAACTCTATGGCTATTCTAATCTTACTCTTGTGGAAAAAATGGCCAATAAACTTCTTCAAGATTCTGCAGAAATTGTTGCCAAAGCAGATCTCAAAAGTGTAGAATCTAACTTACTAGGCGAAGAAATAATGATTCTTCGTAAGTTATTGACTTTCCTGAGACAATTGGGTCTTAGGCATATTGAAGAAACAGTTGTTAAATATAATGAATTGCCACAGGCAAGCGATGTTGATAAAATTAAGAGGTAAGATTTTTTTAAATGATTCAATTTTGATTTATGATTATATGTCTTAATATAGCGATAGGATACCTATGATAGCATATATTAATGACATATCACGAAAAAGACTATTAGTTTTAAATAATCAGGTATTTTGTGCTTTTTCTCAATTTCTACTATTACCTCGCACTCTTTATTTATTTATCTTGGTGGAATTTTCAATTGTTAATAAAACAAATTTTAAAGCGCTCAATTGAGCTGAAATTTTATATACGTGATTTTATTTTGGATGACAATACAATAATTTAATTATAATTAATAAAAATTAGTTGATTAAAACTAATTATCTAAAGAATTACAAATACAGCCACATTGGCATCATTTTTGGCGACTTAGCGACCATTATTGGCGACTTGTGTCAAAACTTGAAAAGGCTTTTTTTCTCACGTTTTAAAGCATTCAGTTGAACTGAAAATTTATATACATGATTGTTTTGGATGACAATACGAAACTTTAATGATAATTAATAAAAATTATAATTACCACTTAATGTTTTGATTCTATCATATGTATATACATATTTATATTAATTGTAACTATTTAATAAAAAATAGCTAAAATAAAATTTTCCTTTGTTGATTTAAGTAGGAATTGATTAAAAATTTTTTTTTATATTACTTGTTTTATAAAAAAATTTTTTACTTATGTACATACATTACTTTTGACGCGTTTATTGCTTTATGAACTAACCAAAATGTAATAGCCTCCAAACTAATGATTTATTGAGAGTAATTTAAAACATTAATAACACTTGGTGTTAGCATATTAAAACTAGAAATTAAATGTAATATAAAACAATATGTGTATATAATGTATACAATGCATACATATCTGCTACCAATCAACGTCTTTACATAGAACGGGCTAAATTCATGTGACGTCACATTCACACGATAAATACAATCACGAGTTTCCACCCTATCAATTCATGCTCTTCACTATTACCAAGTCTTGCTTTTTGCAAAAACTTTTATTTAAAAAAGTACATGTTTGTCAACAATAATAATGCATATAGGTAAACAAAATAACATTGATTTCAAAGTTACACGTATAACATAAGATTTTTTTTCGATTTTGGAAAACTTTTTGAAAAATCTTTTTACTTGAATATCTTTACTCAATTACCAGATCGGAAATTATAAATCAACTTTACTGAAAATTCACAGTTTCATATGATCTATGATTATGTGGCATGTAAAAGATCCCTTGAAAGCCTGTTTGGCTTAGGGGTGCTCTCGGATAAATTAAATTCCTACGCACGGTTTCGCATCGTCAGAGCTTACGTACTTCCCCCTGGGAAAGGAAACTGGCGTCAAAATTACCTGTGGTGATTGGTATTTCATCTATTTGGTGCCGAATTAAAAAAAAAGAGATACCAGCTCCCGGAAAATGTACCAGGTCTATAATGGTAAAACACCAACCGGCAGTCCTTCTAAAAATAAATAAAATATCAACTTTACAATTAGAATTACAAATCTAATGTTAGTTTTGAATTCAATATATAGAGTATGTGATTACATTTATCATGTGACTATCATGAATTTCCATTTGGATTAAAAGTAGAATGAGGTACTTTTAAATTGTTCAAGATTTTGAATATAGTTATTTGTATTTTTTAGAACATGCCATGAATAAAATTTTTTTTATCAATATTTTATTTTTCTACCCTAGTCAATTACCTAATTCTTATAATATTCTATAAGGAAAATGAAGAAAATTATTCATAAAATATCTCAGATTATTGATTAAAAATATTAAATATTGTGTTTGATTTTCTGTATACTATTCTTATATACACAAATTTCCTTATTATTAGCAATAGATAGCTTATTAGTGCTTCCACACCACAGGCCCGGGTTCTATCTCCGGGCAGGGCAAGGTCGACTCAGCCTTCCATCCCTTCAGTGAGTCGATAAACGGATACCAAGCTTGCTTGGGAATAAACACTGGGGGTCTCGCTTCAGACTAACCGCCTGATCGGGACATCTGCTCATGCACCTGAGCGCCCAATGGTCACGTGTACTGGGAGGGGCGCAGTAGACCTTGGCCCTCATGGGCTGTTGAGCCACTGAGTTTGAGTTTTGAGATAGCTTAATATGAAAATCCATAATTTATTTTTAGTTGATACAAATTAAATCATTTCTTAACAAGGTATTATATTTCTATAATGTAATATTATCTAGTTAGAAGGATTATTAATATTAACTGAATATGCAGTGGGTATTTTTAAAATTGTGGTCCGTTTTTAAAATACATAGATGCTTATGAGAATAATATAGACCTCCCAATTTCTTTCTCTCTTTCTTTTCTTTTTCTTTTTTTTTTTGAATTACAGGAAAAAAAATATTTTATTTAATCTGTCGAAAACAATACTATTTTAAACTATTTAAGTTGCTCATACTTTTAAAGGAATCTAGGAAATTTTTTTATTGCTTTCAAATCATTTTTGATAGCAATATAAATAAAGATTATTTTATGATTCATCATCATGTTAAAATTGTAGACATTATTAAAAATTTAATTCTCTAATAAAAATTATTTTAAAGTAGTTAACTTATTTAGTTTTTTTAATTTAAATTATTATTTTTCGAACAGGCAGATTTGGTTGGATATTTTGCCGCTAATTGGTACAAGAGAATCTGTTTCTTTTATTGTTAATGTTATCCAGGAGAACATTAATAAACCTGAACCAGGAATTTCGTTATGGGAAGCATCTTCACTATTAGGAGCGTTACCGCAGAACATTTATCGTATTTCGGATAGGATCTTACTCGATCTCAGTGTAAGAGTTTTCTTTTGTTAAAATTAATTTATTTTTAAGTAAAAATTTATTTTAAAAAATTTAAAAATTCTGCTTAAATTTATGAATGTGAGCAATTAAAAGATTTTGTCTTAGTTTATGTACAAACAGTTTTTTAGTCATATGATATCCTCTTAGCTGTTTTTTATTTTATAATTTAGAAACATTCCATTATTTACTTAATATGTACAAGAATGCAAACAATTTGTTCTTAGAACTTTTAAAATTTATTTCTTTTCACTGCATATGTTTTTGTAATAATTGCTTGATAATAAATAATTTGGATGAATTTTCGCGGTTCCCCTTACCCTTATGTTGAGTAAGGTGGAAATCTCGCTAATTGTTGTGGTTCTCGGTGTGTGTGGGGGATCGGAAGGAAGCATTGGTGAAGATTACAAACAGGTAATTCCTGATGTATTAAATAGGACATGAAATGATTACAAACACACAGGTATTCGCAATAACTTACTTTTATTAAGTTAAAGTTTAGAAAGAGGAAAATCGATATTAGATTATCCGAAATGAGGTACAACCTTTGATATTTGTCAAAGAGAAATACTCTGAGATCTTTTAACCCTCAATTAGCTTCGCAACTATGAGGCGTGGCACAAAAAAACCCCAGACTGATCCAGTAAAACATTGTACTTAAAGAATAAGTTCTTCGTGACATTATCACCTTCAAAGTAGTTCCCTTCAGCATTCACTCACTTCTTCATTCGGTATTGCCATTGCTGGTAACAATTCTGGAACGAGGTTTCTGAAAAGCCCTTCAAGAGATTTTCCGTTTTTGCCTGAGTCTTTTCAACTGAGGTAAAATGGATTCTCTTTAAAGAAGATTTAACTGTATAAAATAAAAAAAAAAGTCGAATTGGACCAAATCAAGTGAATAAGGAGGATGGCTCATCACAGTAATGTTTTTACTGGTCAGAAACTGCTTGCAGATAAGGCCGTATGAGCGGGTGCTTTGTCTTGGGGCAACTGACATCCATTCAGGACAACACACATCCAACATTCAACAGACATCCATACTGTTCTGGCATTTATTCACTATTTTTACACGAAGTTTTTTTAGTACTTCAATGTAGTAGCATTGATTAACATTCTTACCACTGATGTAAGGGGGAACCTACTTACTAATGACACAAATTTTGGCTATGTTTTGGTCTGTAATCAATGACCTTGGGCGTTCAGCAGGTTCAGCACTGACCCTTCCCCCTGAAAAACCTCTGATACCGTTCAAACCCATGCGCACTAGTCAAAGTTTCCTATCCATAAATTTCGGTTAGTATTTGAAATGTTTCCGTGGTTGTTCTCTTAAGTTTCTTAAAAAACTGTATGTTGATTCGACATTTTTCCTGCAGAATGCAGTTGCACGTGTTCACTTAGTGACGCAGTACTCCCCTCTGGCGGGATCGATTAAAACGAAACTGGCTACATGGATAGAGAAGATGCGTGGAATGACGTCACCAAAACAGTTGTTGCCAACTCCACTCTTTTACAATCAATACATACATTTAGTCTCGTTTTTTGTGTGTCGCACCTTGTTTTACTCAAGATACAGTTAATGTGTTTTTCTTTTCCGCAACACAGCTACTGTTTCATATAATCATCTATCTCACTGACTTTTTATATGCTACTTGGTAGGGGTGTTCATTTGCGGAGGGGCGCTTTTCTACCTTAAAGGGTCAATTTGGCTGGATGGAAGAAAATCTGAATTAGAGAGGAAAGACTTCGTGGATAGCCCATTGTTAAAGAATATCTAGATCAAAATAATCATCCATACATAATAGTTCTACAATTTTTTTTGTATTTTGTATTTTCAATTCGTAGATTATGAATCAAATAATATAGTTAGGCATTTTTACTTTATCACATGCAAATATTGCTTACTTTTTTTTTCGGCTTCTGATATTTGTAGAATATAAATTTAATTATATTTAAAAAGATGGTCGATCATTTCATTACAAAATTTATATTAAAAATGTAATTCTACAAGTCTCGAGATTTTAAATATTTCTGCTATGATGCAAGCGAAATATTAAAATTTGTAAAACCATAGTCAAAAAAAAAAGTAAGAAATACTAATGTTTTTTATGTGATACATTAACGATATCACTTTCTGCTCAATAGTTTAAAAAACTGTAGCAAACGGATTAAATTTTTGTTTCGTAAGTTTTAAAAAAGTACTAGAATTCCATTTAAAAACAGTTTCAAGAAAAGTTTTAAGCAATTAATATTCCTTACACATCCTCAAATATTTAACCTTTAATTTCTAAATATTTCGCTCGTAATAACTATTCGCGAGAGATTTATTTAGAACTAAAACTAACCACGAAGAACATCCAATGCATGTACGTATAAACGCATACATATATGCGTATGTATGTAGACATATGGATTGCTGCATATATGTATGTATATTTGCTTGTTCGTATGCAAGTGCATATATATATATAAAGAGTGTTTTTTTTCCAGGTATAGAAGTTTAAGTTGGCATTACTTTCCAAGATGGCGACCGATTTAACAGCTGTCAAGTGATTTATTCTCAGTTTGGTTTGGCAATTCATCAAAACGATCATCAAGCAAGGCGTAGATTCGTCGAATGGGCCCAAAACGAGATTGCCGTTGTTCCCGATTTTCATAAGCGAATTTTGGTTAGCGATGAAGCGCACTTCTGGTTGAATGGCTACGTCAACAAACAAAACTGCCGCATTTGGAGTGAAGCTAATCCACAAGTGTATGTCGAAACACCGTTACATCCAGAAAAACTGACTGTTTGGTGCGCTTTATGGGCTGGTGGAATCATTGGTCCGTACTTCTTCAAAAACGATGAAAGCCACAAAGTTACAGTCAATGGTGATCGGTATAGAGCCATGATTACTAACTTTTTCATTCCTGAATTGAACAATCATGATGTCCAGGAGCTGTGGTTCCAACAAGACGGCGCAACATGTCACACAGCTCGTGCCACAATCGATTTATTGAAAGACACGTTTGGTGACCGCTTTATTTCACGTTTTGGACCTGTGAATTGGCGTCCAAGATCGTGTGATTTAAGACCGCTAGACTATTTTCTGTGGGACTATGTAAAGTCATTGGTCTATGCAGATAAGCCACAAACGCTTGACCATTTGGAAGACAACATTCGCCGTGTTATTGCCGATATACGGCCACAAATGTTGGAAAAAGTCATCGAAAATTGGACGTACAGATTGGACTACATCCGAGCCAGCCGTGGCAGTCATATGCCAGAAATCATGTTTAAAATGTAATGCCACAAGATTATCTTTCGAATAAAAAAAATTCAATCGAATAATACATCGTTGTTTTATTGCAATTTAAAGTTCTATACCTCTAAAAACACCTATATATATATATATATATATATATATATATATATATATATATATATATATATATATATATATATATATATATATATATATATATATATATATATATATATATGTGTGTGTGTGTGTGTGTGTAAGGATAATTAAATTAGATCTATATCAAGCAGAACCCCCTATTTTTACCAATTAACTTTTATTTTCCGTAACATCTCTTCGAATCTTAAATTAAACATCCAATTATTTCTCAGAAACTATATTCCAAACATAACACTTTTAATCTCAGCTTACTAAATTTTATAGTCTCCATATGCCTACCTTCACATTCAAATCAAAAAGATAAACTAAAAAGCGTTGTTTAACTGTTATGTGTGTGGGCATAAATATTCAGCTCAATTAAACTCTTCTCTTGGCATTGATTTTCTCTCAGCGAAAGATGTATCAATTGCTCACTGAATAAAACTGTTTTTTGACTAAAGTTCTCGATGCTGACTTGAACCGTTACATATATATGTGTGTTTGTTTGTGTATAAATATGTGTACGTATGCATATATGTATACATATTAGTGTGTATTGTGACGACTTACGCGTCTTTTCTTTAACAAGTCCTTTGGGTTCCTTGGGCCAGAATTAATGGCAACTCTTTTCCAACCAAATCCAAGAAACGAGAAGTGAAGAGATGTAAATAATATAGGATAAATATAGGATCTTAGAGTAAACGTGATGGCAATAAGGGCAATGATAGCAATGCAATGGTAGTGTAAAGGAATGTTCGACAATTAAAGTGCGTTGTGGTATTGGCTGAGTATTGAAGTTCGTTATTCAAGATTTAAGTTCTACGTGTCGTGCATAAACTTATTGGTGTTCGACTAGAAGTTAGTCGTAAAGCTGCATACAATTGCAGATAAAGACAAGTAGCATTACAGAATAATATAAGGTCGGATTAATTACTTATTAGTATAATTGAGGGTTAGGCGGTTCGCTTATTGAGATTGGTTTGAATTATATTGTGTGTAGCGTATTGCGTCAACGTAGATTCTCTCATATTAATTATTATAATTATATTTGTTAAAAAAGTTTAAGTTGAATATCTTAATAAAGTCATATTAAGATAATGAATGATTCTAGTTCTTACGTTAATCCTACACCTCTAGCTCACGCTGATACTTCGAGGGATGTACTTCCAAGGGGAGGTACATCACAGTATGTACTCATGCATGTACGTTTGTATATTTATGTATGTGTATGTTTGTATGTAGATATATGGGTGTATGTATGTTTAATTGATTTTTGTTTGTATGTACATACGTATGCATGTATATATATGTGTGTGTGTATGTATGCATTTATGTCCGCATGCATGCACGTATATTTTATGTGAATATGTGTGCATAAGCATGTTCTTAGAAAAATTGGTGCGTTTATATGTATGTATACTTGTTTGTTTGTATGTATATATGTACATATGCAAGCATGTATATATATATGTGTGTGTACGTACATATATGCGTGTGCAAGCATGTATGTATATATGTGTGTGTGCAAGTATGTATGTATATATATGTAGAAGTAGGTATATGAATGTGTGTATGCATGAATGTATGTATGTGTATCTAAAAAATGAAAGAAAGAAATAGCCAAATTTACACCTAGTTGTAATATAACATTAATTGAAAAAGGTTTATACTGAAAATATTTAACTTTCTAATTTTTCAGAGACTTTTAGAGCTTATAAGCAATCGAGAGCAGCCAGGATTCACAGTTTTTTATTCGGCTTCTTATTCGACCCTAGCTCGAGTGATCCATAAAGCATGTGCCGTTAGCAGCGACGAACCAGAAATGGACGAAGATGAAAACAAAAGTATAGTTGATGAACTTAATTTAATTCTTTTACGTCTGACGCCAAAAACAAATAGAAGAGTGAAGCACACGTGTCCTAAAACATTAGTCGACAGATTTCTTGGTGTAAGTCACTATTTCTTATATTATTTTACGAAAATAAATAACTTGATAAAAAATTAAAAATTTCTCATGTTTTAAGCCGAAGAAATGAAATTAGTATTAAAAAAAGCGTAATTTATAAAAACAATTAAACGTATTGAAATTCTATTTCTGGACGATATATTAAAATAGCGAATACAGTTCAGCTGACATTTTCATCCCGAATTCCATGACCAATAAAAAAATAATAATGAAATATTATATGCATTCATAATTTAATCTGCTTTTTGGTTTTCCTACAAGAATTGATACATTAATGAAGTCATATCTACAAACATATGTTAAAGGAATCCATACTTTATAAAAAATAAATAAGATAGACAAAAAAATTATTTACTAACTTTATTATTTATAAATAAAAAAGTTCTTTTTGGGTGTGTGTAAGACTTAAGACTTTTTTATCAACCATTTTGGATTTAAAAACATAATGTTAATTCAATGTAATTTTTACTTTTCTTCTCAAAACTAAATTAATTCTACTTATTTGAATATAAGTTGGATATGTGAAAAAAAATCATGAAGTAGAATTACATTTTCTCTGGAGTATTGCATTTTTCTCCTATTATTGAAAATAATTTATACAAAAGTTTGTAATGCATATAGTTATAATATTTTAGCAATTTTTTTCGAATTAATATCTACTTTAATACTTTTATCATCGTTATTAATGATTAACTTACTACAACTAATATTTCTTTAACTCAAACTCAATGGCGCAACAGCCTATGAGGGCCAGGGCCTACTGTGCCCATCCCAGTATACGTGACCATTGGGCGCTGAGGTGCATGATCAGGTGTTCAGTCTGAAGCGAAACCCCCAGTATTTAAGCCCCAAGCAAGCTTTTTTTTTTTTTTTGGCACTCATTTATCAACCCACTGCAGTAGGGATGAAAGGCTGATTTCTTTAAGTATTAGAGATAATTTTATATCATGAAAATTTGGATTTAAGATAAGAACATGAAGAATCTTCATAATCTTAAAATATGTTATACGGCTTTCTAACATTTAAAAAAAATTTATATTACAATAATGATATTAATTCGTATATTTTATATTTTTATTGAATTAGTAAAATACTTTTTATACGTTTATGCAATCATGTCTGATAGGTGTTGAATATAATTCCTTTTGTTAAAGGTTTGAGACATACATTTAACACTAGGAGACTAATTTTTTTAAAAAGCGAGTTTTCTAAGTAAATTCTTCTAAGTAATTTTCTAAGCGAATTCTTCTGAAAAAATATCAGGAGAATTTTACAAAATTTGAAATCTTATTTTATTTCATGATGAGAAACTCCAGTTATATAAAGAAAAAGAATAAACAATTGTTGTGTGTGTGGTAAAATAATTTCATAGAAGATAGTTAACTAAATAATCATTACTTGTGTGTTCTTTTGAATCATATAATTTTGAGCATTTACAATTTTAATCTTAAAATACAAATCCAAAATCTCAAGAACAGACTGGATTCGCGATATTAGGAAAGAAACATTAACTTTTAATTACAGACTAATTTACGTTGTCTAAATGAAATTATAGTTTTAGACAATTTTCTGTTTGAAATATTGAAACTTCGTCAAATCATTGTTGCATTTTTGTTTTCTTATGAATTAAATTTACTGTAAGTAAATTTAAAATTATTTTTTTAAAGGACGTGGTGCGTAAATTACGACACACAAAAGATAGGGCAAAAAGGATTATTTATATCCAATTTTTAGCACAAACTGGTCTTCAAGAAGCTCTACCTCATCTGCTGCCTTATGTATTTGGAAGAATTTCAGGTTTATCTCCAAGTTACGTGGATTATCTCAAACTTGTGACAGTAAAATCTCTTCATAGTATGGTTGTTTTGCATCCACTAGATGTAAGTGTCTATACATAATTCATTAACTTTTTTTGTCTGATTAAATTCAGTGTTTCTCAAACTGTGGGACATGCTCCCTAGGGGGCGGGGCAACACTACGAGGGAGGTGCGAGCATATTGAAAATTCGAAAACAAAAGAGCATTTAAAAAATTATTAATTTGCTGAAAATGAACAAACCAAGTACATTCTGACATAATAAAAAATAAATTACTCATTTACACTGATATAAATGTATCAGTACTACGCATTGTATTTTATAATTAATTCAACAATAGCAAGTTAAGGACAAGTTTAATAATTACCAGTAACTCCCATGGGCTTCTCATATATAAAATTATATACAAAAATTGACACTTACCTTGATAATTTGTACGGTTTATAATTAATCCTTTAACTACCTATTAAAAGTTATGCGATTCTCTTTCCTATGCCAACGTTTTCCACGTAGACGCTCGTATATGTGATGTATTAGGGGGGTGAAAGGAAAGCAAATCCTCTGAAATAAGTAAATCCTTCACAAACACTGACAAGGCCCTTTTAATGCATTCCAAAGCCCTCGGAATAACTTTATGAATGGGAATGCACAGAAATGATCGTACTTCGAAAAGACGTATATATTTGTCCGGGGCAATTAATACTTTGGCTGAATGAAACGTATATATACGTATTGTTATTGCATGGAGGGGAGGGCGATACAAGTTATGATTGAACATTGGGTCGTAAATATTAACAGTTTGAGATGCACCGGTTTAAATCAAATTCGAAAATTTTCTCTCTACATGTTATCTTTTATCAACAAAAAAAATACAACAATTATTTTGGGAAATTAGATTTATTTATTAAAAATATTTTCTAAAATTGTTTATATTTGTAGCAATAGCATCTATAAGAAAAGATTCTTTTTTTCAAAATATGACGTTTAAAAAGACACCTGTGACAAATCTATACGGAACTTTATCACTGAGTCGACCTTTTAAAATTTAATTCACCTTTTCCAATCAACTCAAAAAAAAAGCGGACAGGGCGTTATATATATGCAGATTATGATTTAAGAACATAGTAAAGTTAGGCAGTAGGAGATAGATATTGAACATAAAGTTATAGTGAATTTGAATTGAAGATTTCTTGTTGGAATAATTTAATCTCAAGAATTTTTCCGTTGGTAATTATAGATTTATAATTAAAGTCTCATTAAAGTTTTAGGAAGATTAAAGTTAAATGTTCAATGAGAACATTATTAAATATAATTCTGGGATCTCTTATCGTGGTAATCTTATGATCGCTATTTAATAAATTAATTAATTGGATCATTAAAATTAATTTAAAGTTTATCATAATTAGTTAGATAAATTTGTCAATAAGTCTTTGATTCTATTTGGAAAGAAACCAAATAAAGATTGTTTATAAAAATGGCAAAATCCTATTTATTCTCGTTCTCAAAAGGTCCTACCTTCACAACCTTAAATAAGACATTTAAAAAAAAACACACATTGGAAATAAGAAAAGAAAACTCCAGTATCTCTTGTGTAGTGTTTTACACTCATAGGAAGTTTATAACTATGCCTCATTATTTTGAAATTCAATAAGGTATCCGCCAGGATTCGGAACCGTAATTTTGAAAAAGCTTATAAATAATTAAGTTTTTGATACGTGAATGAAAATATATACATAAAACTGTTTTAAAAACATAATTACACTAAAAATAATTTAAATCAATCATTTTGGCAAAAAAGGAAGACAGAATGACACATTTTGAAAATATTCTCCTTTTATGAAAAGTATTTCTATAATAATAATATTTTGATTGTATATAGCTAAGACTTCTCTGCAGAGCCTGAACTAGGATTTCTCAAAAGTTCATATTATTTTCACAGTTCCTGGCAATCAAAATCATAATCGGAGTGTTTTGTTAAAAGTTTAAAAATATATTTAATAGCTAATATATTTTTAAATATATTATATAGTCAAAATACTACTATTCTAGAAACATTATACATAAAAGGAGAATATTTTGAAAAAATGTAATTCTTTTTCTTCATTTTTTTGGTAACTCTGTTGCATATTCTTAAAACAACTTTATATGAGTATTCTAATTCATGTGATACTAACTATCAAATGTTTTTCCATTTATACGCTTTTGTAAAATCACGGTTCCAAATGCAGTCAAAATATTGTACTTAAAAATAATTTTTTATTGTTATACTATTCTTAAAACAATTTTATATAAATGTTCTAATCTAAGTGACACTAAATATCATAAATGTTATCCATTTACACGCTTTTGCAGAATCACAGTTCCGAAGCAGATACCTTAAAGTATCTGCCATTAAAATATTCCGACAGCACAATTTAAGTTTATTTCTAATTTCCTAATTAAATTTGCATGAAACTTTTTATTTAGGTTCAACATATAGTGCTGCCAGTATTTTTAAACAGAACTGAGATTCACAAAGTTCGAATGGCTGCATTTTCTGTTTTCATAAAGACAAATCCTTCTCTTGGTATTTTACAAGAAATCGTTCAGATAAGTTGGTCCGAACCAAGTGTTGAAGTGGGAAGTTTCATCACTTCGACTCTGGAGACGTATGGAAATTCCTCCTTGCCTTGTTATCAAGCCCTGTAAGTTTTTGTTTTTCAGTTTCCAGAGAAAGTGTGATTTTTTTTCTTTTTTCAGTAGAAAATAAGAGAGGAGAGAGAGAGAGAGAGAGAGTTTGTTATGCATTACAATCCCAAACACCCGTTGAAAAAATATCTTTTGTTTTTTCAAATTTAATTTTAATTTCTCCTCAAAATGTTCCTGTTTCTCTATTTATTGATCATATATTCAATTCGTAATGATCATAAATTAATTAGTTCATTCAGCTCTTGTACTTTTTAGGGATACTTTCTCTTCAAAAAGATTTTTTTCGTAAATTTTATTTCAAAATTTACCTCTTATTTATTAGAATTGATTTGGAAAAGGTAAATTTGACATCAGTATCAATAATTTAGGCTTTTTCTTTTAAATTAAATATTTTTTTCACTGCAATTTGTGATTGGGGATTTATTTTATAGAAATTTTACAATAACAATTATCAAAAATATAAATGTGACAATAATGGTGAATTTAAGTTTCCTCATATACACTTAGGAATATTGAAAATAGCGACCCAAGAAGGAAGCTAAGTACAATCGCGAAACTTTGCAAATAAGTACAGCGTAATGTGATATGCAAATGATCCAAGTTTTGTGCCAATACGCATGCTCATACACGCCGAGGTGGTGTTACAATCAGGAAGAGGGTGCTATATAAGCCAGCGCAAATTCGAAGATTCATAAACGTGACGATTACTCGCCGATTGTAGGAAGACTTTGGTAAGCGAAACATGCCAGGTAAACGTGCTAGAAGACATTTCTCACAGTTAAGCGAGTTTGAGAGAGGCATGATCATCGGGATGAAAACTGCAGGCTGGTCGACGCGCCGTGTTGCTGGCCAGGTAGATCGTTCGGAGTGTGCCGTTAGAAATTGTTGGGAGCAATGGACACGAGAAGGAACCCACGCGCGGAAAACCGGGTCTGGAGCGAACAGGAAGACCACGGGGAGAGAGGATCGAAGGATCGTGCGGCAAGCACTTATGGACCCCACAGTGACTCGTTCAACGATACGAGCAGACGTAGGCGTAGCAATTGTTCCACAAACAATTTCCAGACACCTTGCAGAAGATGGGGACAGATGATAATCGTGTACGGGTGTGGAGGCCCCCTGGTGAGCGGTACAATTCCCCCCACACTGTTCTACGTCACACTGCCCGCACAGCTTGTTAAATGGTCTGGGAGGCCATAACCTATGATAGCCGGTCCACTTTAATTGTGATGCGTGGAACCTTAACGGGCCAACGTTACGTTGATGATATTCTTCGACCCCATGTAGGACCTTTCCTAAATGGTCTCCCAGGAGCAATTTTCCAGCAAGATAATGCTCGTCCGCATACAGCAAAAGAGTTGCTCAAGACTTCCCACGTCATTTTCAGACTCTTCCATGGCCGGCCCGCTCCCCCGATTTGTCCCCTGTAGAACACGTGTGGGATCCGCTAAAACGGCAGATGCCATCGTGTCACTCTGTACATGATTTAGAGTTGGCTGTTCAAGATTTGTGGGCCCATCTGCCTCAGTACAACATAAGGTGTTTAATCAACTCAATGCCGGACCGTGTGGCGGCATATATTGCAGCTGGAGGTGGTCCAACGCGCTATTGAAGTTGCCCAGTATTTGTGTCGTTTCACACCCTGTATTCGTTTAATTGTCTTGTTTATGAGATCAAGTGAATCTTTCATCTGTGTCATTATGTGTATTAAATTTCATTTCAATCCGATGCTTTCCTCTTGGGTTGCTATTTTCAATGTTCCTGAGTGTATTTAAGAGGGTTTCAAATGCTTATTTTTTACAATATTCATCCTACATTTGTTTCTTTAGGGTTGTTCACGTAGAATAAGTTTATGTATGCAATGAACCACTGACTTGAAATTTGGGCGGCGTTTTTTTTGTTGTTGTTGTTGAGTAGATATCCGCTAAGAACGTGCTTTGCAGAAAGCGGCCTGTAAGGACGATGGTGTAACGATAGAAAAATATATCTTTTCTGTTTATCAGACTAAGATACATGAAATTTGGCACACATATTTCGTTTGATGAGTAAACATCCTGTGAGAACGTGTTTTGTGGATATCGACTCCCAAAGGGATGCTAAAAATAAATATACTTTCGTTTTAGAAATTCAACTCCTGTTTTTTTTATGCAATCGAAAGCCTAATACTAGTTTTAGATATCTCATTTCCTTAAAAAACAAGATATAGTCATACAACATCACGAAATACCAACTGAAGTGTATAAGTAAGGACTAATATAGTATAATTTAGTTTTAAAAACAGGAGTTGGAAACCTCTCTCTATATATATACTGACAATGTTAAATTGGCTGTTTTCGATGTACCTTTTCTCAAAATCTGTTATAAGTACATGCTTGAAATTTTTCATACAATTAAAGTGCATCTTTCTCATTATATGAAATTATCTTTTAGCTAGTTTTGAATTTTTTAATAATTTATGAAATATTTTATCAAACATTGCGAAATTTGACCCCTTTTTCACATAAAAAATTTGTAAAAAATAAATTTTTGAGTTTTTTTTACAAAAAACTGAATTTAGTATATTTATTAGCCACATTATAAATGTGTCATAAAAAATTTACGTACCCGTTATAGTAGTTTCTCAGAAAAGGTATACATAGAACATAAAAATTTACATTTTGAGACATATTGTAATCGGCGAGACTTCTAATCGGCTAAGAAATACAAAATTATAAAGGCTCAATTTACAATAAACGGTACATGTTTTGGTTTATGTCAGACATTCAACTTTTAAGCAAAAACGAAGTACTTTGCTTACATTTTTTACCATTCAAATGGGCGAGGTCCAGTTTCTACCATTATTTAAAAATAGGTTTTAAGGGCTTCTAATTACCCTAGAGGTTAAAGTAAGGTATTTTTAGAAAGGTTAAAATCTATACAATTTGAAAATGTAAAAATCTCAAATTGTCAAAAAAATATTTTAGCTTTCCAACACCTCTTAAGACCAAACAAAAGCGCGGTATAAAACCTTGAACATTAAGTTAAATGTTTCAACTTTTAAGACTTCTTCATATCATTTACCAAGATTAAGAGACAGGGTCCTATTTTCATAAAGTTTTATAAATTTTTATTTGATACTTCGAGGGTAATAATTATATATATATATATATATATATATATATATATATATATATAATATATATATATATATATATATATAAAGGTAAGGTAATTGCATTTTTATTATTCATTTTAGGGCTCGTCGCATTAAGACGGTACTTCCTCAAGCGAAGCGATTTGCCAGAGGTTATCATCATTCAAAGAGCTTTTGGTGGGATATATTTGATAGTAAGTAGCACTGAGTTTACAAAATTTGTATGAATTATCTTTCTAATTTTGTATTTGTATCATTCATAACAGATTTAATCTAAAAGGGTATTTATTGAAATAATTTGGATTATTTTACATTAACAGAATTATTATGCATTTTATGCTAAACTGGACTTCTCAGTAGAAATTTCGATTTATAAATCCGAATTCCGAAATTTATACTTGAAAATTTAAAACTTGGTGTAGTTATTTTAAAAATATTTTGGTGGAATTCTATAAAGTTAGCTGTTCTAGCAGATTTATGGAATAGGTAAATTAGTGCAAACATGAAACTGTAAAGAAATTTGCACTATTGATGTTTCAATTTTTGTGTGGTATCTTTTAGAAAATATAGTTTTTTTAAATACATTAAAATTCTTAATTCAGACTTTTAATAGGATTCATCTCTAGACATAAAAACAAAATTCGTTACCATAAAAATATTATTTTGAGAAAGTTTTGAAAGCAAAAAAAATATATATATATTAGCAGTTCTATTCAAACCATAAAATAGAAAGACATTAAAAATCTTATATATTTTAAGTTACGTATTACAGCAAATTATTTCCAGTGGCAGTTGGATTCCTAATTTTAAAGAAAAGATTGAAAAATAACCCACAAAGGTTTTGATAGTATTAAAATTCCGAGAGCTTTTGTAGTCCCTTTTAAGTAAACTAATTTTTCATGGCTAAAATGTTAAATTTTATGGTCCAATAAATTTTAAAAAAAATTGATTAATTTTTACATTAGAATGAACAAAAATGTGATGTGTTTCATTCAAGTTACTTGAAAATGTGAGGAAAGCTTTTCTAAATATCTTAACTATCTAAGAAAATATTTGAATTATAAAAACTTTTAACATTTTGCTATTCATTGTATTTTCAGACAAACGAGAGTTTGGAATTTCAAAACATCTAGTGTATGGTCAAAGTAACGAATCCTTCATTCCTAGTATTATGTACTCATCTCTTGCTTATCATGATCACAGTTTTACAGATCTAGTGTATCAGGTAATAATATTATTAATATTATGCATAAAATAAAGCATTTAGTATTTGTTGGCTTTTTAAGTAGAATAATAAAATAACTTTTAATGATACACTGCTGGTCACCGTAAAGGCAACACCAAGAAAGACAAGAGATAGCACAACAAAATTTATTTTGTAGATAACATGTTGACCAAGTATTAAATGATTAAATTTAGACTTCTGTGAAGTGTGGTTCCTGCCAGAATCAGTAGTCCGAGTAGCTGGCATTGTTGGAGATCACCGCTGCTACACGCCTCGGCATTGATTCAAAGAGACTTTGGATGTGTTCTTGGGGGTACAGCAGACCAAGCAGCTTCCACACGTTGCCGAAGTTGATCTGGTGTGGCAGCTGGGGGTGTAATCTGGGTCAATCGTTGAGCAACCATGGATCACATGTTTTCTATCGGCGAAGAACCTTTGGACAATGCGTGCCACGTGTGGTCTCGCATTATCCAGTTGAAATATGGCTGTGTCCAAGCCCTGAAGGTAAGGAAGGACAACTGACTCCAACCCTTTGGAGATGTAGCTCTGGCTGTTTAAAGTACCTGCAATGCGTACTAGAGGAATGCGAGAGTGATATCCAATATCGAATCCGACCATCGTGGTGTTGCAGACAGATGCGTGACTCGTAAGTAAAGACAACTTCATTCCATTCTGCCGCCCACATCCTTCTTTCATCGCACCATTGGCGGTGGAGACGTATGGGGTTCTGCGTGAAGGGTAGAACAAGCAATGGACATCTTGCGGACAGACCACTCTTCTGTAAACGGCGTCGAATGGTACACGCAGGCACTGAATGATGCGTTACAGACTCAATGTGCTGTGCTACGGTTCATGATGTTACTGAGCGATCCGTCACTGCCATGCACACAATTTGCCTGTCCTCACGTGAAGTGGTGCACTGAGGGGTATGCGATCGACCCCGTCGGTCCGTCGTACCCTCCTGCATCCAACGGTCACATATCCCCATAACAGTTGTTTGGTTTCGTCCAGCACGACTACCGATTTCCCTGAAAGATAATCCACAATCTCGGAAGGCCACTATCCTTCCTCTGTCGAACTCGGATACTTGATCAAAAGCTGATCGCTGTTTTCTACGAGACATAACTGGTCGTTTTTTGAAAAAAACACACAAGAAAAACACAATTGCCGAACTTGAAATCGTCGAAATCTCCAAGCTTTAAATAGCGCTTTGTGGTGGCGCCTTAGGCGCGCGTGATGTGTGTCTGTGCTGAAATTCTAATCATTTGCACACACACACATATCTCACCTCCGCTAATGAATGTTGTAAATTTCATGTTATTTGAATGCTTTCTTCAGGGTGTTGCATTTACGGTGAACAGCAGTGTATATTTACTACTATAATTATCTTTATAGAAGTAAATCAACTAAAAAAAATTGTTAGGTTATTTATTTAATTAATTTTATTTTACTTAAATCTCAATTTATTTTAATAAGACTGCTGGTCCTACATGAAGGCAGTATCCACTAAGTTGGTAATTTCCATCATGCTGACTCCTAATTAAGGCATGGAAATAATTAGCATTGTAGAGCACATGTAAATTCTTTGTGCCATATACAAACGCTAAGTAAAGGAATAACAGAAGGCTGCTTTTAAGGAACACAGTTTTTTTTAAAGTAATTCAGGAGCGAATAAATAGTTCAGCGTTTCATCTACTGTTACACTCGATAAAGTTTGGCAATGTGCATGGACTTTCGAAAACACAACCAAAGCCTGTTTTTTTGTAATGTTGAAGAATGCTGCAGTGGTTATAATCATCCATGGGGTGATAACCAAAACACTGAATTATCTATGTTTCGAGAGTTGAAAGGAAATGTTATTTTAATCACTCGCCCATTTATTTTCCACTGCGGGACTTTAAAAATGCAACTTCAACAGAAAGTGATGAAATTCAACAGAAAAGTAAATAATTTTGTTTCGAAATTATATTTGCAGCACACAGTAAGAACAACGTCGTACAAGTAGGTTGCAGGCGCAAAGCAACACATTTCCAGCAGTACACGAAGCAACACCTCTAGGTAAAGAATCAATGAGAGTACGGATGACGTCATTAATTATGACTCCTCATTCCTTGTCAGTCATTTGCTACTGTTGATCTTTTGAACGTGGGGTAGCAGAGCATGAGATTGAGGTCTAATGACGTTCCAGATGAGCTTGATTAGTGAAAGATCAGGGGAGAACGATAGCCAGGGAAGCATCTGTATCTTGCCAAGTACATTGGCTGATGCATGTAGTTTGCAGTCTGGTGTGATCCTGTTGCTAAAAAGCATTAGATGTTCAGCGAAAGAAGGGGATTGTACCGGTCATGGCATATCATCTACGTATCATAGTTCTTTATTTACGAACCAGTGGTCTCCTGATATCGTATGCGGTGGTGCCCTAAGTCATGATGTTGTACTGTCATGAGGTGGTGCATTTCACAGATGTAGACGGATTGGATCTGCCTTCAAATCGGTGCCACATTTTCAAACGGCTAATATCATCGGACAAATACAAGTTAGTCTCGTCTGAGAATACGACCCTGTGTCATTCAATTGTTCGTATCTCTCTGGTTCGTCATCTTTGCAAATGGAATCATTTGAGTTAAAGGGTCAATAGCAGTGTTCTAATCAGACACCATAAGCGCAGTCCACTAGCAAACAGCCTAAGGAAAAATGTTCTAGTCTATACGGGAACATCAAAATTCTCCTGTAAATGCTGCAAAACGGCGGCATAAGTTGGATGCGGTTTCACCGTCGCTTTTTTGTGGATGCTTTGATCTACGCTAGCTGACATCCCTCTGACCACAACGAAACCCCTCCAACGTCACATAACTTTGTTTCGACCATTTAAAGGGAATCAGCTGATATTTGACCAGTAGTCTAATTATCACCGTATCATTAATACGGAACCCCCCAAGTTACAAAGGCCCCAACATCTATACAATATTTTTACATTTTCAAATAAATTTCATTAAAATGATCATTTTTATTTATTTTCTAAAAAAAGGATCCCAAGGAGTTTTGATACAGACCAACTCAGGTCAAGCTACACCAGTGGATTTGACGTAAAGTAAACCCATCAATCTCAGTCCAATCCCTGTACCCTTCGTAAAATCGTCTGTCTGCTGGAATTGCCTTCGTTGGAGGTGGTTTGGTTTTCTCAGCTATTGTGTGTATATTCTGAGATAAGGAACAAATTCCACAATTATTTTCCTCACGGATGTTGCCAATTCTGCAGGTTCCTTTTCTGATATCCTAGTCACCGTGTGCCTGAGAGATGAGCATTTCACATCATTTGCATTACTCGGTAAAGTGTTTTTTTCTTTCAAATGGAGCTGCGCATTGGTAATTACCATTGCAGATCTAGTGCATTCCCTAAGAGCTGGCATCACTTTTCAGTACAGGACCATATAGGTGGATACCAGTTACCCCAATATAATGTTGATGCCCAGTATCCTTCCCAGAGGGAGGCATCTGAGTTCCGACATTCCGAAATGGAACGAGGAATTTAATTTTTCCGAGTGAACTCAAGCCAAACAGGCACCCTAAGGATTTTTAACATGCCGCATAATCTTACGACATGGACACTGTCAATTTGGTAAGCTGCCCCTACCCTAAGAGCACAATTTTCCGTCCACTCCTTCTTAGTATTGCATTTTCATTGTCATTTAGTGTAATTCTTTTCCATAAATTTGGCTGTAATATCTTGTTTTTTATATATAGCTTCGTAATTTGGATGACTAATGGTGTAAATTGTATTTCGTAAATTTGATTTTCTGTCACGAATTATCATTAAAATACCTCTGCTTTTTAAAAATGTATTTATGTTTACTGTTTCAGTATGCAATTACTACTCAAGGATTAAACGCAATCGATATATGGGATTTTTTCCTCCAGATCTTTGACATTCCTATAGCGGAGCCAATTCCAAAATATAAAGAACCTCTCATATTTCCCAAAGTAAGTAATAATACAAATAAGTTGTCATTGAAAGATAAAATGTATGTAATAAAAATAAATTTCCGTATATCAGTTTTAGATATGTATGAATTTATAAACATATAAATAGGAAGTAAAATCTGGCCATACTATTTGAAATCTTAATAGCTCTATTCAATTTAATATATAAGAAACTAATATTAAATATATTCCATTAGTCCTTAATACTAACAAAAATTCACAGATAATTTAATCCAAAAAATAAGCTGCATGTATTTATATATATTTATTGGTATCATTTATAATTAATTTTGTACAAAAATTATTATAAGAGATAAATGAAATAACTAATACATGAAATCTTTACATATATATATATATATTTATATATAAAAATCTTCTGTGCGTGTGTTTGTCACTAAACTCCTCCTAAACGGCTGGACCGATTTCGCTGAAATTTTTTGTGTGGGTTCAAGTAAATTCGAGAATGGTTTAGATTCACAATTCGGTCCGATATCGCAATTAGTTGTAAAGATAATAATTAAAAACATTCAAAAAATACAACTCAACAATCACCTGCATTGTTGTAACAGCGCTATTGTTATAAACACACACACACAAGTAATATAAAGAAATTTTTAAATCAATTCCTACTTAGATCAACCAAGAAAAATTTATTTTAGCTACTTTTTATTAAATAGTTGCAATTAATATAAATAAATATGTATATACATATGACAGAATCACAACATTAAGTGGTAATTAATTTTTATTAATTATCATTAAAGTATCGTTTTGTAATCCGAAACAATCGTGTATATAAAATTTCCTTTCAAATGAATGCCTTAACACCTGAGAAAAAAACCTTTTCCAAATTTCAACAAAAGTCGCCAAAAGGGTCGCTAAGTCGCCAACGTGGCTGTATTTGTAATTTTTTAAATAATTAGTTTAAATCAATTAATTTTTATTAATTATAATTAAATTATTGTATTGTCATCCAAAATAATCGTGTACATTACATTTCAGCTCAATTGAGCGCTTTAAAATGTATTTTATTAACGATTGAAAATTCCACCAAGATAAATAAATAAATAAACAAACAAATAAAATATGTATAGAGATCGTGAGCTAATAGTAGGAATTGAAAAAGACGTAAGTTGGCGTCGAAAATTGATTTTCAGCCAAACTGGCCAAACCCGGTCTTTATTGTTTCGAAAATGCAGACGATTCACGCTTTTTAGCGTTTTAATTAACATCTTTTCAAATAATCTTTATATAAGTAATTCTTCTGTGCGTGTGTATGTAACTGAACTCCTCCTAAACGGCTGGACCGATTTTGATGAAAGTTTTTGTCTGTTCCAATGGACTCGAGAATGGTTTAGATTTATAATTCGGTTTAGAAATGTTTATTTAATTAATTTTTTATTTATAAATTGTAGATCTTGGAATGTTTTACATTGGATCCGGCAGACTGCGCTACGATCACAGTATAGAATATTCAAAAAAATTTTATCATAATTCAAGTTGGTCTCGGCAATCGGTGCTGTGATCATTTCAGGAAAATATTTTGTCACTTCGTGTTATTCTTTTGTTGAAATAAATCGTGTGTTATAATTAAATTATTACATTCAGATGTAATTAGTGTTTGAAGAGTTTTGAAGTGTGCATAAAAATCTATACATTCTCCAAATTTAGTATGCAATTGAAGTGAGTATTTTACATGATTTTCTATTAAATTTACATGTGTGTTGACAACAATTATCCTAACCTACAAATCTATAATTGCAGCTAATTGATTACACACATTATTAACCTTTTTTTTTATTTAAAATTATTTCTTATCGTAAATAGTTTGTGTGTATGTTTCACTTCTAAGCAACCCAGAAGTATAAAACTTGGTACATAATTACATTGTAATAACTTTTTAATACAAATTTTTACTCAAAATGGTCCAGATTGTTAAAACTTATTCATAAAAATTTGGAATTTTTTAATTTAAGATGTGTGTACACACAGGACAACGTCTGTCGGGTCCTCTAGTACACACACACACACACACACACACACACACACACACACACACACACACACACACACACACACACACACACACACACACACACACACACACACACACACACACACACACACACACATATACACATTACACACACACACACACACACACACACACACACACACACACATATACGCAATACACGCGCACACACACACACACACACATATATATATATATATATATATATATATATATATATATATATATATATATATATATATATATATATATATATATAAAAATATATATATACTAGATATACTTTCGGATTTTTAGTTTGAACTTTTTGATTTTAGATTTTTTTTTAATTTGAACTTTCGGATCTTAAATATTTTTAATTTGATTTTCGGATCTTAAATATTTTTTAATTTGATTTTCGGATCTCAAATATTTTTTATACATACAACTATTTTTTCTACCTATACAACTATTTTAAAGATGGGTGCATCATCTTGGGCGTTTGATGGTTCACTTACATTATGCACTAAATTGTTTTTAAATTTTAATATTTTAATGTTGTAATATCTTTCGGAATGCAATGGCGAATAGTTTAATTTTTCAAGTATAATGGTTTAATTTTAACTTTTTAATCTTTAATTTTTAAAAATTTTTTTGAAATTTGGATATTTCCAATTAACTTACCAAGTTCCAATAGGGGAAGGTTGGCGCCATCAAACTAGTTTAACCCCACTTATCGGTCCTAAGTCCGAGATTGCACTTGGATATTTTATAAATTTTAATTTTATTTTATAATTTTTTAATTTTGTTCGAAAACGATGGAATTTTATCTTTTATATTCGCCATTGATATTTTGAAATGGGATTTAGTATTATAAGATTCATATATTTCAATTTTTCAATTGATAATTGTGATTGATTTTATATATATATATATATATATATTTAAAAATAAAGTCTTCGGGTACAAATATACTGTTGCATTATTTCTATAAAAGCTATAAAAAGTAATACAAATGTTTTTAACTAAAATTGAATAATCCTCTACAGATAAGATACTTACGAATTACAATACAACAAAATAAATAGTGAGTCTTTAAAAAATCCCAACTTTTTCATATAAGATATAAAATCTTGTGTAATATTCTACTTTTGAGAAGATGTAGCCTTGTCACGAGTTCGAGCCCAGTACCACTAAAGACCCGCCGTGTAGGGCAGCGATGCACGTTAAATCTGTCGAGAGTTGAAATGTCCTCCCGTTGGTGTGGTGTGGTAGTTAGGAGAGGGGGTGCCAGCTCAGGTGTCGTCCACGTCACTTGACCATGGTTCAAAATTACGTGGTCCGTCGCCAAAAGCCCTCGTGTAGCTGAACAGTGCGACGTTAATATTCAATCAATCAATCAATTGAGAAGATGTAATTAAGCTGCTTTTGAACTTTTTAATGCTAATATACGAAGATGCCCCGTTTGTATAAGACAAATTTTTATTCATTTGCAGCTATACTTAGAAAGGCATAGCTTATTAGAATAGTTTCTAACATTTATTTTATTTTCAGGTAAATATACCACCTCGGGACCAAGAATTCTGGAGAATGACCGTGCATCAAAAATTATATTACACTGACCTTTTTTATTATTTCGATGCTCATGATATTAGAAAGCAAAGCTTCGCTAATTTTGGTAAATTTTAACAATGTATTTGTGTTAAAGTATCCGACTACTCTAAAATCATAATTTTTTTCAAAAATTGACCAATTTTTTTTTTTTATGATTTAATCTATAGGCCATCTTATTAGTTTATTAAAAATACCAAGCTTTTATTTTCCATTCACTAGAACAAAAACTACAAGTGTTTTAATAAAAGAAGATGCCATAACTTTACACAAGATGTCAAACTTTAAAATGCGTTTTACTCGAAATGTGTTTCTTTCGAAAAACTCAAACGGGTACAGCGATTGCTCAAAAAGTTTTGAAAATAATTTGCTGAAATTTTTTGTGAATGTTTTGTATAACACTAGAAATGTTTAGGCCTTCAGATTTATCAATCAATGTTTTATTTCAAAATTTACAGTCCTATACGGGAATATAATCACTGTTTTTTTAAGCAATTTCACTAAGATAAAGTGCTCTAGTTTGTGTAAAAATTAAAATATTTATTATCCTGAAGGTCATTTCAAACATGAATGCAAAGTAACACACTAAAATTGAAAAATTGAAAATTTGTTCGAAAACATTTTGTACATAGTTGGCCCCGTTTATGTAATTTTTTTGTACATTTTCACCAGTTTTTTCCCTTTTTAATAGAAATGCATTTTTTGTCAGTTTTGAATTTTACTATTTTTGCCTTAAAATATATTAAATAAATCTAAAAATTACAAAAAAAATCCCATATCTCCCTTTTTGCAAAAAGAAGTTGTCGCAAGTAGTCGAATACCTTAGAACTGCATTTAAAAAGTTATACACTTGAAAATATTTTAATTATATTTATAAGTTTTGTGTTGTTATATTTATAAGTTACCGATGCACACTTTCCACTGACAAAACGAACACCCCTAAAAATAACTCTTTCTTTTGAAATTCCTCATGGAAACTCCTTTTTACCACACAAGTACGCATACAAAAAATAAGTCTTTAAGACCAGTAAATGTTAATTTCGGTTACAGTCCTTGTTTCTATAGCACAATTAACATTTTATAAAGCAGATAACAATTACGAACGGTTAATCTTGTTTCATTATCACCGTTGCATTTCTCTGGAGACACAACCAATAATTCTGTTACGTTCGTAGTCGAAGAGCTTTGAGGCAATTAGATGTCGAAACGTGGTCGTTTAGTCGAGATGGGGGAAGCAAGCTGGTGTACCAAGAAATAAGCTATCTCATGTACCTCAATGTCACAGCTTAGCAAATGTAATGTCAGCACTGGTTGAGGAATGATGGTTCTTGAAGGTGGTTACTATGTTAAAATGCTAGGCTGGCTGACTGTCAGACAGGCCCGACGGCATCATCGTTCGCTATTCAATGTGCAATAGTTTTTACTATATAATCCGAACTATATTCCTCCATCTCTCGGCGCTTGTCTGTGGCATGTTACATTTACAACAACTGACGTCTGCTTTCATCTTCCAAACGCCGGTGGAGAGTTCTAGAGCGGCGTCGAAACCGATCATCATGGCTGCCTTCAGAGTGACACTGCATTGTGTGTCAAGTGTTCAGCGATGAATTCCTTTTCTTCCTTCGAGAATGCCTATTGAATCCATGCAGGAGCCGGGGCTAATAGTCTTAATTAACATTTGTTTTTTACAGCAGCGGTGCCAATTCGGCGGTTCGCAAAAAATTTCTGATGGTCCGCACAAAAGTTGGGAGAACTTATTTTTATGAAAATTCAGTTTAAAAAATGATGAGTAATTAAACATAATATGGAACATGAATACCACTTTTTAAATTTTTTTATTTAATCCTTTTAGCGAAATTCCATCTAAGTTTAGCTACTTTTAGCTATTTTTGCAGGTGTATCTAGCGAAGTTTGAAAGAGAGAGTTGGCAACCATGGTAAATTGGCGACGTAACACTTCAGTTTGTTGATATGCGTCGCTGATTAATTCTTGCTTTTCGTGAAGTTACTTTCCAGTCATTTGGAAATGTAAATAGAGACGTAAATAAGAGACAATATTGTTTGAGTGGTCCGTCATATAGTGGTCAATCATATTTGTTCATATTGTCCGCCAAATATAGAATTATACATTTAGTGGTCCATGAAGTTTTAAAGATTAACAACTGCTGTTATAGAGGTATTTAGCAGTAATTATTGGTATGACGGAAAAATAGCACTCTTTCTTTCTATAGCAATTTGGCTCTAGTCTTTCTTCACGCATCAATGATATGTTGAGGAAACCTCGCGGGCCGATTGTAGTTCCTATTTATGACTGTTCCTATTCTTCTGTTTTCTAACAAAATAATGCTAATATAATATACCAAATAATGCCGGTTATATGTATGTTTAGAGCTCGCTTCACATATCTTGATATTTCTCCAGTATTGTTGATACTATTCTTTGCCAAGCTTCGACTACTGAAAGTTTATGTTAGATGGTAGATTACTTGATTCACACACAAGAGCCCGAAAACATCAGATCTAGAACAACAATAAACTATTGCTTGTTAGAAAGTATAGGTGAATGAGATAAAGTATCAGATTAGGAACTTATATTACTGTTTACACAGACAAGCATACATCTTCACCAAGGACTTCAATTATTGATTTTAAAATTCATTGTGCAATGGGCATGGGACGTCATATTCATGTGATAAAGATTCTCACTTGTTTTTAGCCAATCAGTTCAAAATCTCATGTAACGTCATAATCAATCAATAAAAGCAATCATGTGTTTCCAGTTCATCTGCTCGTGAGCTTCGCTGCTGTCAACTTTTGATCTTTTCAGAAATTTTCTCTTAAAAAATACAAACTTGCCAATAACAATAATCCCATCCAATAACAACAACTTTAGGTAGACAAACGCATTTTATTTAAAAGTACATGCGTAAAATAAGATTTTTAAAATTTTAAAATCTTTTGAAGAAATTTATTTTTTTAAACATCTGAACATTTTACTCAATAATAAATTTTAAAATTTTATCCATGTTTTACGAATGGAACAATAAGTACAATTAGTTTTTGAAGTCTGTTTTAAATTAAATGGAGCACACGTTTTTGTCTTTATCTTACGACCATCATGAATTGAGAAAAGCCCTCGTGTAGCTGAACAGTGCGACGTTAATATTCAATCAATCAATAAATAAATCAATAATGAATTGAGCACATTATTTAGGGGTTCAACAACTTGGTCCTACAAATTATTGTATATTAAGAGAGGTGGGAAGATAAAAAGTTACTCGAGTTAAAGGCATAGAGCGTAATAGGGTACTTTTTTAGAATTATCCATATAAATATAAATATGATTCATAAACAAGTTATTAAAATACGTATCTGACGCAAATTCATATAATTCAGATACATAAAATCATCACTGTCTCAATTTTTTAAAATTTATTGTTGTGTTTTATTTTATATTCACGATAACAAGAGTAAATATCAAGAAAGCATCGGACCAAATTGGGATACACAATGTGAGTTTTTCAAACATCATATTAAGAACTTGTTGCTAGTGTTCAAAAATTTAAAGCGTATGCTTCTTACACATTTTAGAAAATATGTTCTTAATATTTATTTGAAGTTAAGACGTGTGTGAGAAAAAAGAAAAATAGAAATTAACATTTCGATCGTGATAAGATAAAATTTAAAATATAAGAAGGTATTCATAATCATTGTCCAATTATTTTATTTAACTACTCCAAGAATTATGCACTTTTTCAGTGTGAAGACTAAGTAAAGGATTTTCTAATGACTGTTTTCCAAAGAGAGTGTATCATTTTTATTAAATGTGAGGAAAAAATATTTAATCAAATATTTGCAGATGTTGAAAGATTTGTAGTTTAGTGCATTCATTTCTAACACACTATCATGTTATTCCATTTAAAATTGAAATAATATATTTAAAATATATGTCAGAAACATTACTAAGAAAAACAGAAAATTTATCTGCGTGTAGAATGCACATTTAATTCCCTATAATTTATCATTCAGTTACAAGGATATTTATAATTCGTATGTTTTCTAAGTATTGGAATAAATGCGTGGCCATCACATGATGAATGTAATAACGTGTTCGTTCTCCATTGAATTGAATTCAAACGAGAAAATTGGGTAAAGTTGTTTAAGCATTAAAATTCTTCAAAATGTTTTTCAAAATTTAAAAAAAAACTTGTATTTTTCATGTATTTTTAAATAAAGAGCTATCTATCTCATTATTGTCAACAAATATGTACTTTTTTAAAAAAAATACTGTAAAAAACAATAGTTGGCAAAAGCGAAGCGCAGGAATCGATTGCCTGGAAACGAATGATTGTATCATGTGATTATGACGTTACATGAATTTGTGAACTAATTGACTGGTAACACATTGCAGGTATCTCATGATTATGATGTCACATGAGCTTAGCCTATTGACCATCATGTAGAAGATTAATCGAAAACAATAAAACATGTAAAATTCGCAAAAGAAAGAACGAAAACTTTTTAAAACTAACATCAATATTTTTACAGTAACTTTTTAGTAAAAGCAAATTTATTTTTTTAAAAATTGAAAGCTAAAAGTAGTTTTAAGGTATCCGACTACGCTCGGAACCGTGATTTAAAAAGAGTGTATAAATGGATAATTTTCATGATATTTAGTGTCACTTAGATTAGAATACATGCATAAAAATGTTTTAAGGATATTTTGACGAAAAAATTATTAAAATGCAATATTTCGGCAAAAAATTAACTTAGAATAACCTTTTTCAAAATGTTCTCCTTTTTTGAAAAATGCTTCTATTACAATAATATTTTGCCTGCATATAGCTCAGACCTCTGTAAAGAGGCTCAACTATGATTTTTGTAAACTTCACATTATTTTCAGAGTTACAACCAATTGAAATAATTATCGGCGTTTTTTTCTTAAAATTTCTCCCCTCAGGTTGTCGTAAAACATGGATAAACCCACTTCTAAGTTATGTATTTCAAAAATTCTAGTTGAGCCTCTGTACAGAGGTCTGAGCTTTATACAGGCAAAATATTATTATAATAGAAGCATTTTTCACAAAAGGAGAATATCTTGAAAATTTGTCAGTCTATGTTCATTTTTTGTCAAAATATTGTACTTAAATAATTTTTCATTGTAATAATATTCTTAAAACCATTTTATATACATTTTCCAATCTAAGTGACACTAAGTATCATAAATATTATCCATTTATACACTTTTGAAAAATCACGGTTCCGAACGTAATCGGATATCTTAAAGTACGGGTATTTTCGAATGATTTTCTCATAAATTCCAGTTATCATTCAACTTTTGTAATGTTTATGGAATCTACATTTACACTAACATAAATAATTTCTTTTTCAGTGACGGATTATGTTCGACACTATTTCCCGAAGGATCCAAAGGGCGTTCACAAAGGTCATTTTGTAAAACTTTTCATGCCATCGTCGTATCACGCACAGGCCATTGGGAATGCCTTACCCTATCCTTTACAGTTTGAAAGGGACAATGTTATTCTACTCTCTTTGAAGTTGACTTCTCAACATGAGAAAGAAAAATTATCAAACAAACTGAAGCTCTTGATTGAACCAAGGTAACGCGTTACACTACAGTACTTAGATATCACTATGGGGAACAATTACAACAATAATTAAGATATCCGACTACCCTAAAATTGTAAATTTTGCCAAAAATTGACAATAGTTTTTATGATTTTATTTTTTAGGCCATCTTATTAGTTTCATAAAAAATACCAAGTTTATTATTTTCCATACACCAGAACAGAAACTACAAGTGTTTTAGTAAAAGCAGATTGCCATTACCTTATGCAAGATACCATATTTTAAAGTGCGTTTTACTCGAAATGTGTGTCTGTGTTTTGAAAATGCTTAAACGGGGACAGCGATAGCTCATAAAGTTTTGAAAATTATTAACTGTAATTTTTTGTGTATGTTCTGTATAATAGTAGAAGAATAGTATTAGAACCCCTCCCCCTTCAGATTTATCAATCACTGTTTTATTACAAAATTTACAGTCCCTTATTTGAATATAATCACCCTTTTTGATGTGTAACATCTTTCCTCTCGGTTGCTGGATATTTGTGGAAGTGATTTCGTGAAAAGGAACGGATGTGTGTAACAGGATGTGACGTAAGCGCACGTTACTTGATTTGATCAATGAGAGTGCGTGGCTGTGTCTTTTCGCTACCCTCGCATGATGGTTCAACTCTAGTAGCAATCAAGCACTCGAGCGCTTGACTCTAAATCCGTATGTCACGATATTGGGGGACATAAGTGCGGCAGAATGCTTATTTGAAAATGGACAAACAATGATTTCGGTGGTCGTATACATTTCTTCGAATCAAACGGTTAAAAAAAATTAAAGATTTCCTGCATTTTGTACTTTTACCATATAACGAAGATGGTTCTGCTCTTTTAAAAATTATCACTCGCTTCCCCTGATTTTGAGTGCTGATTTTAACTTAAACTTCAGTTTGCCAAAAGCTGAGCCGCTCATAGCTTTTATGAATAATGAACTCAAGCTCGAAATGAACACAAATCAAAATGTTTCAACTGCTAACAATGGTACAGTTATTAACGCTGTTTTTTTCAACGGTTTTTAAATACTTTGAAATCACAAGTATATGTGTCATATTTCAGTTATCATAAGTCTATTATCTCCGCTCTTCCCCAAATTGATCAAGAATAATCATTTTTGATAAAATATTGCATTTTTTTACTCCTTTTATTATAATTAAATACAATTTTCATTAAAGATATAATTATTCGATAGAAAATTATTTCCAATCATACCCGATTTATATTTTTTTCAGGAAAAAAGTTAATATTGCGTTTACCACGATAACATGTCAGATGTTACACATCATATGCGACTACTGTATAAGACTCGTTTCTTTTTTTTTAAGCAATTTCATATAATTACTAAGACTTAGTGCTCTAGTTTTTGTAAAAATTAAAATATCTCTTATCCTGAAGGTCATTTAAAAAACGAATAACATAGCTACACATCAGAATCGAAAAAATGAAAATTTGTTCATAAACAGAATGGGCCCCGTTTACGTTATTTTTTGTAAATTTTTATCAATTTTTTCCCCATTTTAGTAAGATTAATTTCGTTTTCTCTTCTTAATTTTGCATTTTTTTTACTTAAAATGTACGAAATAAATCTAAAAACCACAAAAAAATCTTTATATCTCCATTTTTTTAAAAAAAGTTGTCGCAAGTAGTCGGATACCTTAAGAAAAATATAATCTCTCTGAATAAATGTAAAAAGCAAATTCAGATTAATTTTTCGGAGATCAAAATAATTCGGTGTTTAAAACACATCAATGGTCCTTAACCCCTGGTCCATGGATAAAACAGTACCAGGTCACACAAGGACCATTAAATTGTTTGTATTTTATTTAGTATGGCGTATTTCTCTCGGGTTTGTGCGACTTTTAATCCGAATAACTTTATATTCCGTGTTAAATCACTTTATTTTCATATTTTGGTTTAGCTGTTTTTTATTCTGAACGCATGTTTACATAAATTATATAAGCTAAAATTATTAAATCCAAACAATATAAAATATTAACAATAAACGTCTCCTCCTCAGCGAGTCGTAGTAACATTATCAAACGTCGACCGGTTCGCGGCGATAAAAAGTTTGATAAACACTGGTATACACTATGTAACAGTGAAAATGTAATACTTGTAACACTTGTAATTAATGCTCAGTAAATGATGAAAATGAGTAAACACACACACACACGGGCTGTGGGTAGCCTAGTGGTTAGAGCATCGGACTCCAGACCGGAAGGCCTGGGTTCCATGCCCGATGCCACTAAATACCCTCTGAGTACACACGGAGTACGTGCTCGTTAAATCAGTGGGTTCGTAGTCTTGTGGGCTGAGTCACGAGCGCAGGGACTGGAGAATATTTCTCTCCCCTTCAGTTTCCATGCAGAAATTGTGGAGGTGGAGATAGGTGGTATCGCCCTCTATCGTCCCTTCAGGGAATTTCGCCAAGCTAATTCATACTGTCACCTGTATGGTGCTCAAGTCCAACGACAGGCGTACTTCTAGCCCCTTGCCACGATGAATTTCGTGGGCCTCAATCTGATTACGTCAGATAGGTGGCATTAGAAACAACAACAACAGCATACACACACGCGCGTGCGCATGCACGCATCCCCTCACACACACACACATAGAGAGAGAGGGCATTTATGAGTGATTAAAAAGGGATTTTTATTTCAGCGTGATACAATAGTATAGTGAGGGACAACACCAGGTGATCAGTAGGTTACAGGTGAAGATGACACTATAAGTACTGTAGGTACTTTCTGAAGGAAAAGTAGAACTATTCTGTGGCCTCGGTACATCTTCTATATATAGCAGGGCAATTATAATATCCCCTATATGAACCAGCGGAAGATTTTGAAATATGTGATTGTTCATGTTGTGCTATTGTGTGGCATTTCATTGCACAATTGCGGTCGATTCGGATCTATTACCAAGTATATGCGGAACTCGTAGTCGGCGACTGTCATTGCTGAAACAAAATCATGATTCTGTGCCATTTCGTTCCGACACTATTGAAAATGGAATCTTCTGCACTATTGAATAAGTACCCATCTTTTAGTCGGGCCCCATGAGAGCTTCCTTTTATTGTTAATTATTTTTATGTATCGTTATTGTAACTGTGTCATTGATATGTATAAAATAGCCCAGTATATTAACTTAATAATGTTAGTTTCTTAGATCTAATTCTTTACAGTAAAAGAGATATTCTCGAAGGAAAATGTTTGATAAAAATAAACAGTGAAACTTCATGACAATTTTAGTTAGTTCAATTTTTATAAAAGTTAATTTTTTTAACATTATATCTATGGGTTCAATGTGCATAAAATAAGATTTTTTGAAAAAGGAAAAATATAAAAGGTTATATTAAATTTAAAAAATTGATTTCAGATATAGAATGGTTGATTTCATTTCTGACTAGTATCTTTCCCATAAGTTCTTGAATTTGAAACATTTCCTAGCGATAGAATCCAATAAAAATATTTTTAAGGGTTCTAGATATTTCTTATAAAGATTTTAAATGTTACAAAACTGTACATGATTTAAAAAAAATTCCATGCTTGTAATAGCTAATTACATTATAGAGTAGGAGTTCAATGAGATCACAAGAAATGTAAGGTATTTCCATTGCCATGTGTATTTTTTTAATTTTGTTCCGAAATAAAGTTCTTTTGATTTCTCTTTCCAGCGCATACTTTGCCACTCTCTATACGCACCAAATAATGAATTTAAGAGACAAAAGAAACGTGGGGGCTTACCACGAAAACAAACGAAATTATGCTTATTCCATAGAATTAGGATTGGCGAAAGAAAACAATGGAAGATTCAACCTCACTTACAGATTTCCTTCCATTCCAAAGCAGACCTATAGTTTCAAATCCGAAGCTGGTACCTTTGAAGGGATACGAATCGCATCTAACTTTTCACTCATAGAAATGCCAGTTCCAATTGTAACAGTTCCATCTAGATTCAAGGTAATAGAAACAGAAAAAAATTTTAACTGTAAAATTAGATAGCAATAACATCGTGTAAGTACGTCTCAAAGGTTAGCAAATATACATCAAACCTTTTAAACAGATTTTCGTTCAGTCGTTCAAACCTTTTAAGTAGATTTTAGCTTAAACCTTCAAACTTACCAAGTAGATTTTTTTTGAATTGGTAAAGGTATTGTATATATAGCAAACCATTGTCCCATTTGTAGCAATTACATCTAGATTCAAGGTAATAGAAACTGAAACAATTTTATCCTGTAAAATAAGAAACAATATTGTATAAGTATGTCTTATAGGGGGGAGGTTATTAAATATATTTCAAACTTTTAAAAAAGATTTTGGTTCAGTCGTTCAAACCTTCTAAGTAGATTTTAGATTAAAGAATCCACCTTCCCCGTTCAGCAGAAATTTTAGACATAATAGAAAAACAGAGCCTTTTTGAAAATTAGGCCTAAATCTATCTACATGGGGGAGGAATACAAAACAGTAAAAATAAAATGAATGAATGAAGATTGAAAACAGATTTTTTATCTAGAGATGAGCATGAAAAAAATTTCAAAAATTATACACACACATATATACACTCAGGAGCATTAAAAATAGAGACCCAAAAAGGAAGCTAAGTACACAATCGCGAAACTTTGCAAATAAGTACAGCGTAATGTGATATAAAAATGATCCAAGTTTTGTGCCAATACGCATGCTTATACACGCCGAGGTGGCGCTACAATCAGGAAGAGGGTGCTATATAAGCCAGCGCAAATTCGAAGATTCATAAACGTGACGATTACCCGCCGATTGTAGGAAGACTTTGGTAAGCGAAACATGCCAGGTAAACGTGCTAGAAGACATTTCTCACAGTTAAGCGAGTTTGAGAGAGGCCTGATGATCAGGAGGAAAACTGCAGGCTGGTCGACGTGCCGTGCTGCTGGCCAGGTGGATCGTTCGGAGTGTGCCGTTAGAAATTGTTGAGAGTAATGGACACGAGAAGGTATCCACGGGCGGAAAACCGGGTCTGGAGCGACCAGGAAGACCACGGGGAGAGAGGATCGAAGGATCGTGCGGCAAGCACTTGTGGACCCCACAATGACTCGTTCAACGATACGAGCAGACGTAGGAGTAGCAATTGCTCCACAAACAATTTCCAGACACCTTGCAGAAGCCAATCTTAAATCCAAGCGCCCTTTCCGTGCACTCCCTTTAACACCGGAATATCGGCAACTGCGTCTACAGTGGTGCCAAGCCAGATCAATGTGGAATGTCACAGATTAGCAAAAGGTTGTGTTTAGTGATGAATCCTGGTTTGTTTTGGGGACAGATAATAACTGAGTACGGGTGTGGAGGCGCCCTGGTGAGCGGTACAATTCCCCCCACTGTTCTACGTCACACTGCCCGCACAGCTTGTGTAATGGTCTGGATAGCCTATCATAGCCTATGATAGCCTGTCCACTTTAATTGTGATGCGTGGAACCTTAACGGTCCAACTTTTCGTTGATGATATTCTTCGACCCCATGTAGGACCTTTCCTAAATGGTCTCCCAGGGGCAATTTTCCAGCAAGATAATGCTCGTCCGCATACAGCAAGAGTTGCTCAAGACTTCCTACGTCATTTTCAGACTCTTCCATGGCCGGCCCGCTCCCCCGATTTGTCCCCTGTAGAGCACGTGTGGGATCAACTAAAACGGCAGATGACATCGTGTCACTCTGTACATGATTTAGAGTTGGCTGTTCAAGATTTGTGGGCCCATCTGCCTCAACTCAATGCCGGACCGTGTGGCGGCATGTATTGCAGCTGGAGGTGGTCCAACGCGCTATTGAAGTTGCCCAGTATTTGTGTCGTTGCACACCCTGTATTCGTTTAATTGTTATGTTTTTGAGATCAAGTGAATCTCTCATCTGTGCCATTATGTGTATTAAATTTCATTTCAATCCGATGCTTTCTTCTTGGGTCGCTATTTTCAATGTTTCTGAGTGTATATATATATATATATATATATATATATATATATTACTAAAATAAAATACTTTTCATGTACATTTTAATTGCTTTACGTATCTGCTAATTTATATTGTATATTTTAAGAGAATAAGTCACTTATATATATCAGCTTTTTAATTTCCTACTTTAGAATAAAAATCAAAGTATTCAAAATGTTATTTCGAATAAATATTGACTAAATTCTTTTGAAATAAAATAACAAAATGACAAACAACCATTCATTAGATTGTTGGTTAAAATGAGAAATTTAAATTTAAATTAAATAAAAACTGTCTTAAATACATAACAGAAAACTACTGCTTATACCAAAACATTTAAAGGAACTTATCTTTGTCGTTTCAGAGAAAGGAAACAATGAACTATTTTGGCATGCCACCAGTTTCAATCGAGACACTCACGGAAAATATCATGGATGGTTTTGAAGTATTCCCAAAAAGTATCAAAGAAGCCATTTTAAAATTTATAGAATCGTACCACAATGCCGGTTGGAGAAGGAAATCTGTGAACATCACGCAGCTAACGGTTAAGGATGAATGGTCAGCTAACACAACGGTAATTAAATGATAAAATGTACAATATTTGCGTGTGTTGAAAATGTTTCCAATATTTCCAAGTTTTATATTTTACAGACTTATAGTGAAGTAAATTACACATATGACATTGTTTTTTTCCTAACTTTTACTGTATCTTTACCTGCAGAAATAAGCCCAAACCTCTAATGCATTATCAAGATCACGGTTAGTTGGACGCTTTTATAATCGTTACTGTAAAAAAAAAGATAATATTTTAGGCAAGAAACGCGTTGCTCCAGTGGCGTAGTGTACCCCCTCGTATTGCGAGGGGGGGGCAAAGTCTGACTGACGCCTATTACGCACCCTTTTCTAAGAGCTGACTGGGAGAACAAAACCTGACTTTGCAGGGGCACCCTGATATTCTCCATTACGCCACTGGATTACGGCGAAGCACTCACTGTATTTACTTAGTCTTGCATTTTAGAGGCTTCTAATGACGTATATTATCTATATAAGAAATTGAATTTTCCGAAATTCTATTGCCTTTTAAATGCTATAAAAAGAACGAAAGCTCTAATACAATCCAGTGTATAGCCAGTTGATAATTTTTGTGAGAGATATTGGTGAAAAATGTAATTTCGTTTACGTCGCCTTCAAAAGAATAACTAAAAGAAGATACTTTTTATGAAGCGGTAAAAAATAGGTTAAGGTGCACGTTCTTTATGATTGTGAATATATCTTGTGCAACCAATAATTTTTATAATAATTAAAATTATGATAGCAATCGAGATGACATTGAAACTACAGCAATAGAAAATTAGAACAAGTGACTTTATGCATTTCTAGATATTTGCAAAATGTGATTCTATAAGTAACAAAAGGTGTTCAGACGTGTTATCTGTATGTAGATCTCTGCTCATGCTTTATACGATTTCTGCTTTTAATATCTTTAGAAATATAAGCATTTTCGATTTGCTGCAAAATTTTAATTTGAATATAAAATTTTCGATACCTAGAAAAGTCTTAAATCTTATACAGTAATTCTCCAAACTTACGCGATAGGTGGGACTGAGTGATTACCGCGTAAGTCGAATTCACGTAAGTCAGGGTATAATTTCGCATATAAATACATATAAATTATTTTTAGTTGAGGCGGAGACGAAAGAAAATAATAATTAGAAAACAAAAATGTTTAATAAAATCTTAGATAACACAAATACAAAATCGCAAATCAAAGTTATTTTGATGTAAAAGTTTTCGTAAAATCTAACAAAATAGTCTTTGTCGGCTCAAAGATTGTTTTTTCTCCCACAAAATTTCCTCGTAGCGTGCTAAATAATTTTTTTATCCCTTGTTTTGTTGGAAAACAAGTTCTTCTTTAGGGTCAATATTATACGAAATTTGTAACCCTTTTTTTCAATTAAACGGAGGCCTTCTGTCAAATTCCTAACCGTCACTCGATCTTCTGATTGAACTGGTTCTAAAGACTCAAATTCTTCAATGTCTTGTTTGTTCACGCATTTCTAAGAGTTGGTCCTTTAGCAGCTCCTGATTGTGGATAGCCAACAGTTCTTGAACGAAAACACTATCCACTTCTAAATTTGTTTGCTTGGCAAGATCGATAACTTCTTCAATCACATTACCAACTTCATCACGCTCTGGCACGAATTGCGCCTAAGCTTCAGTGGTGGAAAAAAAATGAATCGACGAGATTTGAAAAGCGCGTAAGTCGAGATACTTGTGTGACTCAGTTTAAAATAAAGATAAATATATAACTCAACAATTTTCAAATGGAATGCACAATGTTGAGATATGACATTCAACTAGAAGAAAAATTTTATATGTTTCTTTGCTGGATGTAAAAGATGCCTTATTTTTCAAATAAAAAACTCAAATAAAATTAACAGATTTTATGAGTAATTAAACTTAAGCACACATGAGGTAATGTACGTTTAGAATTTCTAGTTATAAAATAATGTATGTTTAAAATTACGTGTAGGCTTTAAATTAGAAAATGTTTATAAAATTAATTAATTTTAATATAAAATTATTTTCTTCACAGTGAAAATACAGTGTATATTCTTCAGCTGTCTTATTTTCCTTGCAGCTCTTTTTTTAGTGGGTCATATATATAAAATAAACATATATTAATTTTAAAAAAGTATGAGTAAGTCCTTTTTTTAATATATAATGTTTATGAATTTAAAATTTGTTTTTTATGTGGTTTATAAAGTATATTGGAAGACGAATCTCTATATAACGAATTTTTCATATAGCACACTTTTTTGCGGGATTTAGCGACTTCATAAAATAGAGTTCCGACTGTATTTTAAGAATGAATTCAAGTGAACCATTGTTTAATTTTTTGTTAACTGTCAAAATTGTTTTAATTTATATTACGGAATTCATAATTTCTTTTGTAAAGAAGAAAAAAGATTTTAGTTTTAAATACTTTCGAGGTAACACATTTGAGATCAAACCTACTTAAATCATGCTGCAATGCTTAGCGCATTTTCCAAAATCTAATACATTTAATTTCAATTTCATCGATTTAAAATTGAATGATTACAATAATTTCCTTTATCTTTATTTTCCTCAGGGTTCCTTTGCAATACAGTTTAAACGAATGTATCCCAAAATGGATCAAGAACACAGAAAGAATGTCAGCGAAGAATGCAATCAAGTGAAGAAGTCTTGTTTTAAAAAGTCTACACCTAAGAATTTTAAAGAATATATAAAAGAAAAAAAACTTGGTAAAGAATCCTCAATTGATGATAAACCAGTTGTAATGGATAAGATTAGCATCCAGTTTCAGCAGATGGAAAAAAAGAAAGTCACTTCGGCTGTAACTGTCACGCTAACCTATAATCATACACTTTGTAATTTATTACAAGAAGTAGATATGAACATAGAAGCCAAGAACAGCAACATGACTAAACCTCTAAAAGTAAGTCACTATTTTTACATAATGAAAAATGAAAAATATTATATATATACAAAAATCTCAAAATAACATAATAAATATTTAAAAAAAAGAATGAAAATTAATACTATCATAGCTAAAAAAGGAACCTAGCTAGTCAAAAAGCAATATGAAACTTAGGACCGAATAAGTGGGGTTAAAATAGTTTGATAATACTAACTTTCCTCCTTTACGCGACACGGTAGGTCACACACACACATCTTTGTTCTTAGACAAATATATCTAGCTACCAAAACAAAAAAGTCAGATTTTAAAAAAAAACATTAATTTTCGTTTTTTGCAGAATATACTGACTTTCGACATTCTGTTTTTTTTTAAAGTTTTTATTAAATCAAATATGTATATTTGAATTCTATTAAATGAAACCTATTTTCCTCATGAGAGTCAATCATATTCTTCAGAACTTTAAAAGATGAAAAATTAATACTTTTATCATTATCGTATCCCTTTTAAAAATTTTATAATATTTCTATTCCTTTATAAAAAAAATACCTTTAAAATGTCATATGAAATGCACTCATTGAAATAAAAATTTGCGTACCCAGAAATAATCGTGCGATCGTGACGAAACTTGGCATGAAGGTATATGTCGAGCAGATATGCAAATGATTAGAAATGCAGCGTGATTGCGCATTGCGTAATACCACTAGAGGGCGTTGAACTTCGTTCTCCTTGGAGTATAAAACAGGTAAGCAGAGCTTGTTTCAGTGCGCATTACTAATTGTAGTCAATTTATTTCCAAAAGTACTAAACGTCCACTCCATTTTTTCTTAGTAATGCTCCCCAGAATCTCCTTTAATGCCACTATTTTCGATCTCTCCCACTTGGGGTATTTACAAATCAACGTAGAAGGATACTCCATTAGGGGTGTCACCCAATGTTACATATGTAACAATTTCTTTCACTCAGCAGCTAAGTGCCACATGAAACCAAGATGCCTCAAATGTGGGAAGGAACATATCACCAAAGAATGTGAAATCATAGCCAGACTTGAAAACCCATTTTGCATCAATTTCCAGGTGTACGGGTACTCTGCCTGTTACACCGGCGTTTCTCAAACCGTGGGGCGCGCCCTCCTGGGGGGGATAACATTACAAAGGGGGGCGCGAGCTTATCAAAAAGTCTAAAGTAAATGATTTTGTGACATTCCCCCCTCGGGTGAATATCTCTTTGATTATCAGCGTGAGCTAGATGTTTAGGATTAACGGAAGAACTAGATGCATACATAATCTTAATATATCTTTATTAAAATTTTGAACTTAAGCTTTTAACAAATGAGATTATAATAATATATGTGAGCGAATCTACGGAGGCAAAACACACAATTTATATAATACCGAATTAACCTCACTCGGACCACTATCAATTACTGACTCGCCTAAACTCAATTACAATACTATCAATGATCCTAATATTAAATAGTCAATCTTACCTTGCTGTAGTCTGAAGAAACGATAACCACAATCTTAGATGAAGGCGTGTAAATGCTCGAATGCAATGGTATGCACCTTGACTCAATATATCTCTATCACGTATAATTTCTGCTAGTCTCCACGTAACGTGTTCCGAAACTTCTTCACGCTTGAACGCCGGATTATGTTTACATTCCTCTAATTGCCATCCCGCTTACTCCAACTTCTGATGTTTAAAAGCTTCTTAATTTGCATCTTTCTTTCACACTTCACTTCTTGGATTTGGTTGGAAAAGAGTTGCCATTAATTCTGGCCCCAAAGAACCCAAAGGATATGTTAAAGAAAAGACGCGTGAGCCCGTCACAATTTAAAAATTGCAAATTTACTGAATGGAAGCTAAACAAAATACATTCGGGCATAATAAAAAAGTAAAATACACATTTACACTCATATATAATACTTATAAATGCATCTGTACTGCATAATGTATTTGATAATTAATTTATCAATACTAAGTTAAGAACAGGATTAATAATTACTAGTGACTCCTATGGGCTTGCCATAAACAAAATTACACACAAAATCTAATTTACGTATCTTGATACTCTGTTGGGTTTTATAATTAAAATCATGCTGTAGCTTAAGCATGTAGCTTTTAGTACGTTAATTTTGAAATCAATACATTGATATTGTATGAAGGGGCGTGATGAAAATTATGATGGAAAATTGGGTCGCAAGTATTGAAAGTTTGAGAAGGATTGTGTTACACCAAATGCCCAAAATTTTTCAAGCCGAAGAAATGAGCCCCCATTTTAAATAAACCAAGAAACTCTTTTAATAGTAATAATTTTGTCGAAGGCACATCCTTCGCCAATATTGTTTCAGGAAACACCCAAATTAAAGATATTCCCATCCCCCAAATTAAAAATACAAACTCTGAAAACCAACGCCCCTCCCAATCTTCCCTCTCTACTGAAATTAATGCAACTGAGTCTCAAAAAATATAATGCATCTCTTCAAAATAATTGCTAATATTGTTAAACAATGCCCAAAGCTTTTAAATATTCTCCCCGCTCTTAAAACAACAATCGTTTCTAATTTTAGAATCGCTTTTGAATTAATTTCAATTGTTTATTATCTTATTTCTATTTTAATTTCTCCAATTTTAATTCTTTTTTAAATTTTATTAGTTATTTTCTCTCCATTTTTCTCCCCTTAATATTTAAATAGTTGATTTTTCTGCTGAGTCAGTCAGTTTTAAAGTTCAATAACTCACAATCCAATAGCAAACTAGCTGTCTCGTCCCATTGGCTCCTACCTTTGAAGCCAGACCTCCCGGCCGCCTAACCATGCTCACAACGCAATGAACCTCAGTTCCAGATAGGAAGCGAAGTGATGTGCTCACGTCATAGTCCTCTCATCCATGTTTAAAAGGTAAAATGTTACAGAGCGCTAAATCTTTCGCAAAGGAAACGCTGAAGTAGACATGCCGTTACGCCGCCTTGAGCAACATGATATCGATAATATGAGCAGGTGCCCAAGTTATAGAGGGAAAGAATCATCGGGATGATGAAGGCTGGGTGGTCAGCTCGGCGAGTATCTCGTCAAGTAGGCCATTCTGATTTGACTGTAAGGAGTTGTTGGGACCAGTTGACAGAAGAGATATCATTTAGATGGCGACCAGGTTCAGGAGGCCTTTGACAGACTTGTCGTCGAGAAAGCCGTCACATCATACGACACGCACGCATAGCGCCAACTGCCTCATTGGCTGCTGTCCAGACACCGGTACCACCTTCATTACGGATCTCTGTGTCTTCCCAAGCCATCGCAAGGTTCCTGGCTGAAGGACATCTAGCATCGCTGCGCCCATTATGTGTGCTGTCAATGACACCACCTACCGACACCTCCGTTTGGAATGGTATCCCGCTCGCACACGACGCGATTGGCCTGCAACGAAAGGAAACCAGGTCGTCTTCAGCGACGAATCTAGATTCAATTTCAGCAGTGATGACAATCGTGTACGTGTGTCGAGGACCCGTGGTAAATGCCTCAATCCTGCATTCGCTTTACAGCGACACACCTCTCCCACAGCTGGCGTGATGGTATGGAGTGCCATTGCTTATGATATACGGTTGCCCCTAATATTGATCCTTGGCACACTGACAGCCCAGCGGCACGTCCTTTACATCCTTCAGCCACATGTGTTGCCACTCATGGCAAGGCTCTCAGGAGACGTTTTTCTACAAGACAATGCTCGGCCACACAGAGCAAAGATGCACAAGACAGCCTTCTCCACATTACCACCCTTTCCTGGACTGCTCGATCCCCAGATTTGTCACCAATTGAGCATATCTGAGATAATTTGGGATAGCAAGTTGGGCAGCCTACGATTTTGATCGAACTATAGGCGCTTATACAGCAACTGTGGAACGGAATATCTCAAGACATCACTTGGAATTTGTATGCCTCAATGCCCGTTCGTATCGCATCGTGTATTCGCACTAGAGGAGGTCCAACAGAGGACTAAAACTTTCGCTCATTTGTACTTTTTTCTTGCAATAAATGGTCCTTTTTCTTTGATTTTCTAATCACTTACTTATATTAAAGTAATACTTACATACGTAAAATTTCGTTTCATTTTGACGACTTTTTCTTGGTGCGTAAATTTTTATGGTAATGCGTATATATTCCTTTCTCTAATCAAAATCTTATTGTGTATGTTATGGTTTAAAATACACGTTTTTCATTTTATTAATTTTTTTCATTCCCATTAATTACTTCTGCATGATTAATGTCTTTTCTTCAGAATATTTTTTTCAAAAATAAATAAATAAATTTTCTTTAGCAAGAAAGTAAGAAAAATCTTTTAAATAATTAATTTTACATAATTTTTTGATAAACAGGATTTTTTGATAACATAGGAAAACGTCTACTTTAATTTCCTGAAATTTTCAACTACAACTCATATTTTTGTAGATAAATTCCAAAATATTTGTTGCTAGGAAAGATTTTGTATTAAATTGTAATACTAAAATTGTAACTGACAAATGATTTTGATTCAATTTCAGGTTAATGTCTATTTCTCATCAGCAGCAGATCACATGGAAAATGTTTTTAATTACAATGATGGTTCTTACGGCAAAGCAAGCAGTACGGGTTATGTGTTGATGAATTTTAAAAGTGGTCCTTATGAAGATTACATGCTATTTTTGGGCGTAAGTATACAAAGAATTACACAACTTCACTGCAAGAAACAGGGGATTGCACCAGTTTCTTAGAAAGTGGAGCCACTTTTATCAATAAGAATATTTATAGTATACTTGTTACTGGGTCTTACCCTCAATAAGCTTGCTGTATACTAAAATTTTGAGCAGATGTCTTCTAATATAACAAATATTTTATTTTTGATTCTCCTTTTTCGAGAAAAAATAATATTTAAAATCCTTAATCGACATAAACATTCTTTTCCCCTTAAAAGTACATAAGGAAATCGGGAATTAATTTTTCGATATGAATTGGAGTGGAAGCCCCCAAAAAAAAAAAAATTCTTACTACTTCCCCGTGGATGGAGAATGGTTAAATAATCCTTATTGTCTGTTGCTTAACACTTTAAATAAATGCACGACGCTTTGATCAAACAAGTGTAATATAAAAATAATTTTTTAAAGTCACTTCCTACTTAGATCGACAAAGAAAATTTTTTATTTTAGCTACTTTTTATTAAATAGTTACAATTAATATAAATATGTACATACATATGACAGAATCATAACATTAAGTTGTAATTAATTTTTATTAATTATTATTAAAGTATCGTATTGCCATCCAAAACAATCGTGTATATAAAATTTCAGTTCAAATGAATGCTTTAAAACGTGAGAAAAAAAACCTTTTCAAGTTTTGACACAAGTCACTAAAATGGTCGCAAAGTCGCCAAAAATGATGCCAACGTGGCTGTATTTGTAATTCTTTAAATAATTAGTTTTAATTAAATTAATTTTTATTAATTATAATTAAATTACTGTATTGTCATCCAAAATAATCATGTATATAAAAGTTCAGCTCAATTGAGTGCTTTAAAATGTATTTTATTAACGATTGAAAATTCCACCAAGATAAATAAATAAATAAATAATTAAATAAATAAATATAGAGAATGTGCGAGCTAATTGTAGGAATTGGAAAATAGCGAGATGTACTCATCAAAGGCTTCCATATTCTTACCGAAAATGCATTTGCTCGTTCATCTGGAGATGCGGTTGGGGAAACAATATGATGTGGCTTTGAAATTCTGCCGCATCCGGTCTATTCTCCAGATATCTCTCCAAACGACTTTTTCTTATTTCCAGAACTCAGCAGCAATCGCGGGATTGGAGAATAAACATAGCAAAAACTCTAAGGCTTAGAGTTAAGACTGTAGAGTTAAACATAGTATCAAGGCATTGCTCTTCCCATGTTCTTGCTTATATTATTGTATACTATGCATAGCATGCGGCATAAATAAAATTATCGAAATAATAGCAAATTATTGATGATGAAAAGAGATTTTCTATTAAATATATATTTATATTTTTTCCTGAGATAAAGAAGGATTTTTTAAAAAATATTACTTCAGTTATAGCATTTTAATTTTGTTTTAGAATTCTAAAATATTTTTTAGACAAAAATATATTCGTAAAAAAAAATTACAAATGAAAAAGAAGTTTCTTTTCTCAAAATCTTTAAACCAATTAGTTTTCTTTAAGACATACGTAAAATTTGCTTTGAAGTAATATTTCAGTTTTCCCGATTGTTATTCCGACTGTGGTGATTTTTCTCTGAACGAGAAATACAAAATATTATAATTTAAACATTTTAATTTTAATATTCTTTTTTTAAAAATACAACTCAAAAGTATATTCCGTAGCGGCAGACAATTTCAAATGAAATGAAAAAATGCAATTGAAAAAGCTATTATTGTGTTTTACCTAAATATTAAATAACATTCAATGAGACTATTATTATGATTATCAATGAGAAAAATCTTTTCTATCTCGTCAATGTTGTGGATTTTCTCTTTTGCTGCAATATATAATTTCTATAATACAATGATAATAATTTAACAAGACCAGAGAAATTTTTTTCTCTTCTAAAAATCATTTCAAGTAAAAAATTAACGAATAAACTAAGGATATATTTATAGTAGTTTTTATAATAATATACTGGGCAGGAAGAGGGTTCCTGGTACACTCCATATATTCTCGCCATATTTTCATTTGGTAATCGATAATCGAATTTCGATAATCGATAAATATAAACATATGCATATATATGATGCATATGCATATATGAAGTACATATGCATATATGTGGTGATAATCAATTTGACTCTTTTATAGGCTGGTTTATTTATCGAGCCGATCCACGAAATAATTGATAAGGAGCAGGAATTTCCTTTAAGTAAGGAATTCTACTTACCAGAAACTCACAAAAAATGTTTGGAAGATGTAAAAAAAGGAAACGGGTATTCAAAACCATGTATCAAGGCTATTCGAGATCAATCCATGTTCAACACCTTTGGAGTTATTACATACAAGAATAATAAGGTATGGATGTATGGAATAAAAACTAAGCAGCATATAATTTCAAAAATATTATTATGCGAGAAAAAAATAAATTGCACCGAATAAAAAGCTAGGCTACTAAAGAGAACTATTGAAATAAGTTAAATTCAAACATTATACAATGAAAATATGTTAATAGCTCTTTTAAAACTTTACAGAAATCAATACCAATCAAATCGAAGGTTTTACATCTTTTTAAAAATAAACTACTATAAAGTCGATACAAGTTATCTAGATCACTCACAATGACTATAAATTACAAAATCTCTGGAATAATACCTTAAAAGGTTATGCTACCTGTAAAGCATATCTTATAAAGGGAAGGTTAATTACATACGAAACGATAATAAGGTTTGATATAAATATATAACCAGTATAGGACCGAATATCTTTTGCTACATGTCAATCATCACTACCATATTCATTCGAATCTTAAGCACCGTCGAATTTAAGACCCCCCCTCCAAGTTCTCAACTCGTTTTTGTGAAAAAGTAAAAATAGTGTAAAAAGGTTTATCGATTTTTATTTACGAAATTAAAAAGAATTGAAATAAGAACTAATAAGAGGACAATGATTAATACATTAGGTGTACAACTTTGCTTCCGCCGTTTTTTCCGGAAATTCGAGACTTTATTGTAAAAAACTGATTATATACATTCAAGATTCAATAATTGCGTTCGATAACGATCGCCTGTGATTGTTTCAGTCGGTTTTAATAACTCATAATACATTACGCCGAGCTGGTCCCACCAAATGCCATGCTAACTCTTCGATGCCAAAATCACCGTTCTTGAAGCGTTGAAAGAACTCTCGGCACGTTCTTTTACTAATAGCGGCTTCACCATAGGTATTTGAGAGCATTCGATGAGCCTCTCTTCTCTCTCTCGGCCGCAGATTTTTTCATATTAAAGCAGAAAATTAAAACCTCCCGCAAATGACGAGAATTTAGCTCGTAAGCTGACATGTTTAATCGAGAATAACTTTATGATGCAGACACAAATCGACTAATATTTCGATGGCGTTGTGTTTACAAATATCTATGCTTATTGTATGACATCTACGATCTATTTATTTCGACTACCACTTACCTCTACAGCCATCTATTGCAAAACGGTGGAAGCAAAGTTGTACACCTAATATTTTGCCAGAATTAAAAACTTTTAAATTCCTGTTTGAACCTGTAATAGATCTAACCGTCAGTGTTCAATATCCTTCACTAAACGAATTTTTATTCCATCAATTCTAAGCCGGACTCTAATTATAATCGCATAAACATTGAAGAAAAAGTATGGCTTACATTCAAATAAATACGGTATTAGAACATTTACGTTTATACCCTGCTCAAAAAAATTAAAGGATATCGTAAATCTTACTGAAAACGAAACATTTTTTTTTTTTTTGCAGAAAATTGAAGAAGAGATCACAAAAATGCTAATTTTTTTTTTATTTTCAAACTTAGGACTATGCAAATGCTGAGTTTGACGTCCAAAATGATGCTCTAGCGGCAGAGAATGAAATTTAATTAATAAACTTAATAAAAGGCAAAGCCCCCCCCAAAAAAAAAAGATCGATATTCAGTAAGTGCATTGATTCGATGAGTGCGATGCCTCAACGAAATCATGTAACCGACTCAGAAGCTTGGAGAGTTGTTGGTTGGTTATAGGGAATTCAAATACAAGACGAAGTTGCAGAAGCCACTGAAGTTTCCCAAAATGTGAGTTCCAGGATCTGGAAACGTTTTTTGGGTACTGGAAATGCTGGCCGAAGACCAATGCAAGACTGTCGACGTCCAACAACGTTTAATGAAGTTTGATACTTAACACTAACACCTCGGATGCACCGAAATATCACAATGCCACTCTTCTTCAACAACACCTACCCTTGGCTACTGGTAACACAGTTTTGACTCTTTGAAATTGGCCCCATGCACAATAGCTCTTTATGCTCTCTGACCAATGTTATGTGTTACGTTAACAGCAAAGGACCGTCACGCTCGTAGTTAATGTGCAGCTGTGCAAGCGAACTGGAGGAGAAATGAATGGCACAATATTTTTTTCTTTGACGAGTCTCGTTTTTCTGTTCATTGTAATAATAAAAGTCTGTTTATCTGGAGGGAGCGTGGCACGAGAAACAATCCTGCGTTCATGCACGGAATTGTCAGATTTCGGGTTGGGGGAGTAATAGTCAGTGCTGACATCTCCATTCATGGTCGCATCATTCGGAATGCAGCTCTTACCAGTCGCCTATATAGGGATGAAATCCTTAGATCTATTGTAGTCCCTTACGTGGCAGCAATTGAAGATGACTTCATGTTAATGGATGACAATTGAAGGCCACATTGTGCTAATTTGGTGGAAGATTTTCTTTTCGAAAAAAGAATCATAAGGATGGAATGACAAGCATGGTTTCTAGACATGAACCCAATAAAGCCTGGTTGGAATATTCTAGGCAAACGAGCTGCTGGTCTCCTACCATTCCAAAAGCTCTTCAAGAACTGGAAGGAGATCATCTGGAGAAGAGGGGGGAAAATACCCCAGCTTCTCCTCAATAGGCTCTTTGACTTCATGTTTCAAAGGTGTTCAACGTTGCTGGCTGTCCGGGGAAGTCATACTCGATGCTTTTGTAAACCGAATGTTGAATTAAAGGCTTTTTTTGTTGCCAAACGAGCTATTTTTTTCTCTCGTATAGCTAACCATGTCTATCGATAATGTATGAATCATCTAAATAATTCCCCAGTCGCAAGATTAACCCAGTGCTTCTCAAACTTTCAATCCTGGCGCCCCCCTTTTCGATCACAATTTTTTCGCCCCCCCTTATACATTAATAATGTACTGAATGCAATAATAATGCACTTAGACGCTAAAGCTACAATAGGCGATCTTAATTATAAACCATACAAATTAGTAACATAAGTATTAAATTTTGTATACTACTTATAAGCAAAATAAATAAATAAATAAAATAATAGGATAATTATGTTATTTTTCCTTTCTCTAATTTTTAAATTGGAACATATTGCAAAATGCGGTAACTGCTTAGAAGACAAAATATAGATATCTGCTAAATATAGAAAAAGAACTCAGAGGGTCAATTTCTAATCATAAACATTCCTTATAAAAACTTTGCTTTCCAAGACAAGCTCATGGACGTCATTAATACTTATTAAACTTGTTCTTAATTTAGTATTAATTAATTAGTTATAAAATATTCTGTGCAGCACTGATACATTAAAAGTATACCGGCTGAAGTGCCCACTCTTTGCAAGAGTTCATTTATAAGAAAATAAAACATTATTGGTATAATAGCTGAATTGTAAGGGAGCAAAGCCAAGTGCTCGACGATGTTTACAAAAACGTAAAATGATTTTTTTAAATGGTTGCTCAAATTATAATTAGTTTTAAGCGAATTGTAATTTTAAGCCTCATAGAATTAACATTTATAATTGATGTTAAACAGTAGCGCACACAGGAATTTTTCAGGTGGGGGTCCGGGGTCGAAAGTTCACCAATCTTGTATCAGGTTCCTTTTGATTTTGTCGATTTTCGGGAACAAAACACAGTAAAAAACTAATTCTTAAATAAATAATTAGCATTAATTAATAAAATTAATCATTAATAACAAATACTTAATTAAATTTTGCATACTATAAACTTAGAATTATAATCAATCGGAAAAAGATCAAGGGCTTTGGGGGGTCGAAACTCCCCCCGTGTGTGCGCCACTGAGGTTAAATGATGAAAAGAAAATAAGAAAATAAAGAAAATAAAACATTGAAATAATCGCTGAATTTTGTAAGGAGAGTAAAGCCAAGTGCGCGACAATGTTTACAAAAATGTAAAATGATTTTTTTAAATGATTGCTCAAAGTATAATTAGTTTAAAGCGAACTATAATTTTAAGCCTTGCAGAATTATCATTTAGAATTGATGTTGAATAATGAACAATAATATAAAATTCAGATGAAGAATAATTGTATTATTTTTAATATTTAAAGCGAAAAGACTTCAACATGTTTTAACCCGGGAGCAGGCACGCACTCGATACGGTCGGGGTTATTGAGTCACCCCAATCCATTTTTTTAATAATTATTTTATTGTACACGATACAAATCATGATTCCAGTGAATAATTTAATTAAAAGAAAGTTTACTTACCTACTTTCGAGGACTTTTCAATTTTTCTTTGGTAATAAATAAACAGTTTTGCCAGAATAACCGATTTCGTAATCTGTGTGTCCCGCGCGACCACTTCCGGGTAAAAAGTATATTCATTATGATAATATGTATGTTACTGCTAAAAAAAATTGTGTGAAACGTTTTTCGTTATGCTTTATATGTTGAGAATATTTATAAAAATATGTCTTGGCCAAGTAATCCTTCATGTGCTTGTGTGTGTGTGCTCTCTCTCTCCGTGGTTTTCCAAATATCATAAAACTCTTTTGAATGGAAAAAAGCGCAACAGAGAACACATAAGAGAGGGGTCATAACTAACTGTACCAATAACTTAGAAGGTCAAACAGATTACAGTTATAATGTGCAGTATTTCAAAAATAATGACAGTGATGAATTTTTTATGTTCCTAAATTTTTTCGATTCTGGGTCTGGGATCTGTTTTTTCTCTGAAAGAGTAGTATGTTAGGTTAAAAAAAAGCGTAATAAAAAAATCTCTCATCATGGGATTACAGCAAATCAAATAAAAGTTTTTTTATTTGGTTATAGGATCAAAGATAGCTAATTAGGTATTGAAGAAGTTTTTATTTTTGCTGACTTAATATCGCGCGCGCGCGCCTATAAATTATATCAGAGTAAAAGTGTATTTTTTTTATGTCTGAAAGTATTTTGTTTTAATTCATTCCAGTAAACTAATTATTTTTTTTAAATCTTTTATTTTCGATATGCTCGCGCCCCCGGGGGGGCGCCCCACAGTTTGAGAAACACTGGATTAACCCACAACCTCAATATCCTTTAATTGTTTTGAGCAGTGTATTTAAATCAGTATATCAAACACATAGATAGTTTTTTTACACTTAATGTTGTATAACATTACATCAGGAAGTTTACAGACTATTATTAATTTTGTCAATAACCTTTATTATAATATTATAATTTTCCGATTATGTGATTTACTTATTTGAATTCTAGATTATTGTCTGTTTGTTTTTAATTCATACCGTAAAAATATTGTACATCCCGAATATATTTAATAATAATTATTATTATTTATTTATTTTTCAGACTGAGCCACCATTGTTCGATTTCCTGCTTAAAGAAGTTGCACACTTTTTTAATATCCTCACCAACATACCGTTTATTGAAGATTTAAACAACATGTCTGGAATACCTCTCCGTGTTACTTATGTTGATAAATTTACTGACGAACCTGTTGTTTACGTGGATGTTCTAGACAAAATTGAGGCACCAATCAATCACAAAAAAATGAGAAGTCCGATTGCTTTCCCGTACAGCATTTTCTCTTTCCGGGAATCTGCCTTATCAAGAATTTCAAATAACTCTTTCCCAGGTTAGAAATCATTGTTCTGGAATGAACAGCAATATTTTTTAATACTTTATGTGACTGTGACAAATTGTTATTAAAGGGTGTTTTTTTTAGAGGTATACAACTTTAAATTGCTATAAAACAACGATGTATTATTCGATTGACATGAATTTTTTTATTCGAAAGATAATCTTGTGGCATTACATTTTAAATATGACTCCTGGCATAGGGCTGCCACGGCTGGCTCGGATGTAGTCCAATCTGGACGTCCAATTTTCGATGACTTTTTCCAACATTTGTGGCCGTATATCGGCAATAACACGGTGAATGTTATCTTCCAAATGGTCAAGCGTTCGTGGCTTATCCGCATAGACCAATGACTTTACATAGCCCCACAGAAAATAGTCTAGCGGTGTTAAATCACAAGATCTTGGAGGCCAATTCACAGGTCCAAAACGTGAAATTAGGCGATCACCAAACGTATCTTTCAATAAATCGATTGTGGCACGAGCTGTGTGACATGTTGCGCCGTCTTGTTGGAACCACAGCTCCTCGACATCATGATTGTTCAATTCAGGAATGAAAAAGTTAGTAAGCATGGCTCTATACCGATCCCCATTGACTGTAACGTTGTGGCCTTCATCGTTTTTGAAGAAGGATTCCACCAGCCCATAAAGCGCACCAAACAGTCAGTTTTTCTGGATGTAACGGTGTTTCGACATACACTTGTGGATTAGCTTCACTCCGAATGCGGCAGTTTTGTTTGTTGACGTAGCCATTCAACTAGAAGTGCGCTTCATCGCTAAACAAAATTCGCTTATGAAAATCGGGAACAACGGCAATCTCGTTTTGGACCCATTCGACGAATCTACGCCTTGCTTGATGATCGTTTTGATGAATTGCCAAACGAAACTGAGAATAAATCACTTGACAGCTGTTAAATCGGTCGCCATCTTGGAAAGTAATGCCAACTTAAATCTCTATACCTGGAAAAAAACACTCTTTATTAAGTTCGGATACTCTTTCTTATATTTAGATACTTCCTTTTCTAGGTATGGTTTCCCATTTATTGATTTTACTTCTTACAGTGGTCAATTTTTAATCCCGAAGTTATCATGCACACATGCAGAAAGTTGAGGAGCACAATCAGCATTTTCTAATTTAGTATTTGATAGCGTATTTAGAAGCAGTTGAAAGGATATAGTTTTCTAATGCTGCATTTACTACAAATGCATTCAGGAACATTGAAAATATGGCGTCAAGAACGAAGCGGGCTACAATCGTGAAATTTTGTAAAGTAGCTGAATGATGTCCGATACTCAAGTTTGGTGCCAATGCTCATGACCACATACCTTGCAGTGGGGCTGCAAGCTGAAAGAGAATCTTATATGAAGTGGAAGATTCTTCATCATGACGATCATATACCGACACAAAAAGGACTTTAGTAAGCGAAGAATGCCAAGTAGACATGTGAGCAGACCCAGTTAACCGAGTTTTAGAAGGGCCTGATCATTGCACGAAAACTCTAGGTTAGTGGATTTCCAATACTACTCGTCAGGTTGATCCTTCGGAATATGCCGTCAGAACATGTTGGGAGCAGGGGGCACAAGATGGTTCCCGCGTGCGAAGAATCGAAACTGGAGGGGCCAGGAAGAAGACAGGGCAAAATTGAAGGATCGTGCTGCAAGCGCTCATAGATCCCAGATTGACTTGTTCCACGGTACCCGCAGATGTAATGCTACCAGTTGTTCTACAAACTATTTCCGGACACATTACGGAAGCTAGTATTCAATTCAAGCGTCATGTACAGCCCTTAACACCGAAAAGGCAGTGACTTCTATTGTGATGTCAAATCAAAGTAAGTGGAATGCCACACAAAAACACATTGACTAAACGTGGTTTTTAGTGACGAATCGTGGGTTTTTTCGGGGGAGGGAGATGATAACAGTGTACGGGTGTGGAGATACTTTGGTGAACGGTGCAATTCTAACCAAGCAGTCGTGCTGCACATTGACACAGAGCAGGCGTAATAGTACGTCTCCATAGACTATGTTAGCGGTCCACTGTAACTGCATTACGTGAAACCTTAACAAGCCAGCTAGCTCTATGCTGATATTTCTCGACCTCTCATGGGACCTTTTCAAAAGGGTCATCAAGGTGCAATATTTCAGCAAGATAATGTTCGTCGACATACACAACTCGAGTAGCTAAAAAGACTTTTTACGTCATGTTTAAACTTTTCCATGGTCAATCTACTTCCCGAATTCCCCATGTATACAGCATTTGTGTAACCATTTAAAACAGCAGAGGCCACCGAGGCATTTTTACATGGTTTGAAAGATGCTGTTCAAGATTTGTGAACATATCCACCACCGTACTGCATCCGACATTTAATCAACTGAGACCAAACTATGTGAATGCATCTAATGCAGCAGGGGCAGTCCGACGCACTATTGAAGTTGCACATCTTTTGTCTAATTGTACAGTATTACATTTATTTAATTGTATTGATTATGGAATTAGGTGAATCTCTTGTATGTTTCATTATGTGTATTAAATCTCATTTTATCGAAGGTTCCTTCTCGGTGCGCTATTTTTAATATTCTTGAATGTAATACTTTGCAATAATTTCTTTCAACTACTAATCTAATTGAGCTTTAAATACGTCTCTTTAAACTTATAACAATTTTCTATCGTATAACTATTTAATTGCAATGTGCATAATCTTATCATTTTTTATTTAAGTTGTTTAACTGCTTTAATATATTCTATTCACATCAAATTAAGGCTGACTGTTAGTTTATTTTTCAAGTTGAGAAGTCTAGCGAATTTGTTAAGCTTAGGAAAAAATATTTTTTTCGTAATACATCCTTTTGAGTTGGATACTTAAATGTGAACTTTAGGAGAACAAAGTAAAAAGAGGCAACACTGAGTCGAGACTGTATTTAACCTTTTTAAGAGTTAAAAATATTTATTGCAATGCAAATTCAAGTTATATAGTTTTTTCGCACTTCGTGCACTACGCATGTTAATATGTCAATTGATAAATGTTTCTGAACATTTTTAATATCAAAGAGAAGAAAATTTAATTTTGTTTGTAAGAAGTTTTGGCTTCTGTAGAATGTTCAAAATTTTAGAAACTATAATTTTTCCACTATAATGCTCCAATCAAACTTACTGAGCTCCTCTGACTTACTCATTGTCTCATAAAAAGCATAAATATGACCTAACAAACCACTACTAACACATACGGTTACCCATCAAATTACGTCATCTGCCAGATCCACTCTTTTTTAGCTGGGATGTCAGGATGTGTTTGGCCACAAAGTGTATAATACATGTACAAAGCAAAAAGTATGAATAGCTGTTTCCTGATGTTACGATACTCAGAAAAGGTATAAATTTTACCAAAAAAATCAATATATATACACTTAAGTGCCAAATAATTAAGGTTACCTACCTATTAGCGAATTGGGCATCCTCTGACCTTGACAACCGCTGCCACACGATGAGGCATAGGTTCTACAAGTTTCTGGAAACGTTTCTCGGGAATGACTTGCCAAATATTGGCTAAAGCTGTCCATAATTCAGTAAGGTTCGTTGGTGCTGCGTGATGGCCTTTCCCACTTTGGTCCAAAATATCCCAAAGATGCTCAATAGGATTTAAGTATGGGCTTCTAGGTGGCCAATTTATTACAGAAAAGTCAAAGGAATACTAATCCAACCAGCCAGTGGACAACCGGTACTCGTGAGAGGTACAGTTGTCTTGCTGTAAAACTCCATTACCATGCAGAGAACAGAACAGTATAAACGGATGGATGTCATCAACCAGCAACTCTACGTACCGAATTGCATTGAGGGTGGTTGGCACACACACACCAAAGTTCCCAAACAGTGCCACGAAAAAACAGCACAGACCATGATTGAGTCACCATGTTCTTGTATAGTTCCAACCTGGCATGCAGGATCCATGGCTTCGTGAGCCTGACGCCATATTCTCAGCCTCCCGTCAGCGTTTAGTAGAAAGCGAGATTCATCACTCCATGCTATTCGTTTTCAGTCCTCTACACTCCAGTCTCTGTGCTCTTTTGCCCAAGTAAGACGTACAACCAGTTGGTGAGCATTGAGCAATAGTACTATCGTAGGCCTAAGGCGCCTGAAACCCATACAGCGAGCGTTGCACAATCTGTTTACTGACTGTACGAATGATACCGCCATTCAACTGGGTGGTAATTTGAGCTAATGGTTAGCTTCGCTGGTTACGTACAATATTCCTGAGCCGTCTCTCATCATGCACTGCCAAGGTAAATTGTCCTTTGCTGTTTGCCAGCTAGTTTTTGTCCACCATCCATGTATTCTTGGTTTACTCTTGATACGGTTGACCTTAAAAATCCTAGCTGTCTGACGATTTCGAAAATTGAATGGCCCGTGCGTCACGCACCTACCATTTGCCCGCGATTGAAGGCGTCTAAATCAGGCAATTAAACCATACTGGTAATTTCCAACAACTTATTCGGAACAACCACAGTACGCTCGCTATATATGCAGTTACTACAGTGTCCTCAATGCTACAGAATTTGCATAGCCCTTGCTATCCCTAATTCAGGGGCACTTCAGTATATAAAATTAAATAAAACAATGCTATACATAGCTTTTATTCATTGCCATTCCATGCATTTAATTCTAGAATTAGTTTAATGAGATAAATGTACCCTATCACACTTGCTGCTTGTTGAAATTCTCATCACATCCTGCAAGTTAATGTCAGCAAATTTGAATCTCTCTTTAATCTTTTTGATCATCATGTAAGAAAAATGTAGATATTTTCTGTCTATTTGGTTTTGTAACTGTCTTGGCGGGCCGCCAAAAAAAAACTATTTGCCCACTCCTGGGATGGATTATTTATGATGCGTTCTTTTTTCTTCTTTTTGTTGGTTTTAGAAAGCATCAATAACAAATTTAGTTTTTATATTCAATTCAGATACTGAAATTATTTTTAATATTGCAGCTATTTGTGCACTGATGGATAAATATGTCACAACGTTTGACTTGAAAAATTATCCTTTACCGACTGATACACCAACGTGCACTTACATACTGGCGGCACATTGCATGAAAACGAAGAGGTTTGCTGTACTAGCAAAAATAGATCCTCATCATCCTGGATCAAAGGTACCTTCATGTTATATAATTAACTCTTCAACAGATATTTTAAATTTTAATAATTTCATTTCAATACATTTTCTAAGTTTTATTGTAGTGTGATATCAGCTCCGAAAACAAATCTTTTGTTTAAATGAAAGAAAAAAACTCAAAAAATCAAACTATTTCAAAAATATATTATTTTAAAACTGTTTTATAAAACACTATATTGGTATGGATTGTAAACTTAAAATGGACGATAAATTACGATAGAATGTATTTTCTTATTTTTTATCCCCTGATAATGTTTTATAATGTTAGAAAATAATTTATAATATCTGTTTCTTATAAAATTGTCGAAAATTAACTTTTAAAGATTACTTTCCTGTTCATGTATTGATTTTAATTGTTCAATAAACATTAAAAAAATCATGATGCATCCAAAATACAATATTTTTCTTTTCTGGCAAATGTATGCTATCGAAAGGCATTTTTTAAAAATCTATAGAATGTATTCATTACGAATAAAATAGGTTTATGTTTTACAGTACAACTTTTTACTGTAATCGAATGCAATACTTCAGAAAAGAAACAATAATCCTAAATTATGCAAAAAGCTGTTGTGTGTGTTCTCCCCCTTTTTGACTTCCAAGGATATAAGAACAATTTCATGCTGCAGATTGTTAGGAACATAATACGAGCTATATAAATGCTTCTGTCAGCCTTAGATTACAGTTGCTGATAATTCAAAAAACAAAATGGCAAAAATGAATTTAGAATCTGGTCCGTTACTGTTTAAGTTAAGGGTGTTTTTTTAGAGGTATAGAACTTTAAATTGCAATAAAACAACGATGTATTATTCGATTGCCATGAATTTTTTTTATTCGAAAGATAATCTTGTGGCATTACATTTTAAATATGATTTCTGGCAAAGGACTGCCACGGCTGGCTCGGATGTAGTCCAATCTGGACGTCCAATTTTCGATGACTTTTTCCAACATTTGTGGCCGTATATCGGCAATAACACGGCGAATGTTGTCTTCCAAATGGTCAAGCGTTTGTGGCTTATCCGCATAGACCAATGACTTTACATAGCCTCACAGAAAATAGTCTAGCGGTGTTAAATCACAAGATCTTGGAGGCCAATTCACAGGTCCAAAAAGTGAAATTAGGCGGTCACCAAACGTGTCTTTCAATAAATCGATTGTGGCACGAGCTGTGTGACATGTTGCGCCGTCTTGTTGGAACCACAGCTCCTCGACATCATGATTGTTCAATTCAGGAATGAAAAAGTTAGTAATCATGGCTCTATACCGATCACCATTGACTGCAACGTTGTGGCCTTCATCGTTTTTGAAGAAGTACGGACCAATGATTCCACCAGCCCATAAAGCGCAGCAAACAGTCAGTTTTTCTGGATGTAACAGTGTTTCGACATATACTTGTGGATTAGCTTCACTCCAAATGCGGCAGTTTTGTTTGTTGACGTAGCTATTCAACCAGAAGTGCGCTTCATCGCTAAACAAAATTCGCTTATGAAAATCGGGAACAACGGCAATCTCGTTTTGGGCCCATTCGACGAATCTACGCCTTGCTTGATCATATTTAAAATGTAATGCCACAAGATTATCTTTCGAATAAAAAAAAATTCATGTCAGTCGAATAATACATCGTTGTTTTATTGCAATTTAAAGTTCTATACCTCTAAAAAACACCCTTTACTATACTATCACATAAACGCTTCTTTTTTTCTACACAGAGAAACCTTTTAATTATAGAAACGGGCTTAAAATCAGGACTAAAAACAGATTTATTTTCGGAATATTAATCTTTCAAATTCCCTCCTTCTAGGCTTCAATCAAATTTTAAGATTTTATTACATCTAAATTAAATGTAATTTGTAAAATTTAATCCAATCAAGTATGAGGAAAAATATGAAGAAGGAGGATTAAAGAAAAATAAATAAAAAATGAGATATAGATGTCAGTAAATAAATAATTTAAGGCTTTCGGTTAACCAGCATTTTGATATTATGAACGTAGTGTTCAGATCAATAGTTAAATTATTTCGTTTTTCAAGGAATTTAATTGAATCGTATTAGTTTATTGCATTCGTTTAAACAAAAAAATGTTCCAAAGGTAAGAAACTAATAAAATCGTCTGTAAAATTATATTTTTTTTGCAAACTTTTGAAAACATTTTTGGAATATTTTTAAACATTTGATTATATATATCTATACATGATTCATTGAAAAATGTATAATACAGGGTGCCTACAAATTAGTTGGGCAAAAAATAATGATTTATTGCATGTAATATACAGGAAAAAAATTAAAGTACATATTGTTGTAGGATAGAGAAATAGTCCACAAGTTTATCATTATCACAAATATTAGATGTTGCTTCCTTTCATTATATTCTGCATATGTCCCTTCCATAGCTAAATCAGCTCTTGCCACAAATTTGTCAGTATATTTCCGTCGATTAGATTAAATTAAATGCAGATTATTGATTTTGTTCAGGAATGATGATGATAATGTCGTATTCATGACGGGACCAAATCAGACAGTAATATGGTCCCAGATGACTGTTCTGACATTCTGTTCAATATTATCCCCATTGAGGTTTACTGACGAAAAAAGGATTCCTATTTCTTGTATGCACAATAGCTGGACAGTCAAAAATATGAGCAGGTGTAAGCTCTATATTTAAACAATTATCACACAATTCCTGTAAGTTCTTCTACCATCACTATCAATCTTCATTCCTCTGTGATGGCCTGTTCTTAACCTAGCAATAGTCTTTATTGTAAGGCGGTCTTCACTTATGTTACAGATTTGATGGTATTGACTTCTCTATCAATTTGAAATTAGCGACAGCATTTGCGTCTAATAAGGTGTGACAAATCTATACGGAACTTTATCACTAACCTTCTGAGTCGTCCTTTTTAGGCCTTTGTTTGATCAGATTATCGGGAATGATCAAGGATTTCTGATCAAATTCCAATGTTAATCGTGACGCCTTCATAAAATTGATCCCCAAAATACACTGATACTGCATGTTATCTAGAATATGGAATTCCCAGGGTTTCTGAAATTCCCTGATCCTAATTTGTAACTCTACCCGACCCAAATGACTGCACGGGGCTCCCTGTGCTGTCACGACTCTGTCTTTCGTCTTTTGACGAGGTCGGTATGAAAAATATTTGCGGTATATCTCCTCTGAAATAAAAGATTTCTCCGCTCCGGTGTCCCATAGTGCTGTAATAAAGGTTTCATTTAATAGAATAGGGACATACGGTAATTCGACTGGGGTCATTCTTATAGAGGATACTCTGATAGGCCGATGATCCCAAATTGGAGGATTTCCCGTACCCCGCGATCGATTAACCCCATATTCACATCGATCGCTTAAAAGTTTTAAATTTCTACTTCGTTCATTTCGACCTTGAAATAAACTATTTCTCGACCCACATTGTCGACCGCCTTGATTGTGGAATCGCTGATCCGATTGTCCACCTTGGCGTCTACCCTCGAATCTGCGATTATTTGTGAAACCTTGGTTTTCGAATCGATTAAATTCTCTTTGTGGTTGGCTATTATTGGCGTATCGCTCATTATTTCCGTTTTCCCTCCAATTTTCTTGTCTATGCCGTGTATTAAAACGATTGCCTTCATTAGGGCCTGAACTTCTAAATCCCTCACTCGAACCTCTGATCTGTCTATGCATAAAACGTTCTTCGTATTTATCAACGATTTGTAGGAGATTGGCAGTATTTCGTGGATGTCTAACTTCGACATAATCCAAAATTTGAGGTTCTAATCGACTAACAACGTGATCAATTAAGTTTTCCTCCGACATTTCTAGCTTAAGGACTTTATGAATTTTCAACAATTCATAAATAAAGTCCGAAGGCTGCTGATCCCGCCTTTGCGATGAGGAATAAAATCGCGTTTCTAGTTCCGACCTGTTTCTGACCACGGGGAATTGTTCCGACAATGCCTGTTTTAAGTGCGCGTAGTCTGTTGTCTTATCTTCATTGACCCTATAACCAAGAACTTCGAACCAGTCGAGTGCCCGTCCTTTGAGATGACCCTTCAAGTAAGCACATGCTAGTTGTGCAGGCATCTCATAATAAGCGAGATTATGATCAATATTCTCCAAAAAATCATCTATGTTCTCAACCCCCGAAAAATATTGTTCCGGAATGATTCTAAAACTGGATCCTACTCTATTCTCGGGATGTATACGTTGGGCGCCATTGTGAAGGTCTCTTTGGACCTCACCTTGAGAACGAGAATAAATAGGAGTCATGAAAGAACCAGTAGCCATTTTTATAAACAACTTTATTTGGTTATCTTATCCAAATAGAATCAAAGACTTATTAACAAATATATCTAACTAGTATTATGAGGTTTTAAAGGTAATATCCTTTAAATTAACTTAATTATTGATCCAATTAATTAACAATTAAATAACGATCACGCAGAGGTTACCACGATAAGAGATCCCAGATTTATATTTATTAATGTTCCTATTGAACATTTAACTTTAATCTCACTCCTAAAACTTTAATGAGACTTTAATTATAAATCAATAATTACCAACGGAATCTCAACTCTTCTTGAGAGTAAATTATCTCCAACAAGAAATCTTCAATTTAACTTCACTATAACTTTCTGCTTCAATCTCTGTCTCCTACTGTTCTAACTTTACTATTCCGTTTGACTTGAATACTTTATCTAATCTGCATAACAAGGAATGCTGTCCGCTTTTTGGAGTTGATTGGAAATAGGTAGGGAATTAAATTTCCCTAAAAAGGACGACTCAGAAGGTTAGTGATAAAGTTCCGTATAGATTTGTCACAAAGGTAACGTTGACAAAGCTGTCATTATTAAGATTCTTAGCATTTTTCCCCAGTTAATCCACATTTTTATTGCCTGTAATGTCAACATGTGCAAGTAATTATGGGAGAAAGAAGATTTTATCTAATTCCTGATATCTAAACAGACGAGAGCAAATCTCTTCAGTAATCCATGCACCTCCATTTAGAATTTCCTGGAGGGCTGCTTTTGAGTCACAAAAAATGACGAGATCTTTAGCTTGTTCTAGAATAAAGAGTGTCTCATACCGATTAAGAGCCTTAATTTGTTCAGGAAGGGACGCAGGAAATAATGGAGTGTACACCTGATCCTTTATGAAGCCCCATGCATTGAAATTAAGGGGTGAAAGATCAGGTGATCGTGGTGGTCTTTGAATAACACCTCCATCCCCATTCCAAACTGGTACCTCAGCATTGAAGTAAAATGTATGGCCGTTATGGTAGCGATAATGCGAGCTATCCTGCTGAAAAATCTAACCTTCTGCCATTTTTGTCGATGATTGGCATAAGGAAAATCTATAGCATGCCCAAGTAAATACCATGAAAAAAAAGGGTATCTCTTTTCGAGGCATTTTTATTGTGTTCTCGAACAAAGTTTCATCATACTTGACCAGCAGAATTATTTTCATGAGACAGCTTTTCGCTTTTTTAGCACTATTATTGTAATGACGAGCAAAGAAATAAACTTCGGATATATTACTGCTCGTCTGACTTCAAACGGGTTAATTTCGTTTAATATTTCGGAAATTTTCAACTTAACAAATTGCCCAATTTGTAGACTTATAAATAAATAGAATTAGCTTATATTTAATAAGTAAAGTAGAAGTTCCACAGGATTGACACTACGTTAACTTGTTTAAAATAGCTGATATATGGAAGGAGGGGGCTTTCGATTATTTGAACCAATAAAAATACTGTTATTTTACAACACAGTCTGAAATGCATTTAAACATTTTTAAAGCAATTTATTGCTGAATGCTAAATGATTTTGCCTTTTTATTACATTATATACATACGTAGGCTCACTTTTATAAAAAAATATCTAAGATGGATGTCATTGACTTATATTATAGATTTTCACAGCTGATTCCTAAAAAAACCCGTGGATTTCACTTGGCGAGTTGGGTTTAAAAATAAAATATGTATAACTTTTAAATAAAATTAAACTGGGAAAACAAATTGAGAAAGTTACAATTTCTGAAATGGAAAAAGATTAAAAAATTTTAAAGGTCCATTGGTCCAAATTATTCAAAAAACTTCAGCTAAATTCAAAACGATATTGCATTCAAAGTCAAAAATTCCTCGTAATGATAAATTTATTTTAATAATAAATACATTAAGACCCAATTTTTCAAAAAAAAAATCAATATAAAACAAAAAATATTTTTATTTTGTTTATCACTTTCATATTTAAGGAAATTTCCTGTAACAACCTTTGCATCATTTTCTGCTATTTTTCGAAAACCACAAAAAATCGTAACAAAACTTAAACTGTTACATGAAGTTTTAATATTTATGCACATGCAAAATAATTTTCCTGCGTATTAATTAAAAAATTAAATTCCTTTTTTACATTTGAGTAAACAGAACGAATTTCTTATACAGAAAGCTTTTCTTTTTACCATAACTGTTTATTGCATGACTTCATCTAAAAAAAATTTAATTTTCTGTACATTAAAGGTTTTACATTTATGATAATAATTTAAACCTTTGAAGACCAGCATAAGAAATATTGATCTAGCAGTTAAAATATTTAATTATGAATTAAGATTGTTCCAAAGTTATCAAACAATGAAGGATAAGTTATTTCCCAAATAATAATAAAGGAATTCAACAATGCCAATACATTAAAAATTTTATTGCAGAATATTTAACTATATATATATATATCGTTGGGGCCTAATTATCAGAATGCGTAACTCCACAAGCTGAGTTAATTTGATATAGGATTGCTACTCGCCAAGCGCTGTTTGGCGGATTCCTTAACCACATGGTAACCACATTACCACAGGACAAAAATATCAAGGTAACTGTATTGTAATGTTATCGCTTATCTTGGCAAACATAAAATACAACTTGGTGCGTAGCACTTCTATTCCAAATTAGAACCCCAGATGGAGTTACTCTTCTGATAATTAGGCCGACGGTATGTATGTATCAAGCTTAGTAAAAATGAAAGCATATCAGAAATAGTTTGAGTGATTAAATAGTGAAATTATATTGTAAAATATATATAAATAAGGAAATAAACAAAAATAAAATATTTAAAGAACAAAATATTTTTCAATGCTCAGAAAACACATATGACTTAATTTGTTAGAAAATCAGATTTTAATAATTTAATAACGATTTACTTTCAGGAAATTCATTTATATTTTGGAAATGATAAGATTATTTTAACTCCTCCAGTTAAAGGAAACTATGGTGTTAAATTCAATAACAAGAGCATTTCAGTCTCTTATTGCAATTCTTCTATCCTGAATGAAAAGCAACTGATTTTTGCTCATATGATTGATGAAAATTTGGATATTTTACAAATAGATGCTCGACGAGCTGGAGTAAAAATTAGATACAATGGAAAGAACGTTCAGGTGGAAGTAAGTATTGATTTATATCTTACGAATTGGAATATCGACGTTTATTTGGGAACTTTTATCCATTTATTAATCAGAAGTTATTTTTATGTAGTTTAAAATTTATTACATTTGTAATTATATATCTAGCTTTAAAATCTATATTTTTAAAGCTGGCCAAATTCAAAATAAAAGAATAACTTATCTGATTATTTAAATACATAAATAAAAAATATATTTGTTTTTATTCGAGGGAATGGAAAATGTATGAAAATGCTGTATACTTAATTTATAATTCTTATATTGCTTGCCTTATCCATGAAAAATCTTAATATAACTTGAAAGCAAGCAATTTATTCAGAAAATTTAAAAACAATGCTAAATTGTTTCCACCAGGGGAAAACTCATTGCCTTCTGAAAATGCATAAAAGTAAATAAATAAAATTATAGAGTTTTTCAAATATTACTGCAAAAATGAATACGAAGAAGATTTCTAAAAAATGAAGATCACTAAACTTCATATTCACATAAAAATATGGAGAAAAACATTTCAGTAAAAATATCTAAAAAAAGGTCCAAGATGCATTCAGTTCGGAAATTTTAATATCAAATATGTACCTTGTTCTAACCGAATAATTTCAGCAAAAAATCAATGAAACTTTAGAACATTTGATAATATCTAATACATAAGTAATATTAACAAAGCTGAAGAACAAAACATTTGTTAAAAAATAGTTTTAAATCATTTAAAGAAGACTATATATATATATTTAAAATAAAATGACTTTTTAGTGTTGCATTGACAAGGGGTCTTAGTGGTGTTACATTTCCCTAAAGGTCTGAAAATATAAACAATTTTCAAACAGGTATAATTCTTTTAAATTTAAATTAAATGATTCGAATCTTTTACACATTATTTATAAAAGAATAGGGCTTCAGAAAAGTATACAATGTCTAAAATATGATAATTTTAAAAATCATAAGCATATGAAAATTCTATAATAAATATTAAGTATTTTTTGCGTTGCACACGCTATTTTCTAAAATAGTAGCCCCTCTGATGTATAAAACTTTATAGAATTATAAAATGCATCATACTCTTTAAACCCTACCTAATTTTAGTATTTTATATCTTTTGTATTTCAAAATATTTGTAAAATATTGTAATTTTTTAAATATTTTTTTTTAAAATGTTTATTTATTAAACTATGTAAGTTATATTATTCTATTTATATAAAAATAGCTACAGTGTAATCAGAATACATTTAACTTTATAAATCAACTTATAGCTAGTAATTAAAACTACTATTTTAGGCAATAGCATGCGCGACGTAAAACTTAATAAATATATCTTATAGTAAAGTTTCTTATTTTCATATGCTTATAATTTTTGAAATTATAATTATATTTTAAACATTTTATACTTTTCTGAAGCCCCATTCCTTTATAAATTATGTGCGAAAGATTCGAACTATTTAATTTAAATTTAAAAGAATTATACCTGTTTGAAAATTGTTTATATTTTCAGACCTCTAGAGAAATTTAACACCCCTGAGACCTCTTAAGAAATATAGTTAATGTCTCTAATTTCAATATATGAATCATTATTAAAAGCTACACAAGCAATGACTTGGCATGACTGACGCCAACGAGAAAAATAACAATGTGCGTGATGAGGGATTGGACACTGGGTTTTATGACACTAAGCCTATTCATCTAGATTGATTTCTACTGCAGAAAATGTAGTCACGGTAGTCTAGTGCTCATGATACCAAACTCGTGGCCAGAGTGTCATGAATTTGAACCCAAATGCCACTAAAGACCCTCTGTGTACAGGAGCGGATGTAAATTAAATCTGTCGAGTCTCGAATTCTCCACGTTAACGGGGAGTGAAAATTAGGAGAATGAGTGCCAGAGCTCAAGTGTCATTCTCATCACTTGACCGTGGTTCAAAATTACGAAGTCCTTCGCCAACAGCCCTCAGTTTGCTTTGAAGAGTGTCGTTAATACACAGTACAGTAGAAAACAATAAAACTGAAACAAAAAGCTGAATGAAGTAGCTGTTCACTATTCCACACGATGAATCTTTAATGGGACAAATATTCAAATCCGCAACTTGACATGAATATCACCAATCGCAGAACTCGTAAAAAGGACATTTCAGCTATCACCTCCATTTGAAATATTTTAAGAATTAAAAAAGAATTACACACAGCAATGAGAGTTTTTTCAATACTGAAGCTTAGTATATTCTTAAAGATATCAAGTTCGTTTTAAATTCAATGCATCATTCATAAGTATCCCAGTTATTGTATTTTTAACTGTTTATATTGTGTTAATATTTTACTTCAATGCAATTATTTAGTCCAGTGAGAAGAAAATATCACCAAAAAAAAATATTTTTTTTTTGGTGAGTCAATACAATTTATTAGAAAACACAATAAAAACAAAACAACAAATAATTTCAAAAACTTTAAAGTTACTTATTACCAACATGTAACAAAAGAAGTTGTGAATCAGTATTTGTTATTTTTTATCTTCTTTTTACAAAACAAAATATATTAAAAATTCTCTGAAAATATTCGCGCGTGCAAAAAATTGAACAAGCTATTAAGTAAAATTTTAAAAATATTTAAATTGAAAAAAATTCTTTACAATGGACTAAATTCATGACAGTCACATAGTAAAGGCAAACACGTGTTCTACATTGAATTAAAACTTTTTTTATTTATTTATCCAACGCCCGTGCTTGGCTTCTTAACCATAAAATTCAAGATTGACATTAAACTAACTTGTACTTTTTATTCTATTCATAAAACTTAGATAAAATTTCAAATATCAGAATTTGGTAAAGATGTTCAACTGTTATAAAAAGAAACTTCAACAAAAAAAATTTTTAATTTAAAAAAAAATCTTGTTTTATAAATGTATTTCTAAATAAAGTGACAAATATTACTTTAAAAAAAGTTTTTGTAAAAAAAATAATTTGGCAACAACGAAGTGTATGATCTGTTTAGCTGAAGATAGAGGAGTGGATCAAGACAGCGCTCTGCACCCAGATAAATTTTTGTAATGCAGTGCTATCGCCATTTGTTGTTCAAAATATTATTTATTTTTGTGAATATATCTCATGATTATTTATCAAACCTCAGTTTAATTTGCAATTTATTTAGTTAATGAAAATAATTTATTGTATTATAAAATAAATATGATTGAAAAAGCCAAGTTTTTTTAAATTTATGTAAATTTCATTAAAATATCTACACTTTTGCTTTGCATAAAGAATCTGTTTCAATTTTTCATATTTAGTGTTTTGTTTGTTCAGAACTGTTTATGGTAATTTTATCAAAATTAGGGCTTAAATTTCTGTTTTATAGATAACCTTTTAATTCTTGAGAACTTTCCCTTTTGGTTTGTATGTCCCACTTCGACAACAATGATAATTCATCACTATTTCTCCATTTTGAAGTGTTTTACAACCTCGCTGTCTAACATATTTTGACATAGTCTTGTTTTCTTCTTCTTTCCATGTAACAAATTCTATAATGTTAATTAAAAGAAGGTTTACATTTACTAATATAAAATTATGTAAACTTCAGTAGAAAACATTTATACGTAAATGTATAAAATTCTATCTACTACAGTGAAAATTTATAAACTAAATGTTTTTTAAATGCAACTATTCATACCACTGAAAGTATTTAATTCCTTCAAAATCTCTTCATTTACATCACACTGTTGGGGATCATGAATATTTTTTAAATGTCTTTTCAAACAGAAAGGGCGAGTGAAGACTTGATTACAAAATGAGCAGATTACGTCTCTGCTATGCACATTCATTTCAGAAAACAATAAGTATGCAAAAATTGATTACAGAAAATGAAAAAACAGATTGACTAATTAAAATAACAAGAAAGATAACAAACAATTAACAAAATAAAGCACAAAAAAACCCAACAAGAAACCAAAAGTAAAAAATATTAAAAATGTAAATAAAATGCAAAAGCACTTCCGCAAAAATCGTTCGACTAATACAGGGATACAAAACTAGCAAGGCAATCAATTATTTTAGTTTCCATATTTCGTAACAGATGACGCTAGCACTGCATAAAAAATCTAACTGGGTGCAGAGCGCTGTCTTGATCCACTCCTGAAAATAGATGATAGCATTTACCATGGCTATAACGTCACATAAGTTTTTGAACTGATTTCCAGAAACACGTGGTTGCCGTTATCATGTGACTATGACGTCTTATGAATTTAGTCTATTGCTGAAAACTCTGCGGTGGGCCAAATAGAATTTCTTGTATCTGACTAGCTGGCCGTATTTTGTCCAGCATTGGCTTAATCGAATATATCTTTGGCATATTAAACATCCATTCATTTTTAAATAAAGAGAAATTCAATTTAAAACCATAACTCACATAGATTTAGGAATCTAAACAACTTTTTAATTCATTTAAGAGCTGAAACTGTATACTTACGTTTCTTTTTAAGGTATCTCTCCTGTACAAAGGAGAGCTTTGTGGTCTATGCGGCGACTTTAATGGCGAAACACTCAGAGAATACCGTGGTGTCTCCGGATGCCTATATTCCGACAGCGGTGATTTTGCTAAATCTTGTACAATCGGAAATTGTATAAAACATTCACCAAATAATCCATATATATGCAAAGGGAATGCTATGTACTCAGACTTTTGGGAGTCATCAATAGCTTCTGAGAACTTGGACGATGTAGATGAACTTCCTCTAAGTGCCGCATCAAACACAGGTATTCTTAAACTATATTTATACTTAAGACTTCCTGAAAATATCAAATCAATAAGTATTAACATTTCATTGAATAATAATTAAGCATTCAAAATGATCAAAGCAATTAAATGCATTATGGAGCTAATTAATTTAATCGAATTGTTTTTGTACGACTTATAAGTCTTTGGCTTGTAAAAAGCTTTGATAAAAATTTAATAGAACAATTATTCATGTGGTTTCACGTAATGACCTTGAAGCCAGCTGAAATTGAATATCAGCACCTATTAAAGCAGTGATCCGCAACCCCCGGTCCGTCGATCAAATGGTGCGGACCACCTAAAGAGCATTTAACTATTGCCATTTTATTTCAAGTGGTGTTTTTCTCTCGGATTTGCACAACTTTTCACGGAAATAACTTTATATTCCACGTTAAATCACTTTTATTCATTTTTGGTGTAAATATATTTTATTCTGAAGGCATATTTAAATGTAACTAAATTAAAATTGTTAAATCAAAACCATCTAAAATATAAACAATCAACGTGTCCTACCCTCAGTGGGCCGCGATAAAATTTTCAAACGTTGACCGGTCCGCAGCGGTAAAAAGGTTGCGGGGCACTGTATTAAAGTATCCGACTACTTGCGACAACTTTTTTTTTTAAAAAAAATGGAGATATGGAAATTTTTTATTCTTTTTTAAATTTATTCAGTACATTTTTAGAAAAAAAAATACTAAAACTACGAAGAGAAAAGAAATTATTATTACTAAAATGAGAAAAAATTGGTAAAAATTTACATAAACGGAGCTAACTCTGTGCATAAAGTTTATGAACAAATACTCAATTTTTCAATTTTGATGTGTTACTTTGATATTCTTTTTTTAAGTGACGTTCAGGATAAGAGATATTTTAATTGTTACAAAAACTAGAGAACTTTTATCTTAGTTAATATATGAAATTGCTTAAAAAAGAGTGATTATATTCACATAAGGGATTGTAAATTTTTTAATAAAACAGTGATTGATAAATCTGAAGGTTAAGACATTTCTACTATTTCACAAAACATAAATGGAAAATTTTAAATATTTATTTTCAGAAGTTTTTAAGGAATTGCTGTCCCCGTTTGATCATTTTTGAAGAAAACACATTTCGAGTAAAACGCATTTTAAAGTTTGATATCTTGTTTAAAGTTATGGCATTTGCTTTTACTAAAACACTTGTAGTTTTTGCTCAAGTGGATGGAAAGCAAAAAAAAAACTTGGTACTTCTACAAAGCTAATAAGACGTTCTATAAAATAAAATCCTAAAATACTTAGTCAATTTTGGAAAAAATTCATGATTTTAAGATAGTCAGATACTTAAGCGGGATGAGGAAAACAGAGCTTACGTAAACGAAATAAAATAATATCATATAACCCCCCTTCCTCATACTGGCTAAGTAAAAGTATAGGGCGATTCCTAAAGACGTATTGAGTTTCAATGTACTGTAAATAAAAATAATTTAAAATATTATATGTTACTTATAACACAATTGTAGGGAATTATTTAAAGTTTTGTTAGAGGCAGTTACGATGTTCTAAAGGATGTTTTTTAGAGGTATAGAACTTTAAATTGCAATAAAACAACGATGTATTATTCGATTGACATGAATTTTTTTTATTCGAAAGATAATCTTGTGGCATTACATTTTAAATATGATTTCTGGCATATGACTGCCACGGCTGGCTCGGATGTAGTCCAATCTGGACGTCCAATTTTCGATGACTTTTTCCAACATTTGTGGCCGTATATCGGCAATAACACGGCGAATGTTGTCTTCCAAATGGTCAAGTGTTTGTGGCTTATCCGCATAGACCAATGACTTTACATAGCCCCACAGAAAATAGTCTAGCGGTGTTAAACCACAAGATCTTGGAGGCCAATTCACAGGTCCAAAACGTGAAGTTAGGCAATCACCAAACGTATCTTTCAATAAATCGATTGTGGCACGAGCTGTGTGACATGTTGCGCCGTCTTGTTGGAACCACAGCTCCTCGACATCATGATTGTTCAATTCAGGAATGAAAAAGTTAGTAATCATGGCTCTATACCGATCACCATTGACTGTAACGTTGTGGCCTTCATCGTTTTTGAAGAAGGATTCCACCAGCCCATAAAGCACACCAAACAGTCAGTTTTCTGGATGTAACGGTGTTTCGACATACACTTGTGGATTAGCTTCACTTCAAATGCTGCAGTTTTGTTTGTTGACGTAGCCATTCAACCAGAAGTGCGCTTCATCGCTAAACAAAATTCGCTTATTAAAATCGGGAACAACGGCAATCCCGTTTTGGGCCCATTCGACGAATCTACGCCTTGCTTGATGATCGTTTTGATGAATTGCCAAACCAAACTGAGAATAAATCACTTGACAGCTGTTAAATCAGTCACCATCTTGGAAAGTAATGCGAACTTAAAAATCTCTATACCTGGAAAAAAAACACTCTTTATAAGTGAACCTTTAGTCGCACGACCCTCATGAAGTCGGTAATCCATTTTTGCCCAAACACATGTTAAGGTATCTGAATCCAGTCGATAACGATTGTGATATGCTGTTTCACCTCCGCTAGATCAACAGGAGGAGGAGTGACGAATACCTTGTCCTTTACGTACCCCCAGGTAGAAATCACAAAGTGCTAAGTCATTACTTCAGGGTAGCCATTGAATAATTGGCCTGTTACAGTCCGCGAATCGTCCAATCCATCGGTGCTGGAGATGTTCATCCAGGTAATCTCACACGTTGGCCAACCAATGTGATGGCGCACCATCCAATTGGAGAATGAAGTTGTCAATGTAATCCTGCAACTGTAGCATCAACCAAAGAGATTTAACATATCCAAAAAAAGTGTCCCCCATGGCATTTTTCTAAATTCAAGAACACAGAAAGCCTTTTCCATTGCAAATGCAACCATTTTCACTGACTAGTCACATGACATACGTACTTTTGCCTACGTCACTTCCGTTAGGGGCAAGGCACAAACTTTAAGAGCACATCTACACCGCTCAAAACAATTAAAGGATATTGTAAATTTTATATAAAATAAAGATATAAGCGAACTTTTTTTTGCCGAAAATGGAAGAAGAGAATCACAAATGCAAATTTATCTGATTTTCAAACTGTGGAGTATGAGTTCGACGTCAAAAACGTCGCTTCAGCGGCAGCGAATGAAATTTGACTTTCAACTGAAATGAAGACAAGGATGATCGGCTTTCAGTGACTGCTTTGTTTCGATGAGTACGATGTCTCAGCGAAGTCATTTAACCGATTCAGAAGCTTGGAGAGTTGTTGGTAGGTTAGAAGGGGGCCAAACTCAAGCCGAAGTAGCGCAATCCATTGGAGAGTCACAAAGTGTGATTTCCAGGATCTGGAACCGTTTTTTGGAGACTGGAAGTGCAGGCCGAAGACCAGCACAAGGTCGTAGACGAGCAACAATGCCCTATGAAGATCGTTTTTTACTGTTAACGGCTCAGAGCCACCGAAATATGAACGCTACTCTTCTCCAACAACACCTTCTCTCGGCTACTGGCACCACGGTTTCAACTCATACTGTCCAAAACCGGCTTCATGGTGTAGGTCTGTATGCTCGCCGACCGCTGGTATGTGTTAGACTAACATCAAGGCATCGTCGCGACCGCAGGGAGTGAGCAACAGAACATGTGAACTGGAGGAGAACTGAATGGAGCAGTGTTCTTTTTTCTGACGAGTCCCGTTTTTCTGTTTATCCGGATAATAGGCGTATTTTCATCTGGAGGGACCGTTGCAGTAGGAATAATCCTGCGTTCGTGCATGAAAGTGTCCAATTTGGCGGTGTGGGAGTGGTGGTGTATGGTGGCATCTCCATTGACGGGCGCGCAGACCTCTACATCATTCGAGATGGACCTCTGACTGCTCACCGACATAGGGATGAGATCCTCATACCTATTGTAGTCCCTTACGCTGCAGCAATCGGAGATGACTTCATTTTAATGGACGATAACTGCAGGCCACATCGTGCTAACCTGGTGGAGGATTTCCTTTTGGAGGAAAGAATCGTACAAATGGAATGGCCAGCGTGTTCTCCAGACATGAATCCAATAGAGCACGTTTCGGACACTCTAGGAAGACGAGTTGCTGGCCGCCAACCACCCCCACAAACTCTCCAAGAACTGGAAAGAGCTCTTCTGAAAGAGTGGGACAGAATACCCCAACTCTTGATTAATAGCCTCATTGACTCCATGCCTCAAAGGTGCTCAACGTTGCTGACCGTCCGTGGAAACCATACCCCCTACTGAAAATGATTTCCTTTGAAGGAAACACCTTTTATATATATATATATATAATTCTTTTATTCTCATATGCACAAATTGTGTTTTTTTCTTTTGTACACAAATGCGCAATAAAATGCATTTTTTTCTGTCAAACATGTGTAATTTAAACTCATATAACCTACTACGTCTGTCGACCATGTATCTCAATCATCTAAAAAATTTCCCAGTCACAAGATACACCTAAAACCGCAATATCCTTTAATTATTTTGAGCAGTGTAATTTACGGTTCGCTGAGTTGGGGCTTGTCTTTGACTGTTACTGTTTTACAGCGTATGAAAAGTATATACTTGTTTATGAATCATCCTATATATAACAAACAAAGGTGAAATGTTATTTCAAAGAGATATTTAAAAGAGAATGAAAAAATTATGGATATGCATTAAAATCTTAAAATCCAAAAGCAGCTAGAAAATAAGGATCCCCAAACTGAAATAAATAAATAACAAAATAGAATAGAAATAAATAAATAAAACACTTAGTATTAATTAAGTCATACATTACATGCTGCACGTAATTTGATAAAATCTAAAATTACATAATTTAGGATACATTTTTATCATATCATGAACGAAAAATTTTTTTAACGGAATTGCATCAAATTATAAATTATCTAGAAAATTTAAAATATTAATATTTTTTTAAAAATCCAAAGAATTCGTTTAATGATATGAAGTTAGAACAAATAAAGGGTGTTTTTTAAGAGGTATAGAACTTTAAATTGCAATAAAACAACGATGTATTATTAGATTGACATGAATTTTTTTTTTATTCGAAAGATAATCTTGTGGCATCACATTTTAAATATGAAATCTGGCATAGGACTGCCACGGCTGGCTCGGATGTAGTCCAATCTGGACGTCCAATTTTCGATGACTTTTTCCAACATTTGTGGCCGTATATCGGCAATAACACGGCGAATGTTGTCTTCCAAATGGTCAAGCGTTTGTGGCTTATCCGCATAGACCAATGATTTTACATAGCCCCACAGAAAATAGTCTAGCGGTGTTAAATCACAAGATCTTGGAGGCCAATTCACAGGTCCGAAACGTGAAATTAGGCGGTCACCAAACGTGTCTTTCAATAAATCGATTGTGGCACGAGCTGTGTGACATGTTGCGCCGTCTTGTTGGAACCACAGCTCCTGAACATCATGATTGTTCAATTCAGGAATGAAAAAGTTAGTAATCATGGCTCTATACCGATCACCATTAACTGCAACGTTGTGGCCTTCATCGTTTTTGAAGAAGGATTCCACCAGCCCATAAAGCGCACCAAACAGTCAGTTTTTCTGTATGTAACGGTGTTTCGACATACACTTGTGGATTAGCTTCACTCCGAATGCAGCAGTTTTGTTTGTTGACGTAGCCATTCTACCAGAAATGCGCTTCATCGCTAAACAAAATTCGCTTATGAAAATCGACCATTATTTTCGAAATAAAATTGCACAATTTGAAAGCGTTGTTCAGGCGTGAGTCTATTCATGATGAATCGAAAAACCAAACTGAGAATAAATCACTTGACAGCTGTTAAATCGGTCGCCATCTTGGAAAGTAATGCCAACTTAAACTTCTATACCTGGAAAAAAAACACTCTGTACTATCAATAAGCACTAGCAAATATATTCTAAGCAACTAAATTTTGCAACACTTCACATTTTTCCATACGATATATGTGTATTATAACATATTTCATACCTTAAAAACCACACTCGACATATATCTTTAAATTCATTTATTCTGTTTGTGAAGGATTTTAAATATATATATATATATATATATATATATATATTTGTATTGTACTGTGTTTAAAGTTGAGAGCTTTAAAATCGAACCACAAGAAATTCACTGCAAATTTAAATTAGAAGTAATATATAATTCAAAGTAATAATTTTCAATAAGAAATAAAGTTGGAAAAAAAATCATTCTTTCGATGTTCTTAATTTTTTTAGCCTCATTTCCTATCGATATTTATTCTTGTCTATTTTTCTGTTATAACATACATTTTTTTATTGATTTATATATATATATATATATATATATATATATATATATATATATATATATATATATATATATATATATGATTTCATTCAATTTCTTCTATTAATTCAGACTCTTCATATATATATATATATATATATATATATATATATATATATATATTGTTCAAATTTTCAATCGTTAATAAAAAAAATTTTATTCATTCACTGAAATTCAAATGCATTTTCTTAAACTTGTAGTGGATGACACTTTATGTTAATTCAATTTTTTTCAAATATTAATTCCTTAGATAAATTTTACTTTTTAATTTTAAATTTATTCTGCATTATTTCTGACGAAGTTAGAACTAGAAGTTACAGATCATGCCAGTATGCCTTTCTAACGAATTTTTTTTAGCTTCAAATATTTATTTTTTTATTCATCCACTCAATTTTAAATATATTTGTTTAAACTTGTAGTGGATGACTCTTGATGTAGATACAGTTTTTTCAAATATTAATTCATTAATTAAATTTAATTAACTAAAATAAAGATTTTCTTAGTTGTCCTAAGTAGGAATTGACTTAATTTTTTTATATTACTTGTTTTTAAAATTAAACATAAAATGTTGAAATTCTGTAATTCTTTTCTATCCTAAACTAGTGATGAGAAATCTTGTGTTATCAAGGAATGATAAGTTATGCTTTTCAACTGAGGCGTTTCCAACCTGTGAAGACAATGCGAAACCGAATGAAAAAGAAGAGAAAGATGTTGGTTTTGTTTGCTATTCTTTGAGTGATCCTATAATTGAACACCTGCTGACCGATTCCTCAAAAAGAATTTTGACTGAATTGAATTCTCGGGAATGCGACTTCACTGAAACTGTAAAAGTTGCAAGATGTTGAAGTTATTTTTTTTTCTGTTGTTACCTTTTAATTATTAAAATCCTAACAGAATGAGAGCAAAATTATTTGTAAAAACCTTTGCAATTTATGTAAAAATACGATGTTTACAACTTTTTTATTTATTTGTCAAATAAAAATGATGTGTAAAATATTTTCATTTGGTTTCATTATTAAAATTAACCCTAACCTTAGACTGAAAAACTATTCAAAGATTTTTTAAGTCCTTTTGAAATTTTTGGGAAATTTCTTTCCTCTCCAATGAAGAATATCATTTTGAAATAGAAAGCCCATTTTATAACAGACTACCTCAATTTATTGTTATAAAACGTAGATCTAATTTTTTAAAACCAAAAACGTATTTTTACTTATTTTGTGCATTTTACTTTTACCTATACTTAGTCCTTTTAGGTCCACATGTGCTTACTTCAAGTCTCAACGGAGTAAAACATCAAAAAATTTCCTAATGATTAAAAATTTATCTAAAATGACGTAATAAACAAAAACTAAAATTTTATAAATGAAGCTACAACCATTTTATTTATCGTAAATAACAATTCCCAAAAAGTAATTAATAAAAAAAATTTTTATTGATGAAAAAAGTTACGCATTTTTTTACCTTAAGTACGTTCATATTCATTACCTTTTTATGTCTATTCATATTTTTTAAAGTAATTATTTTTTAAAGGGTGTTTTTTGAGAGGTATAGAACTTTAAATTGCAATAAAACAACGATGTATTATTCGATTGACATGAATTTTTTTTATTCGAAAGATAATCTTGTGGCATTACATTTTAAATATGATTTCTGGCATAGGACTGCCACGGCTGGCTCGGATGTAGTCCGATCTGGACGTCCAGTTTTCGATGACTTTTTCCAACATTTGTGGCCGTATATCGGCAATAACACGGCGAATGTTGTCTTCCAAATGGTCAAGCGTTGGTGGCTTATCCGCATAGACCAATGACTTTACATAGCCTCACAGAAAATAGTCTAGCGGTGTTAAACCACAAGATCTTGGAGGCCAATTCACAGGTCCAAAACGTGAAATTAGGCAATCACCAAACGTATCTTTCAATAAATCGATTCTGGCACGAGCTGTGTGACATGTTGCGCCGTCTTGTTGGAACCACAGCTCCTGGACATCATGATTGTTCAATTCAGGAATGAAAAAGTTAGTAATCATGGCTCTATACCGATCACCATTGACTGTAACGTTGTGGCCTTCATCGTTTTTGAAGAAGGATTCCACCAGCCCATAAAGCGCACCAAACAGTCAGTTTTTCTGGATGGAACGGTGTTTCGACATACACTTGTGGATTAGCTTCACTCCAAATGCGGCAGTTTTTTTTGTTCATATAGCCATTCAACCAGAAGTGCGCTTCATCGCTAAACAAAATTCGCTTATGAAAATCGGGAACAACGGCAATCTCGTTTAGGGCCCATTCGACGAATCTACGCCTTGCTTGATCATATTTAAAATGTAATGCCACAAGATTATCTTTCGAATAAAAAAATTCATGTCAATCGAATAATACATCGTTGTTTTATTGCAATTTAAAGTTCTATACCTCTAAAAAAACACTCTTTACTTTACACGAATTCTTGTTTTCTTTACATGTGAGCTTCGACGAATAATTAAGATATTTTATGATTGCTTTTCCATTCTTTCATTGTTGAACTATAATTTACATTATCTATTAATCTACTCAATGTTAAATATCTGGGCATATTCGAACTGCACCATACAGTTTCAAGCAAAAGAGTTATTTATTTCAGTTACATTTCTAACAGAATATTTCTGTTAGAAATGTAGAACCCTAGATCGAAAAAACCCATCGAACTGGAGAGGAGCTTGAAATCTTCGAATAGAAGCATTCGTGATACATAAAAGTAAAGACGCTGTTACCGCAGCATCAATGAAAAGCTCTGTAGAGTTGTCGTGTTAGAGTATAGAACTCCAGTAAAAAAGCAGAAGGATCACACACACACGTGATTTCTTTTCCAGTTCAAGATTTAAATTGCTTTGAATTAAATTTGGACCTTTCGGATCTTGGCTTATTGAGTTTTCCTCTGTGATTTTGCTTTACTTATTTATAGTCTCTCACTAAATGCTCAGTTTTGGCGCACCGATAGTTGGAAAAATGTTTCCTTTTTGAAGAAACTTTTTTTTTTTGAAATTGTAATTTCCTTTTAAATTATGGTCACATTCGAAAAGGCAAGCGTTTTCTACGTTCTTCCGACGTAAATACCTAATCGATAGAGCTGAATCACAACGTTATTGTATCGTGGGGTAAATCTGATAGATGCTGGTGTACAATTTTAATTGTTGAGTATGCTTGTACCTAATGTGTCCAAATTATTTGCCCCTGAAGAATCCGTCCAACGAAATCAGACATGCTTTTTCGGTATGTTAATGAATCTTGATAAAACCATTTCTGCAGGCTACTGTCTTGGTTCTGGTAGTCAGATCGAAAACTTCTCGCCAATTTTCCCCCTGGTTTTTGTAGAATTCATATTCATGACGACATTCTTATGGTCGTTCTCTATAAATAGGCAGGTAATTGACTGTTCTGAAGAGCAATCAGACGTCAAGAAATCTTTAAAAGATTTTAATAGAACATTTAGGCATAAAAAGAAATCATTTAAGAAATTAAACATTTGGATGCACAATGAAGAAAACATTTAAGACGTTTACGGATGACACAACATTTAGAATGCAATCAAAGTTTCTTAAAGGGGATATAGATTCATATTAATGTTGATGGTCTAGCAGCTACATCTCGATAGCTTGTTTTTAGAAAAGTTTGTTGGATGTGGCTGTTCCGATATTTGTTTACCGCACAGTGCTTTTTGGTCTCTTTTAATCCAAGCGTTTTTTTCTCGTTCCCCTTCACATTGGTCTTCTGATGTATTATCGTAGTTTACAAAGAGTATTATAAAATTCTACATTTCTTATCTTTTACTTTTTCTCCGTCTATAATTGCAAAATCACAACGGTGGCTCTGCTACTTTAACCCTTTCGTGGGCCATTTATTTTTCTTTTGAATTCCTCTCAGTGTTTTATGTTTTATTAATAATTAAGCAATAGCATTTAAGGAAACGCATTTTATTTTGCCGAATTTTATTTTTACATTTAAATTTCAGGGGTGGGAAGTATCCTTCCCACGGAACCATTTACAGTCATAAAGAAAATGAAATTTAATGATGATTATTTGCCATGAAAAGATTAGAAGCATGTTCCAATGCACAAGGGTACATCACATTCTGCACAGATGCAGCAGTGGGTCCTCTTTTCTTTTCCTTTTTTGCTTCATTTTCTACATCGTCTATAGTTGGAAACCATCTTTGGCAAATGATTTTAGACACTGGCTAAGCGTGCATCAACCGAAACTGCACACTTCTTTGCTTGGAAGCTAGCAGGACGTCCTTTCCTTTTTCTTGAGGAATATTCGTCTATTAATTGACGAGCTAATGCTATACGGAATGTTAGCTGATCTAAATTTCTGGGTTTTTTTTAAAACTATTTACGTTGCCAAGGTCAATTATAAAGCAAAAGATACGATGCCACCATTTTACAGATCTTCTTCCTGTTTGGTATCTTTCTTTTCTTTATAATAATATTAGATAGCTATTGGCTTAAAATGTACAGAAATATACGAAATAAGAAAGTGTTACTACGATAAAAACAGTGTTTTACTCACGTTTGCAGCAGAATCGTTGAGCAGTACAAATGTCACATCAAAGTAGATGTAGTAGGACAAATCTCACATAAAGCTTTCAAATATTCGAAACCAAAATTGCCGCCAATTCCATTCAGTCGATTAAACACTAGATGGCAGCACAAAACTGAAGTGGGAAATTGTGTGTTCCCACCTTTCTAATAGCAGCGTCAATATATTATAATGGGAATTGCACTTCCCACAGGCGTATTTTGTAGGATCCTGTAGGTGGGAAGTAATCTTCCCACGAAAGGGTTAAGAGAGTCCTTTTGAATCCCATGTAAAACGCTTATGCCCTTCTCTATTACTATTTTATCAGTTTAAGATATCAAAGAGTGGAAGCGTTGAAATATAACAAAAATGAAAAACTACTTCTTTCAAACTAAAAACTGGGGAATGTGACACAGTTTATTGTAAAACTAGCTGAAGCATCCATTCGTTGTGCAAGTGAAATTTCTAAAAATAATATTCAGGTAGCAAAAAAACATTTATTTGAATGAGGGTCAAATTTGGTACAAGACAGTGTATTCAAACAATTAAAATAATTATATTTAAAGAGTGCTCATTTTAAGTAATTTTAAACGAATTGCAATCCGACTTTACAGTAAAGAACAGTTTAACAGAAACATATATAGTAAAATCTGTTTTGGGGAGGTAGATAGCTACTGCATCAAAACAAACCACACAAAAAAAAAATCGAAAATTTCATAAATTTTTACATATAACAAACAAGTCGCCAAAAGGTCGCTGAGTGGCCAAAAATGATGCCAACGTGGCTGTATTTGTAATTCTTTAGATTATTATTTTTTTAATTATAATTAAATTACTGTATTGTCATCCAAAATAATCATGTATATAAAATTTCAGCTCAATTGAACGCTTTAAAATGTATTTTATTAACGATTGAAAATTTCACCAAGATAAATAAATAAATATATAGAGAGTGTGAGCTAATAGTAGGAATAGAAAAATAGCAAATACGTAAGAATAATGATAAATAACTACAGTGATAGTGGAAATATGCTTCATTTGTGGATAGTACGATATGTATAATATTTGTATTCGGTGTATATGTATGTGATCAATACTGATCCCCTAGTAAGTCGGCCTCCCGCGTGCAAAGACCTAATGCGCCACCCCTCTAGAGAATTTTTCATATTTTTACTAATACTTAACGTTGACGTTATAAAGTCATCTAACTGTATAAGAGAGTAAAAAATGAGTAAGGGAATACTAACTGATCAGCTACAGGGAGGGCTTTAGGCGACCTACCTTGTTATTTTGAACCAAGGTCAAGTGACGAGGACGACACCTCAACTGGCACCTCCTCTCTCCTAACTACCACACCACACCAACGTGAGGACGTCCTATGGCTTAGGTAATGTTAACCTTGTTAGACATTTTCGTAAAACAACTTTCGCAAAAATCATTTTTGAGACACCTTTGTTAAGCGTCTAACCACAGATGTTCTTTTTCCACTGATGAGAAAGAAAAAGTTTTCTATTGCAGCATTGCTGGGGCTCTGCCACTAGTTTGCTTCACATGAAACATGTGTTTAAAAAGAATACATTAATAGACAACGGACCAACACTCTGCGCACTAACATTCACTTTTTTTTAACTATGCTATCTTATCGGAAAATCGGTACTTATTTTGATTTTTCAATAACTTTTTAAAAGCCTACGTGAGGGGCACGAGCTGGCACACTTGCTAGGATCAGCCTTGTATATGTGATCTCCAAAACACTACATAAGGAACAGATTTCACACAGAAGTTAAATATATTTAATATAATAAATATAATAATATTTAATATATAAAATAATAAAAAAATATATAATAATATATAATATTTAATATATAATAATATTTAATACATAAAATATAATAAATATACAGGGTATCAGTTAAAACGTGATACCCTGTGGTAAATTATTGTTTCAACACTGAATTTGTAAGGGAATACAAAAGAAAAAAATATGATGAGAAAATAATCTCAAGGTGTATATCGTCATAAGTAGTTTCAGTGCAGATTTTGGTAACAATTTTAACTGTTTTCTTTTTTGCAGCAAAGTTGAGTATTTATCGGATGAAGGGGCCATACGAAGCCAAATATGGCAGCAAGTAAAATCGACTCCGAATTCTAGTTTATGCCGGCTGCTAATATAAATAGAAACACTATTTTCAAATATTGTAAATCTGTTAATATGTATAACAATAACTATTACTGAATATGAATAAAATATGATAAATAAACATAAATAAATAAGAAGCAGTCTTCCACTGAAATAGAAATTATAATATAAGCCAGTGTTTCTCAAACTTCAATATTCGCGATCCAATGTTCAATCATCATTTTCATCGCGCCCCCCCACCATACAAATAACATGATTTGAATTCAATAATACTATACTTTGACACTAAAGCTACAATACGATTTTAACCTCTTACATGCCACCGACGTGTATATAAGCGTCTCTCTCAGCCAAAACATTAATTTCCTGGCGTATATATCCGTCTTTCCGAAGTACGATCTTTTCTGTGCACTGCTATCCGTAAAATTATTCCAAAGGCTTTGGAATGCAATAAAAGGACCATGACAGTGATTGCGAAGGATTTTCTTACTTCAGAGGATAGGCTTATTTATTTCTTTTCACCTTCCCCTCCTCCCCCAAAAAACATCGAAATACGCACGTCTACGTGGAAAAGGGTGGCATTGAGAAGCGAACCGTATAACTTTTAATCGGCACTTAAGGGATTAGCTATAAACCGTACAAATTATGAAGATAAGTGTTAATACAGCCCATGGGTTCATGATAATTATCAAACTTGTTCTTAACTTAGTATTGTTAAATTAATCATAAAATACATTGTACAGTACTGATACATTTATAAGTGTATTACATCAGTGTAAAGCAGTGCTTCTCAAACTTTCAATACTGGCGCCCCCCTTTTCAATCACAATTTTTATCGCGCCCCCCTTATACATTAATAATGTTCTGAATGCAATAATAATGCACTTTTTTTTACGCTAAAGCAATAATCTTAATTATAAACCGTACAAATTCATGACATAAGTATTAAAATTTGTATACTAATTTTAAGCAAAAAAAAAATTAAGTAATAGGATAATTATTATGTTATTTTCCCTTTCTAATTTTTAAATTGGAACATATTGCAAAATGCGGTGGCTGCTTAGAAGACAAAATATAGATATCAGCTTTTTTTAGAAAGAACTCAGTGGGTCAATTTCTAATCATATATATATAAGCATTCCTTTGAAAAATTTGCTCTGTAAGACAAGCCCATGCAAGTCGCTAATACTTATTAAACTTGTTCTTAATTTAGCATTGATTAATTAGTTATGAAATACTCTGAGCAGCACTGATACATTAAAAGTATACCGTCTGAAGTACCCGCTATTTGCACGAGTTCATTTATAAGAAAATAAAACATTATTGATATAATCTTTGAATTTTAAGAAGAGTAAAGCCAAGTGCGCAACAATGTTTACAAAAATGTAAAATGATTTTTTTAAAATCATTGCTCAAATTATAATTAGCTTTAAGCGAACTGTAATTTTAAGCCTCACAGAATTAGCATTAAGAATTGATGTTGAATAATGAACAATAATATAAAATTCGGATGGAAAATAATTGTATTCTTTTTAATATTTTAAGTGAAAAGACACACACACACACATCAGCATGTTTTAAACCTGGAGCAGGCACGAACTCGATACTAATTGTCGAGTGGGGTTATTAAGTCACCCCAATCCTTTTTTTATAATTATTTTTATAGTACACAATAAAAATCATAATTCCAGTGAATAATTTAATTAAGAGAAAATATACTCACCTACTTTCAAAGACACAGAAAATATTTCGGAAAAAAAGTTATCACACCGGGAACTCAGTCAAAACAAGTACCTTAAGATTGTAAAAGAAACGTTTGTCACTCCCAAAAAAGAGGCAGATATGTGACAAATATATTTTAGTTCACACGTTAAGACTGTCAAACAGAAGGATAGTGTCAGAGTCATTGGTAACAATTAAACAGTTTTGCCAGAATTACCGATTTCGTGCACTCTGTGCTCGGCGTGACAGCTCCGGATTAAAAGTGTATTTATTACAATATGGATGTTCAAAAACAATTATGTAAAACGTTTTTCATTATGCTTTTTTATATGTTTGGGAATAACTCATAGAAATAAATCTTGGTCAAGTAATCCTTCAAAGTGCTCTCTGTGCTTTTCCAAAAATCGTAAAAATATTTTACAAGGAAAAAATCACAGCAGAAATAGTTTATTTACAACTTCCCTAAATGAAAAAAACAAATACATAAGAGCAGGGACATAACTAATCGTACAAGTAAGTTCGAAGGTCAAACCGCAGCAAATACATTCTGCTGCTTACAGCTGATGACAATAATATAACAGTGGTGAATTTTTTATCTTCCTAATTTTTTTTTTTTTTTTTTTTGATTATGGGTCTGGGTTTTGTTTTTTCTCATTTTGGTTTGAAAAGAAACCGTAATAAAAAAATCTCTTATCATGGGATTACAGCAAATCAAATAAAAGGTTTTTTATTTGGTTACAGTATCAAAGATAGCTAAAATGAGGTTTTGAAGTAGAAGCGTTTATTTTTTATGACGTAATATCGCAGATATATAAATTATATCAGTGTAAATGTGTATTTTTTTATTATGTCAGAAAGTATTTTGTTTTACTTCATTCCAGTAAATAATTTTTTTAAAATCTGTTATTTTCGATATGCTCGCGCCCCCTTGTACGTTTATCGCGCCCCCCAGGGGAGTGTGCCCCACAGTTTGAGAAACACTGGTGTAAAGGCGTATTTTGCATTTTATTACATTAGAAAGTATTTTGTTTACCTTAAATCAATTAATAATTTTTAAATAGTCTTGTTTTCGACTTTTCAACAGACTCGCGCCCCCCTCATACAGTTATCACGCCCTCCAAGAGGGGCGTGCCCCACAGTTTGAGAAACACTGATATAGGCTTAAATCAGAAAACTTTCTAAAACAATTAAAGTAACGGGTAATTTTAATGAAACTACCATAAACAGTTCTGAACAAAAGGAATACATATCAGAAAATTTTACACTGAAACAGAAACGACAGAATTAACATTAACAGAAGTAAAACAAGTAACATAAAAGAAGAAAAAAATTAAGTCAATTTCTACTTAAGTCAACAGAGAAAAATTTTATTTGATACTTTTTATTAAATATTTACAATTAATATAAATATGTATACGTACGACAGGGTCCCAATATCAAGTAGCAAACTAGAACGCGATTTTCCATTCAATATATGGTGTTTTCCATTTATGGTTGGGCTACTATTTTTGTGTTTGTTACTATTTATTCGTTTACAAATCATATTCTCAGAAATTAGACCGTCCCGGGTAGGATTCGAACCCACGACCTTTCGATTAGAAGTACAACGTGTGTGTGGAATCAATTGCGCTACAGGGACACAGCAAAGGATTTCCCATTTTGATACATGGAGAATTATTATTTTTTTGTTAGTATTTATTCATTAATTAAGCTAAACTAATGAAAAAAAGAATTTGAAAAAACTGTGTTAACATCAAGTGTCACCACTAAAAGTTTAAAAAATGTATTTGAACTTGAGTGGATGAATAAAAAGTATTTTAGTAACGATTTAAAATTTGAACAAGACACACACATATATATATAGGAAGAATGTGAACTAATAGTAGGGATTGAAAAAGTATTCAAAGCAAATAAAATAGGGTCAGGTTTGATTTAAAAAAAAAAAAAAAAAGTTGCGTATTACAATAATTTTTTTCTTAGGATTACTGGAGGAAGATGAAATGGGCTTCGCGCGCGCGCGATGAGTATACATCAGAAAAACATAGCGGAAAAAGAAATGACATGATAAAATTTAACTAGAGTTAGAAATAGTATAAAACAGATAAATCAAAAGCCAATTTATCTTAAGATCAAGCTATAAACATAGTACAATAATAACTGAAGTAAAAGAAAAAAACTAATTATCCTTTTACTGAGCGAAAAGGTAAAAATTCAAAAAGAAGCTACTTTATTAGCATTAATTAAGATTAAAAACTATCAGAAAAGATAAAACATATCAATTTCGCTTAGAAATACTGAAAAAGATGAAGTACGTGTAACATGTCCAAAACAACACCACAACACACCTAAGAAGAGCTACAAACAAACACAATGTCTCCCAAACGTTAATTAAATGTTGAGAGAATGCTCTTTTACAATGATTTACGCAAAAATATCTGATAGTCTACCACGGAGAAAATATAAAAGAATAAGTTGTGACGTTCTCACGCGTCTTTCCTTTAACCTGTCCTTCGGGTTTGAGGGGGCAGAACTAAGGGCAATTCTTTTCCAACCAAATCCAAGAAGTGAAGTGTGAAAGAAAGAGAGACAAATTAAAAGCCTTATAAATATCAGAAGTTAGCGTAAGTGCGAGAGCAATTTGTGGCACAAGTGATGGTATTTAGAGGAATGTAAACAGTCCGTGGTTCTAGATTGAAGAAGTTTTAGATAACGTTACGTGTGTGTGGTATGTTTTACCATCGTAGATTCTCTTACATAAATCATTAGAATCTAATTTGTTAAAGGTTTAAGTTGAATATCTTAATAAAGTCATATTAAGATAATGTCTCCTTCTAGTTCTTACGTTAATCCTACGCCTCTAGCTCTCGCTGATACTCAAAGAGATAATCACCCTAGAAGGGATTATCACAAAGTATAGTGATAAATAAAAGTAATGATAATTAAAATATCAACAATCCCTATAAAAACTACACAAAGAATATATTTCCTAATTTATAGACAGGCATGACATGAAATGACGTCATACGCCAAAGTTATTAAAAATAGCTTAATAACTAAATTTAAAAAAATGAATTTTTGGCAAATTTTTTGAGGTGCACTCCCTAAAGACCCATAGTTCAAATGTGACGAATTTCACGTCTCTAATTCATTCTGTTTTTGCGCTACATCTCAGCCCCCCTATAAAAACCTCTTATATTAGGTGGACTTGGAAAGTAATGTCATTTTTTCTAAGTTAAACAAATAGATGAAATTTTAGTAAGTTTTGAAGTGAAAACTCTCTAAACGCGTTGGGCATTTTTGGTAGGGGAAAATCTTAAGGGTTCGCGTCACCGACATGCTCATGACTGGCGCACGCGCAGTGTGCTGTGCGCCTTAGACACTTTTTGGATGGGTGAAATCTCGTGCGTTCGCGTCACCGACATGCTTATAGCAGTACATCTGTAGCTATACAGCTGACGTATAGTGCTGTGTATATCTTATAAGTGAAATTGAATGGATTTAGTGAAATGTTCAATGTGTATATACTGTGCATTGTTGAAATAGTGCTTTTGTTTAATTATTATTTGAATTGTTTAATTGAAGAATCATTGTGCAGTACAATAGTGAGTAATAAATAAATATACTAATCTTTTTAAGATAAAAAATAATTGACAGAAAATTATTTTAAATCTCCGTATTTATTCTGGCGTTTGAAAATTTTGTATTATTTATTTTCTAATATTTAACCTCTGCAATGCATCACGCAATTCGTATTAGTATTACACAGTGGCTTAGACGTTTTCTTACTACCGTGATAAAACAGACTTCTAGTTGTTCAATCATATTTTTATCGTGGATTTTTAAATTAAAAATTTTATAAAATCTAATAATAATTCCAAGATTAATGTGTTGAAGTTTAAAATATGGTTATTAATGCAAAATTATAGTTTATTACCTTATAGCATTAAAATCTTTAGATTTGTTAAAATCCTAATTATTGATGAATTGAGCATGGTTTCCGCTGAGTTATTAGGACAAATTAATACTCGTCTGAAACAAATAACTGGCTTGTTTGCAAAAGATTGTGGAGGGTTAGATGTTATACTTATCGGGATTTGCGACAATTACCTCTAGTAAAGGCAACGCCAATCTTCAAGCAAATTAAAAAGAGAATGGCTGGTGAAACAACTTGGCTAAAATTTAAAAAAATTGAATTGAAACAAGTAATGAGACAAGAGGATAGTCAGTTTGTCGAAATTTTAACGAAGATTGGAAAATTTTTAACGGAAGAAGAAATACAGGTAATTGAATCAAGATTTATCACAAAAGAAGCTTAATCAGTATGCCCTGAAGGAATTAGACTTATATTTACAAACGTCACGGTAAATGAGCACAACCATTCTATTTTAACCCTTTATCTACCGCATTATAATTTACTGCACTTTTTTCAAGCAATATTTTTTTCTTGAATCACTACATTGAAAATTAAGGGATATACATAAACAAAATACTCAACTTTGGGGAATTTAATCCATTAGAGCTAATTAATTAATTAAAAATTAATTATATGCATTGTTCACTTAAAACAAATAGTCAAATAATTTTCTAAGGTCTTCATTAACATATAAAAAAATAAGACACTTACCTTTTGACATTAACTATTTTTTCGGGACTAAAATGACAATCTTCCCAATCCACTGAAAACACAATTTCTGTTATGAAACTATTAGCCTTCCCCGCTAAAATACTCATCATAGAACACATGCTGCCATAAATATTGGAAGAATGGACTTCAAAGAATATTCTTCAGAATATTCGTAAAAATGTTTATTCTATGTAATTTTAAAGTGAGTGGTACTTATAAGTACCGTCGGTAGATAAAAGGTTAAACAGTGAAGAAAATAAAACAATATTTTTGGCATCTGATGTTTTCGTAGGGTGTCATAATGCTGAGCAAGAAAATTTTGTTAGACAGAAGTTGCATAAAATGAGAGCTGATAACACCGGTGGATTGCCTTACGAATTAATTTTAGTTCTCAACCGACCTTACATGATAACATACAACATAGATGTTGCTGACGGATTACCAAATGACACTGTTGGAAAATTGTGTTTCGTAGAGAAAGATGAAAATCATGACATCATAAGAATTTGGATGACATTTCCAAAACTACGTGGACGAAAACGAGCTACAAAATCGAGGAATTTTAGTGTCCATCTTAATCTTGACGATGATGTTGTGCCAATCACTCCTCAGACAACATCCATACCACTCAATAAAAATAAAACCATAATATCGAAACGAAAACATTTTCCACTTATTTCTGCTTTGACAATGACTATTCACCAATCACAGGGAGGCACTTATGATGCTATTGTCTACGAATACGATCACAAACATCCAAGAGAATTAGTATACGTAGCTTTAACAAGAGTAACGAGGATTCAAGGTTTATTTTTGGTTACTCAAGAAAATATTAGCAGCAGCTGGAAATTTTGGATTGGCAGAACAGGAACACCTCTAAATGCTTCAGAAACAGATAAATATCGTAAAAGATCAACAAGTCATCGAGAGGATCAAAGGTAGAATTAAAAAGGTTACGAAACAATACACTACAAACGGTCACCAAAACTTTTCTACAATTCATGTCCAACAATAAAGGATTATCGATATTTTCATTCAATTGTCAAAGTTTTCATGCGCATGAACCTGACCTAAAAAATGATGCTATCGTAAAGAAGTCAAAAGTTCTGCTTTTGTCAGAAATTCGGATGAAAAACGAAGAACTACTTGATATTCCAAATTTCAACATTGTTGTAAGTTATAAGAGACTCGAAGTTCCAGCAGCACAGGCGTAGCTATTTATCACAATACTCAAGATACGTCACACTTCATTACTTCACATATGGACATAAAGGGTGTTTTTTAGAGGTATAGAACTTTAAATTGCAATAAAACAACGATGTATTATTCGATTGACATGAATTTTTTTAATTCGAAAGATAATCTTGTGGCATTACATTTTAAATATGATTTCTGGCATATGACTGCCACGGCTGGCTGGATGTAGTCCAATCTGACGTCCAATTTTCGATGACTTTTCCAACATTTGTGGCCGTATATCGGCAATAACACGGCGAATGTTGTCTTCCAAATGGTCAAGCGTTTGTGGCTTATCCGCATAGACCAATGATTTTACATAGCCCCACAGAAAATAGTCTAGCGGTGTTAAATCACAAGATCTTGGAGGCCAATTCACAGGTCCGAAAAGTGAAATTAGGCGGTCACCAAACGTGTCTTTCAATAAATCGATTGTGGCACGAGCTGTGTGACATGTTGCGCCGTCTTGTTGGAACCACAGCTCCTCGACATCATGATTGTTCAATTCAGGAATGAAAAAGTTAGTAATCATTGCTCTATACCGATCACCATTGACTGTAACGTTGTGGCCTTCATCGTTTTTGAAGAAGTACGGACCAATGATTCCACCAGCCCATAAAGCGCACCAAACAGTCAGTTTTTCTGGAGGTAACGGTGTTTCGACATACACTTGTGGATTAGCTTCCCTCCAAATGCGGCAGTTTTGTTTGTTGACGTAGCCATTAAACCAGAAGTGTGCTTCATCGCTAAACAAAATTCGCTTATGAAAATCGGGAATACGTATTCCGCACAGAACCATTATTTTCGAAATAAAATTGCACAATTTGAAAGCGTTGTTCAGGCGTGAGTCTATTCATGATGAATTGCCAAACAAAACTGAGAATAAATCCCTTGACAGCTGTTAAATCGGTCGCCATCTTGGAAAGTAATGCCAACTTAAACTTATATACCTGGAAAAAAAACACTCTTTACATACTAAATTCACTAGAAGCATTGGTGTTAATGTTTCTGATATAGGTGAAATATGCATTGCTCGTTGCGATTCCGAGAATCGGCAATACATATTAATGGTTGCCGTTTATATTTCGCCTGAAAAATCTGAGACAGATACAACAGTTTTTATTTTAAAATTTGATGATTTATAGAAAAGAAGATTCTGAAATACACTTGAAAAAAAATTTGGTGAATGATTTTGCAAATGATAAAATCTACCACTAATTGAATTTCTAAATGAAACACTTAATTTAAATATGTCCAATGATCGAAAACTCAGTAGTACAAAATACAAAACGACGATCGATGCGGTTTTTACGCGATAGATAAATTTGAATCAAACATTTTCCTTTCTTACTTTAGTTTAAGCCTATTGCATCTTTTTATAGGAACAAAATGAAATAATTGAAAGTACAAAAAGTCTAAGTATTGTTTAAATTAATGATGACAATGATGCAAACAATTAAAATAATGTTAAAAATCAAGTTCATTGAAATTTAAGTAAATACAAATACTATCCATAAATAATATGATTGCATATTAATTGTTATTTCAATTGAATTGTATTTATATTTTTCATAATCTTGTACAGCCCCATAATATATTTGAATAATAAAAAACCGTATAAAAATGCATATAATTGTTGCTCGGAGTGTCAATAGATGTGAAAACCAGATTGATGTTGATAATTTTAATTCAAACATTATGAAATTTCAAATTTTAATACTAAAGTTCTAAGTTTTCTTCTATCGGCAGTCTCTATAGCTGCCAATTTTTTTTAGTTTTAATCAATTACGTAATTACCCTCGTTATAAACAACCCTTTTGCCATCTACTGTAGAAATTTTCAATGCTGTATTGATACAAATCAAATGATTTTTGAGTAAAATATTTAGAGATGGTATTTTGGAGGTCCTCCAAATTTTCAAATTTTTACCACTTAAGAAATCTTTAAGAGATCGGATTAAATGGAAATCCGTTGGAGCAGCATCGTGTGAGTATGGATGGTCAGACAATAACTCCCGTCTCGATTTATTAACTTATTCCAGGGTTCATCTTACACTGTGTGGTCTTGCATTATCAAGTTTCAGAACAACACCTTTTCTGTTGTCAATATCTGGGCATTTTTCAATTGAAGATTGATTTCTCCGATCTACTTGTACTCTTGTTCACTGTTTGTCCAAGTTTCAGCAATTCAAAATGAACGACCCCCGCGAATTCTTCACCAAAAATACAAAAGTGTATTTTGTGTGTTTGCGCCATTGCCTTTTGTATTTTCACAGAGGACTCATTTTTCATCTCCAGTGATCAAGCAATCAAAAGCTTTCTATTATCTGCCGCTGAAGTAATAAGTTGCACGTGGTGGATCGGTCAGCTTTGTTTTCTTCGGACAGATTACGCAGGACCCAAACAGCTGCTCTACTCTGCTGCAAAGGTTCTGGTGTTTGACAGTTCCTAGATTACCTGATATGGATTTGCCTCCACTTCAACCCTTAGCATGCCAATGTCTAAAGCTGTTCGTCTGCCTGAAGAGTGCGAATCGGAAAGATCGAATTACCCAATTTGAATTTAAAAATCAAATCACCCATTACGTTACTATACTTGCAAAACTGAAAATGCATACAATGCAGGATATGTTCGTGTTCTGGTACTTGGCTGGCCATTCCTCCATAAATTGCACAAAAAAAATTTTTTTTTATATTTACGAGCAAGCAAATCACTTTAATCTAAAATGTCTTTGACACGACTTTGAAGTACACAATGAGCTGATAAATGACTAATATCGACATACGCAGAAACGATATTACTTTTTAGATCCCCCTATAAGAATATAGATAACCTTTTTTCTAAATTAAAAACAGGACATTATCCTGACGCATCGTACATATTTATAAGAAACGATCTTTCAGTTAATGACAGAAGACATCTCATGTACAACCCCGCTTAACGCTGTTTCGTTTAGCGTTGTTTTGGTTTAACGTTCTTTTATTTGATTTTTGGGATTCCCCGAAATAGCATGCAGAGTTGGGCTTCCCGATATCTGAAGTAGTGTATCTGTGTTTATTCTTTCCGGCGGTATTATACGAAAGTACACTGGTGTGCAAAAATTAAGGACGAGACGGTTTTTTCAATATAACTTTGTACAAAAGCTTTCCAAATCAACACATTTAATACCGTAAGATCCCCAATACGTAAGGACATGTGTAATGTAAGCAACACTTACTAAAAGAGAAATCAGAGGGATAAAAAAGAAGCTTGATTGAAAAAGTAGCATGGAGCGCAATACGACTGAAGGCCGAAACATCCCTGTGATGGGTGTCCAGAAAGAAAGATCCGGTCTTTAGTAGGGGATATGATCTCCCCTGACTGCTAGGCAGGTTTCACAGCGTCTGCCCATGCTGAGAATGAGGGTGTCAATGAGTTGGTGAGGCTTTGCTGCCCATTCGTCTTGCAGCGCCAATCGAAGCTCCCGAATCGTTACAGGTGGTAAGGTACGAGCGCCAAGCGTCTGCCTAGAAAATCCCCATACATGCTCGATGGGATTGAGATCCGAGATCGTGCCGGCCAATCCATACGTTCAATATCCTCACTCTCTAAGAGCTACCGGCAGCTACTGTGTGATGACATGGTGCATTGTCGTCCATGAAAAGGAATCCGCAGACCCATAGTGCCTCTAAAAAAGACGCACATATGGAAAAAGAATCTCGTTACAATAACGGGTCCCGTTGGACTGAACCTGCGTCGAAGATGTGAAGGTCTGTACGACTACCAAACATGATGCTTCCCAAACGAGAACACCGCGACCTCCATACCTATCCCTTTCAATGATGTTCGAGGGATGATTGCGGCTTCCCGCTCTCTCCAGATGAGTATACGATGAGAATCGCTACTCAAACTGAATCTGCTCTCATCTGTAAAGAGTACTCGTCCCCATTCATTGTCTCTCTAATTCCGTGTTCCGGCACCACAGAGAACGCCTTCTCCGATGGGCAGGCGTTAAAGGTACACACCGTACAGGGCGTCGTGCAAACAGACCACCACTGTGCAGCCTTCTGGCCACGGTAAAACGCGATATAGGTCATCCAGTCGCCTGTGTCGTGTGTCTAGCGATTTCTCCCGCTGTCTTCCGCCTGTTTCTTCTGGCCTGTAAGACAATGTACCGGTCATCTGCGGGTGTGGTTCCTCGTGGACGACCACTACTGAACCCCCGGATAGCTGTTCCTGTAGTTTGAAATTGTCTCCAAAGTCGTGAAACGATGCTGTGAGCAATTCCGGAACTCTGAAGCCACACTTGTCACACTGCGGCCTTCCTCCAACTTCCCAATGATTCGACCTCGGGCAAAGCATCCAGATGTCGTCTAACAGATTGATTATACGCCATTTCTCGCTGAGGCAGAAACTCGGTGTGATTTTAACTGCTATACGGCGTGCAATCTCTTTTGCCAGAAATACTGATCTTACACCGACAACATGCTTTTTATACTACTCAGACACTCCCCCATTACGTCTACCTGCATATCTCGCGCATGTGCTACCGTACATCACTTTACTTAATCTCCTGATTGGTCTTTCTGTCCGCTCTGCCTCTTCGTTCAGCTGATATGCTAATTTTTCGACTTCGTCCTTAATTTTGCACACCAGTGTATTTCTATGGTTTCAAACATTTGTTGACGTTGTTGTAAGTATAAAATTTATAAAATATAACGATTGCTATAGAGACAAATATTATGATTTTTAGTTTTTATCATGGGTGATAGTAAAAAACCCCGAAAATAAGTAATAAAAAAGCACTTCACTAGAAACTAAAATGCAAGTGTTTAGAAGATTAGATCCTGGTGAACGTCAATCTCAAATTGCTGTTGCATTGAATTTGGCAACTTCAACAATAAGGCCATTCTTAAGAATAAAAAACTGTCATCGTGGTAACTCGCAACTAAGAGACAAGCTCTGCAACTAGAATTACCCGTTCTAAAAAATAATACAATAGAGAAAATGAAAAACGACTTTCTATTTGGATTGACGACGAAATTGAACGCAAAATGCCCTTAAGTCAAACTACCTTCTTGATAAAAATGGCAGAAAATTGAAATACAGAAGAGACAGTGATCTGAAATGTGAAACATACTTAGAATTTTATTTATTTTTATATGCATACTCATTTATTATGTTTCTATATTTGTAAGAAATAAATTTTTGTTTTATTGCTATAAAAACATAATTAATAAATTTAATGGTAAAATACCTGACAAATTTTCTACCCACCTTCCCCTAACACCATTATTTACATGATGAAATAACCTCGTTTAACGCTGTTTCATATTACGCTCGACTTGATGGAACGTATACCCCAGGCGTTAAGCGGGATTTTTACTCTGTATTTACAACACAAAAGAAAAAAATTAAGATGACATGGCACCCAATTCTCGAAATTCCTAAATATATTTTTTTTGCTCATATGATACTGTTACGAATTTTGAAAATAGTGTAAATAATTTGTATTTGAGTGTTTAATGGATTTGGTACTACTGTATGTTATATTTATTTCATGTTAAAATTGTACTATTCACAAACAGTGCCTGCCCCTTTTACGTTATAATGGCGATTCAATGAGAATTTGGCTATGAAATCTTGGCGGTAGAGCCATAGCGTTGGCACCGCTTTTTGGCGATCAAGTTGGCGACCATTTTGGCGTCATTGGTGACCATGTTGGCGAGTTCGAAACTTCCTCGGAATCTTCTAGAAAGTAGTAGATCTTTCTCTTCAACTAGTGTCACGTTCAGATGACACGAGCGGTAATATTTCTAGGAAGTTTCTGCTCACCGCATATAAAAAGGATGCTCGCCGGGTACGGTGATGAAGTCTCTTGATTAAGCCAGCGAGTAGTGAGGGATTGTTTTGACTAGCTCGGCTTTCGTGCTTGTGAATTATCTACGTCTTTACGTATGTATTTTTAAACACTGTTCTTGTGTTTGATTGTTGCCGAAGGTGTGAAGACCTTCGGATATTTACCCTGTGAATATTGCCGCTGAATCCCGGTATATAAAGGATTGGATTTTCGCTAATACATTCGCATCGCTCTTAAAGAACTGATTATTTTTTCTTCGTGATTGCTTTGGCACAAAAATACTCGAACCCTCGATCTACGTAACAACAACTCCTTGGTCCCATAGGTTACCTTTATTATGATATCTGCGTGTAAAATTCCAAAGCAACATCTGTCTTTTCTAATCAAGTTTTTGAACAATTTTTTATAGCAGACAGAAGACTACTATGCAAAAAAAACTGTTCTACACCAAGCTTTCAGATTTTTTGGAAAAACTCCCGATAAATGAAGTGATTACTTCTTCTGCCCCGTGCAAATGAGTAATTAAGCTGACACGAAATCAATCACTTTGTTTTGATTACTTTCGAGTTATCTATTGGCCCAAATGTGCAATTTATTCCTGAAAGTTTCATAACGTATTTATGTTTTGGTACATAAAAACATTAGAAAACATATTTTTGCGATTAGAAATTTTTTGCTTCCCTAAGGTAATTTTTTTTTCCATCTGAATCTCATTTAAATTTAAAAACACCTTGCTTAGGCAGCTGGGGTGAGGGATAAATGTTGCTGCAATACTGAATCGTCTAAAAGTTGGAGTCCAAATGTTCAGGTAAGCATAAGGTTCGGGAAGATGTGTCGAAACACTAGCTTGATGGTTTCAAGTAAAAACTTCAAAAATATGCAATTATTCTTTAAACCTTTCTTGGAAGGAAATCTAGTAGTGAATCAAAAAATCCTCAACATTGTAGGTAAGCAACTAATCATTTCAAGAACCATTTGTGCAACTCTTAAAAAAATTCTAGTTTGTGTGTTGTTCATTGAAGAGCAAATGGCCTTATTATGATATAAATGATATGGGTGTTTTTTGTAACAGCATTGTGAATGCAATTGAGACTTTAAACCAGATTCCTATGGTACAAATAATAGTTCTAATTTCAATAATTCTTGATCGAAGATTGGAAATTTAATTTGAATATACGAGAGTCGTGTAGAAAGCAAAGAAAGATTGCGCACAATGTTTGGGGTCAACCCTCTTCACCAAGAACGCATGCGTATCAGTTAGCTCTTCTCGCTTCAGTGTGAACCAAGTTTTGCTGCTGAGCAGACACGTGCCTTTGCTTTGTAAACTTTCAAAATGATTTCTGATTGAAAAATCTCATAAATGTGAAATGCATCTTTTTTGAATGCATAAAATGTTCGGTCTGTTGAAACTCTTCAACGACTTACTTAGACGCTGTTAAATTTGAGCAATCATGTTACAGTTTACTTTCAAATAAACAAGTAATAAAAAAAAATTTTTTTTCAACGTCAATTCCTACAAAAGCGTACTGGCGTCATCTATAGCAGCTAACTGTAATTACGAGGGAAATAAAGAAGAATAAATTTAAAATTAAAAAGTAAAATTTAATTAATTAATTAATATTTGAAAAAACTGTATTAACATCAAATGTCATCCACTACAAGTATTAAAAAAATTTATTTGAACTTGATTGGATGAATAGAAAGTATTTTAATAACGACTGAAAATTTGAACAAGATAAATAAATATATAAATATATAGAGAGAGAGACTGTGCTAATAGTAGGAATTGAAAAATATTTTAACAATGCTAGGGCTTTTAAAATAATAAAAAAAATAAAATATAACTGGTTTTGTTCATGTTGGGAATTGTGTTTGTGTGCATGGAATTAGCTTTGAGATGCGTGTATTTATTTTATGAATAATCTTTAAGATAAAGTTCTCTGAAATATTGAATTTTCATTTGCTTTTTTTATTTATTAATTATAAAAGTTACTCTTTTATTGTTGTAAATTTTTTCAATTTCTTAAGCCTACATAGTACCTTTTTTCAAAAAAAAAATTTTGTAGACAGTAATAGTAAAATTAAATTACGTTTTGCTTTCAGATTATATTATTAAACTGACTTGATTCTGAATGTAAAAAGTCAGTTTGACAAGCTCTATTAATTATTTTTCATTATAAAAAAATTCAGACTTTTTGAAGTTTTTTTTTTAAACCTTTATAAGATGTTTAATTATTTTGAAAGATTTATGTCTCTTAGATTATTGAAAACAAAAGTTAGTATGGAATTGAAAACCCGTTTCTTTTCTTTTTTTTTGTTGATTTTTTATAATTGTTTTCCTATATAAACCTGGGAAAAACGAAAAATTTTTTTAAATAATAACTTTAACATTTTCTAAAAAATAACTAGAAATCTCAGACCTAAATTGATACTAACTTTTAAAGAACATACATACATATAACAGTATCTACAAAAAATTTCATGACTCTATCTTGAACAGAAAAACGACCCAAGGGCTTTAGGGACTTACATCTTCAAAATGAAAAGTCGGGGAAAAACATATTTAAAGTTTGTAAAAGGCATAAAACAAAAGCTAATAATGCTTACAAAGCTTTACTTTCTTAATATGTAATTTTCCAACTTATGTTATACATTAAAATACTGTTTTACTTAAATGTGACTGAAAGTATTTTCTTTGTTTAAAATATGTTTTTGCATAATGTTGATAGCATTTGTTACGATGACAGATTATCTAGCTTTTCACAATAGTTTTGAAACACAAAGCATTTAGATACATATTTATAGTATTAATTTTATCACTACTGATGCTCAAAAGTTCTAAAATATTGGTTTAAATATTGGCATTTCAATATTGTTTGTCAAGCAATAAAAGATAAATTCCCCTTTCACAATTATTGTCCCTGATAGAAAAAGAACTCAAAAAGATTTTATGGAGAAAATTTCTCATAAGAATGCGAACTGGATGTAATAAACAAGGACGCCCAAAGCCTGCAAAATTCGAAGATTTCTTATTATTTTTATAGCCAGAGGGATTTATTTCCTTTTACTTTTCAATCATTCTCAAGACGTGACCGAAGTCCTGTCGCCAATTTCTTTTCTTTATCTACAACCACTTCAGAAAATCCTTTTTTTAGATATTAATATTTAAAACTAAGTTAAATTTAATATATAATACTTAACTGCGAAAGAATTTGACAGATAATTTTCTTCCTATAAATATTGATTAGATCACAGGAAAGATATGCAAAATAACCCTTAAAATGTATAAAATTTCTTCCAATTTCAGACCTATGCAGCGTATATTTAAAAGTGCTATATCAGAAAGCAGTTGTCAAGCATGATAAAGATAAGAACTACAGGGCACAGAGTGCAATGTGCGTTATATTTCGCAAAAAAAATCGTATTATATAAATGCAATGCACATTAAAAAAATTAAAAAAAACTTTTAAAGGATATATTTAAAGATATATGAAATAAAATTTTTTTCATGCAATTATTAAAAAACTTTAATTTGTTTTAAGCAGAAGTTAAGTATTTTTTAGTTATGAATTTATTGTTAGCAAAAAAATATTAAAAGTTACAAATGTGATGAAGAATTAATACTTAAAAAATGTTTATTAAAAAGCTTCATCCTTCGATCTATAATTATTCAAGCAATTCAGATTGAGTTTGATCAAAAGACTGAAAAAAAAGGAAAAAGAACAATCCTATACGTTTAAAAACGCAACAAATAGTTTTGCTTTATAAAACAATATGTAGCTGCTATAAATTTTCAATAATGGGTCTAAAGACAATACATTTTTATTTCTCAAACACAAAATCACACATACGAATCATTTGTTCATTTATTAATCATTAATTGGTATTAATGAAATAAACTCTACCAAAAGATTTAAGCAAAAATGTTTTATAAAAAAATTATTAAAAATAAATAGAATAAATTATTATTTGTATTAAACTGGTTACTTTCTTTAATATAGTTTTTACAATATCTAGTCAAACGTAATATAAATTTTTAATTTTCAGGTCCCCTGTTCTTTCCTTCTTTGCCTGCGCCTCCGCTCCTTGTTAATATTTTAATTAGAATTCTTATTCATACACACACTACTTATAAATTGCTTTTTGTTGTACATACACTTATTTCTTAGTACATTTTTTAAATATGTATGTATGTTTAGCTTGCTGATATAAGAATGCATGTATGTATTCTATACATTGAGTGAAATATGCTTAACGCGAGAACATTTAAGGTATCCGACTACGTTTGGAACCATGATTGTGCAAAAGCATGTAAATGGATAATATTTATGATATTTAGTGTCCCTTAGATTAGAAAATATATATAAAATTGTTTTAAGGATAGTATTATAATAAAAAAATTATTTAAGTACAATATTTTTACAAAAAATGAACATAGAAGGACCCATTTTCAAAATGCTCTCCTTTTGTGAAAAATACTTCTATTTTAATAATATCTCGCCTGTATATAGCTCAGACCTCTGTACAGAGGGTGAAATAGAATTTTTGAAATATATAACTTAGAAGTGGATTTATCTACGTTTTACTACAACAGAGGGGAGAAATTTTAAGAAAAAAAAAAAAAACCGCTGATAATTATTTCAATTGGTTGTAACTCTGAAAGTAACGTGAATTTTTCAAAAATCGTAGTTGAACCTCTGTACAGAGGTCTGAGCTATATACAGGCAAAATATTATTATAATAGAAGCATTTTTCACAAAAGGAGAACATTTTGAAAAAAGGTTATTCTGTTATTTTTTTGCCGAAATATTGTATTTAAATAAATGTTTCTGTCAATATGTCCTTAAAACAATTTTATACATGTATTCTCTAATCTAAGTGAAATTAAATATCATGAAAATTATTCATTTATACGCTTTTTTAAAATCACGGTTTCGAACGTAGTCGGGTCCCTAAAGCGAAATATTGGTTAACACGAAATAATACAACTGTCCCGACAAACTACTATGTATTTTCATGCTTTTTTTCTCTTACCACGGAGAGGATTTCCTTCTGGAGAAGGAGGATATTGAAACTGAGCTAACACTTACTGAAATTTTTTTAGAAAACTTCTGTATTATTAATTGGTCCTACTTTATAATCGGAAGAATTCCGATAGTTGATAGATCTGTTCTAGTCGATTATGATAATGTGTGTGCAGCTCCAATTATGGCAAACAAAGACATTTTGGAGTTTGATCAAAGCTAAAAAATACCATTGGTGCAGATTCCGTCGTTGAAAGGGAAATAAATAATGCAGCTCGTTTTCCCACGTCATCCGAAATGAGGAACACCATGAAAAGTATGTTCAATTATTTAGATGAATATTCCAATGAACAACAAAATGGACAGCATCGAATAATTTGTTGTCAATTTGATGCTAAAAAGACAATGCAAAGAAAAAAACCAGATTATTTTCCCCAAAACCTCAATAAATGTTTTATTTTTCTAAAAACTTGAGAAAATTTTATATTAAATTTAATTAAGTCCCTGTGAATGTTTTTATTCCATTGATTTTTATTAAATACAACCCTCTCTCTCTCTCTCTTTCTATATATATATATATATATATATATATATATATATATATATATATATATGCGTGTAAAATAACCTCTAATAAACTTAATTTTGTTGAATATATGGTTTTTTGTTTGTTTGTTTTTTTGCAATATCCTTTAACAGGATTAAATATTTCATCTTCTTCAGTTTCCTTTTAAATACTTTTCCCTGTATGTCCATTTTTGCGTTATACGTATGCATATGTAAGACCGACTTAAAGCTCTAACTACTTCCTGAGTTAGCACGGTCTCCCTGAGATATAAACACATGAAAAATACAATATATGAGTCATAGGGAAGTTCTTATTTCGGTCACTAAAATGCGTATAAGCGTGTTTATAACTGAATCAGTAAGCGTCATTCATTTAAGATAGTCTCATTTTTATATTGTGTTAATTCTTTCATTAAATTATCAAATGTTCTGTGTTGACAAAATAAAAGTGAAAATTTTTCACGAAAAAGAAAACATTAAAATAAATAAGAGAATTTAAAATAAAAAGTATGCAAGATTTTATTAAAATCATTGATCTATGAAACTAAAGCTAGATCAGTGATCCTTAAGATAATCCGACGTTTTCAGATCACACATAAAACGTTAACTATTTTATTCATAACTGAAGCTGTTTTATTTATAATTAAATGCAAAATACTTTCAATTTTAACAATAATTCCTGGACTTTCATTACCTTGTGTCTGGTTTTTAATTACAGAAAATTTATGTTTTCGAATTGTTGTTCTGCTTATCAGCAAAGAAGCATGGAAACTCAAACTTATTTTAAGATTTCACGAGTGTTTGACGAATACTTCTAATTTCTAGTCGAACAGATGCAAATAAGGTTCTAAAGACCGTGACTGCCAAGTGACCATGGTTGACAACTTGCGGCCGGCGAAGTTTTTGTTGATCCTTGTGTTCGAATTCTGAATCCTCCAAAGGCATGTCACACATAAGAGCACAGGAACCTATCTTTGGCTTGCCATGAATGTAGAAATTGTGATGCCAGTTCAAGTCCCGATCTCGTCATCTGACCATGATTCAAAACTAAGAAGTGTTGTTTGCATACATTGGACTTTAGGGAATGTTTCAAACCTCAGTGGTTCAGAAAAATCTCTTTCATATAATAAACAAGTAACTGAACGAATATTTATAAATATTTTTTAGTTTCTTTTATAAAATTACACTTATTGTTTCAAATAACTTAATCATATCATGTTGTACATATATAATCAATGTTATCCTAAAGTTATAGAGTATATATATATATATATATATATATATATATATATATATATATATATATATATTCCATTATTTTATATTCCAAACCAGTTTTTAAAAAGAGACATTATTAATTCAAAATTCTTTGTATAGTATCATTGCACTGTGTGTTGACGCTTTTTTAATATAAAATGATTCCTTATATTTTCAAAACTCTTTACACAGACTGAATACAGACAGTTGTGACTACATCAAGCAGTAACTGATTGCAAGATTGACATAATTTTTTCTTGAAATTCTTTCAATGGATAAAATGTCCTTACAATTCATATATTCCCAATAATGCTTAAACAATTATTTTTTAATGATTCAGCATCAATATACTTGCATAATGATTATGACATTTATGTTAAGTTCAAGAGCTTCTACTGTATTGATTCCCATATTGCACAGCGTCAGGGCTTTTAGCCTGATAATCTTTCGATAGTAGTTTACAAATAATCTGATCGAACGATGCTGTGAAAGCAAAATGTTTTACTTCATAGATTTAGTCTTAGAACTCAAAGGTAAACATTTTTTAGAGGAATTATTCACCATTTATCGTGAAAATATCTTTCTATCTTATCACTTAAATATAATCCAACTAAAACCTCAGCTAATTTTAAAGTCAGCATTTAAAAAAGGTCAAAAAAGGATTGAAAAAAATGCAGCTTCGGATATTTTTGGAGAGTATATAAAGCTACTAAACTAGAACTCCGAACCTTGAATGCCTTCAGAGAACTTTGGGTTCAACATGAGGCTGTTGAGTGCAGGGATAGCGTTACTCTTTTTGGGCGTAGCAAGTAAGGATAATACTCCTATTTTTAATTTGTTCTGGTGTTTTCATGCAAATTTTGTATTTCTAGAATGCATTTAAGAAGCATTTTCAATAAGTATTATTAAGAAAAGCTTTTTAAAACATTTACTTTATAAGGTTTAATTAAAAGTATAGCTAATTTAAAATTATTAAACGCATTCCTATATTAGAAAGACATAGGTTTGAAAATCCCAATGATTTAGATTTTTCTAATTTCTATTTTAAAAATATTAAGTCTTAATATTGATTATTAGAATTATATAGTTATATCTCACTTGCTTTTTTTTAGTTTTAGACTACAATAACACCTCTAAAAAGTTATTATTAAATATCTTTTATCGTTTTAAAGGCTAAAATCAACGTAAACATTTTTAATAAAAGGAGTTCATAATTATTACTGCACACTTAAGGCTCTAGAAAAATAAAAAATGTTGGCACTGTTTGCGAATTTGTCTTCAATACAGAATTCCATCCAATATTTAAAAACAAACAATACCCTTTAGAAAAATATTTTTTTTAACTTTGAAATGTAATATATATTTTTAATAATGTCAGTGAAAATGTGATTTAGAAAGAATAAATACCGTATATTTCCACGTATAAGTCAAGAATTTTGGGAACATTTAAGTTCAAAAGTTATTTAAGTACTGATTTATTTATTTATTTGCGTTTCCCATTAAGTCATGCACATGGGATATTAGTTTTTCAACTTTTTGGGTTTTTTAATGAACTTTTTTCTAAAAGAAGGAAAAAAAGCCACATAAATCCTACAAAGTCAGTGTCAGAATACAAATTTCCGAATAATGCGTAAAATTCCACTTTACTCATTGGTTTATGTGAATACATATAATCATCATGCAACGAGTTTTGCATCCAAGGCATGAAACATAGGCCGACGATCATGTATTGTACAGAAATTTCTTGTTCCGCTCATTTTCCAGACAAAAAAAGTGACGTTGGCTGAAAACATTAACAACTTAAATATTGCATAATATAACAAATGAATTGAAAAAAAAGTGTTAGTTTCAAATAGGGTTGTGTGCAGAAATAAAACTATTTTCCTTTGCGTTTTACATTATAGCAATTCGCTTAGAAAATATTCTTCCCCCTTTTTTTTTTACCGGTTTGGCTACATTTTCGAATTAGGAGATGTATTTGAAATTTTAAGTATTTTTTTTCTGTTTGGTTTATTTACGTGTTTTGAATTTTGAGTACATGTTTAAAGGGAAAAAACGCACTTTTGCCATAAATTCGAAAATATCGGTAACTCAAGAATAGAAATAACCTCAAAATATATATATATTGTGCAACGTATGACGATTTTTCTATTAAAATTAATTTATTTTTCCTTAAATTTTCTTTTTTGTTTTTCAGACGCCATTCCTGAGTCCAAGCTAAGTTTTCCAAGTAAATGCACTTCTTATTCATTTATTCTTTACATTTACACTGGATAAATTACACACAATACAAAATAATTTTTTTAAATCTTTTATTACAGAATTCGAGACTCAGAAAACCCACTTGTACGATGTGAATTTTACCCTCATTTCTCAAGTCCCAGGAATGGACCCTCAAGTTTCCAAATCGGTCATAAAAGCAGAGCTCCAAGTGTATGCTCAGACACAAACTGTTCTTATTATCCTCGTAAGTTTATTCCATTGATTCCGTAAAAAAAATAGTCCGCTTATTTCATGCTCGGTTCGTTTACAAAGAACGAAATTTAACTATATTACTTAAGATCCTATGCTGAAATTCTTCGTAAAAGCTATATCCCTTTTAAACACCAATTAAACTAAGTCTTAAATTATATAGAAATTTTATTCTTCTTAAAACCTGAACGCTAAGAAAATTTTTAGTATTAAGGTATCCGTCTACGTTCGAGACCACGGTTTTTGCAAAAACGTTCAAACGAATATTTTTTTAATATTTAGTGTCACTTAGATTAGAATACACGCATAAAATTATTTTACAAATATTAATTCAATAAAATATTATTTAAATGTAACATTTTGGCAAAAAATGAACTTAGAATTACCTATTTTCAAAACATTCTACTTTAATGAATGTTTCTATAATAATAATGTTTTGCTTATATGTAGCTAAGACTCCTCCAGAGAGCCTGAACAAAGTTTTCCAAAAATTTACTTTATTTTCAAAGTTATTATCAATATAAATAATTACCAGTGTTTTTTGTTAATATTTCTCTACTCTGATGTACTAAAATATGAATAAATCCACTTCTAAGTTATATAGTTCAAGAATTCTAGTTCTGACTCTGTACAGATGTTTGCGCTTTATATAAGCAAAATATAATTATGATAGAAGCATTTTCTACAAAAGAAGAATGTTTTGAAAGTATGTAATTCTATGTTCATCTTTTTCAAAATGTTGCATTTAAATAATTTTTACTGTAAAAATAGTTTCAAAACACAATTTAATACGTATATTCTAATCTAAGAGGCACTAAATATTAAAAAAATATTCGATTGTACACTTTTGAAAAATCGCAGTTTCGAACGTAATCGGATACCTTAAATGGGGCGCACTATTTTTGCCTTTGAAGGAAATCGATTGCAATCAAAAACAGAATCTCAACGAAAATATCGCAATATTTTTAGGATTTTACTATGGTATATTCGAAATTAATAGAAACATTCAATTTCCTATAGTAGTCTTTGAACTTTACGACCTAAGCTTTCTAAAATGATATTTATCATTAAAAAATTTACGATTATTAAACATTATATTCTTAGTATGTATAAATGTCAAGATATATATATATATATACAGTCGGATCTCTATTTAACGAAATCGCTAAATCCCGAAAAAAATTTCGTTATATGGAAAATTCGTCACATAGAGGTTCAACTTTTAATATACTTTATAAACCACATAAAACAAATGTTAAATTCATAAACACTATATATAAAAAAGTAATTATTCGCACCTTTTTGTAAATTAATATTTATTTATTTTATATATCTCTTACCCATAAAAAAAAGAAAAAGAAAAACTGCAAGGAAAACGATACAAAAGAAGTCGAGGAACACACTGTATTTTTTCCAACATTAAAAAAATAATTTTATATTAAAATTAATGATTTTTAAAGATATTTTCCAACTTAAAATACACAAGTAATTTTACATATTAAGGTTTTATAACTAAAATTTTATAACTTAAGTACTAAAACGAGTTAAAGGAGAGAATAACTTGAAATGCCCTAAGATAATTTAAAAATAGGGAGGGAAAAAAACTGAATCACAAGAGATATGAATATACACAAGTTTGTTATATAGAAAATGCACTTTGCTATTGGGAGGTTATTTTACGAAGAAAATCACGGTTCCGAACGTAGTCGGATACCTTAAGTCGATTTTATACGTAAATAATGCGAAAATCATTACCACAAAACTTTTCCGTTGTCGTAAGAATTTTTAAAAAAAAAAAATAAGCTTTTTCACTCAAAAAATCATATTTAGCTTAAAAATTTTTAAACAATAATCTATAAAGTTTTTAATCCTTTGTGTGTTTTTATTTCTAAAGAACATAATTTGAACGTAATCGGATACCATATAAAGGGAATTGCTGTATTACTTGTACATTGAATAATGTAAAATTAAATTCATTGCATTGCTTATTCGAAGACCCAATTTAATCCTACAACTTTAAGATTAGTTTATCTTGTTCTGAAGCTTAAACATTACACTTTTCACAGTTGAAAAATGTGAAAGTCACTGGATCCATTCATCGAGTTGGTAGCGCAGTTGATCCAATGAGACTGAAACCTGATGCGGATCTTGAGAGACATCTGGAAGTACCAATAAAGTGTACTTACGAAAAGGGAATGGTAAGTTAATTTTATTTATTTGAGCATATTCTTAGTAAAATAGGAAATCAGTAAAAGTTATTTAAGAGGGGGAAAAGAGAAATTATGGAAGAGAAAAGTATATTTCAAATGACGGAGAAATGCCTCAAATAACGATCGTGTTTTTCGAATATTAAGTTACAGAATAGCAAAGAAGCTTAAAGGATGAATAATAATAATAATAATTCTAAAGTATCTTAAAAGTCCCGAAGAAAATGATCAATAAAATATCTCAGATGTTTTCTCCAATATACTCAGCAACCAATATCTTTTACGTTAAATTAACACAGAAATAGGAATTTACGAAAAACTGCTACTTTTTTTCCTTTTCTTTAGTAGTGCATTCTGCTAGGAGTCTCCCAACTTTTCTTATCCCTACCCTAAAACGAAAATAATTGTAAGAAGTGTATGTACCCTACTCAGTTTAATTATTATAACTTTTTTCATATAGAGATAAGTTATAATTTATTCAATTTTACACAGAATATGTCTTCTTGCAATATTTATGTTTTTATATTATTCTTACTTAGTCTGCGGCAGGGTGGCGTAATTGGTTTGGCGCTAGCCTTATACGCCCAAGCTTGTGGGTTCAACCCCGGGCCAAGTTGGTTGATTTTCATGGTGCGGAAAATCGACAACGTTCATGTTGTATGATTATACGGCATGTGTTAAAAATCCCTAAAGTGTGGAGTTTGTCTTCGGCAAAATTAAAATTCCTGGAGCAATTTCGTATCGACAGAAGTTGGGTGCCTCCCTCTGGGGAGGAAACTGGGCATCAAAGTAACATAGCAACAATTAATATCCACCTATATGGTGTCGGAACCCCCCTGGGTTCCACCCTGGACACCAAGATTGAATTGAGGCAAAGAATTACCAGACGACATTTTTACAATAACAAATAATATTCATTCACTTGAATCAGTTATCAACCTTCTAAATACAAAGATGAATCAATATGTCTACGTCAATGGGATTGAACTTAACTATTAAATTAAATCACGAAATATGATACTAATCAGCTTATAAACTCAATATCGAACGGGTTTACCGGAATAAGAGGACCGAGATATATACGCAATTTGAATTACTAGCAATCATTAACTTTCCACTAAATCTATTATTTATGCACTCTTATTATCCTATAATTGAAGTTTAAATATCACCTGACTTTCACTACTTCACTCCTTTCCAGTCGGCTCAAACTTTCCGAATGTAGATCGCTGCCCGATAATCAGCTAGAAACTAATCACACTATTAACTTGAATCTTCTTAGCGCTCCGTCTATGTATCTCTTGGCTCAATAGCCTTCTCCTCTAACCTACAACACTCTCCTTATATACTTTGATTCATTTGCATATCCCGTTTCCTCCTTTTAGAGCTGGTTGGAAATATACGCGAATTTACAATCCCTAAAGACGCCCAAGAGTATTAATTATAAAGTGCCGTATAGATTCGTCATAATGGTGCGGCACTAAAAAGTGATACCAGATCCCGGGGAATGTACTAGGTCCGCAATGATAGAATACCAATACACTGCTCCATTTGGAAAAAAAATTTAAGTAATTCAAGATACATTTAGGAACCTTAGAATTAAAATGTGTAGAAAATTAAGGAACACATATTAGTAAGGTCAAATAAGTTTATTATTTGAACGAATCTTAATTACCTCAACACAAAGTCATTTTTTAAAATCTTTTTTTTTTTTTTTCATTAAACATGTAGAAAAATAAACCTATTTGACTTCAGCAGTATGTTTTTTAGACTAAAATACTTATTTTAATGAATTTAATAAAATTTTCTGATATTTTTTCAGATAAAAAGCTACACTTTGGCTGATGATGAAACTTTAGAATCCAAAAAGATCAAGAAGGCGATTTTGCGCAGTTTGCAAATTCGTATAAATGAAACAGTTCTAAATACCCTTTCTGACCTCAAAACACCTCTACACTTCAACGTATCCAGGGTAAGTGAATTTAAAATTATTTAATCTTCTAACAGAACGTGAGATTTTTTTTTAATAACTTCCACAATTATTCATCGCAGCTGTATATATTTGGTAACACTGTGAATGGTTTAAAGAGAACTAATTTACAGTGTTCATAAATTTAAAAATTAACTAAATTAATATATAGCTAACTAACTTCTTAAAAAATTTCCAGTCGCAAAGGACCCAATTTTTCTTTTATTATTCTTATTTTTTTTAATTAACCTAAATTTCAAATTTCGTAACATCTTACCATACGTTTTTTGAGTTACAGGTGAGGGATTAAAAATGAATCTCCTGTTCTTTAAATTATTAGAATCTCTGTAAATAATAGGTAATTTTTTTTCGAATTTTAAGAATGTGGAATAATTGAAAAATAAACATTATTGTAAAAAGTATAACTTGTTAAATATAATTAAAAAAAAAACGGTATTTTTAAAAATATCTAAATTTTTATTTCCCTATAACATGGGTTCGTATAAGACGGAATCGTATGACACGATGGGAAAGTTGGGATTGTGTTCGTATAACACGCGAAAAGAGGATCGTATAACACGTTAAAAGAATGATACCGATGCTGCGTGGGTAGCCTAGTGGTTAGAGCATCGGAGAGAGAGCATAGTAGCATTTTAGAGCATAGTACTACTGTGAAAATTGAATAACGATTAATCTTAAAAGCTTTATTGCAAATAATGTATACAAATACCTTTTAATTCCCTTCAACATACTCGCCTTCCGTATCAATACATAGCTGTATACAAGTTTTCCACCTTTCAAAGCAGTAATGTGGCTCATTAGATGTCACCATCTGCAGTAAGTCTGCTGTTTTTGCTATCACCTCATCTACAAATTAAAAATATGTTTCTTTCAATGCATTTTCACTTCAACAAACAGGTAGAAATCGTATGAGGCAAGATCTTGAGAGTATGGTGAGTGCTGGAGCTCGATAATGCGTTTTTCCGCCGAGAACTGTTTTGCAGAGTGCGCAATGTGCACCGGGGCATTGTCTTGGTCAAGTTTTTCGGCACTAGTTTTCGGTAAACTTTCACAATATGCAGATCCTCAGTCAAAATTGTTCGTATTATATTTATGTCACTATTCGTAATATCTGAAATCATTTGAACACTCAAACATCGGTATTTTCCCACGACTTCATTAATTTTGAATGCTTATAATTTTCAAAAGCCTCCCGACCGTTGGAAAATAATTTATGCCGTTAAAAATTTTGACCACGTGAAATGCAATTATATCGAGACATTTCTTCTAACAATTTGAAACATTATATAAGTTGGAGTTTTTTTTTTATTTATTTTTTTTCACGAGAAATTTCAAATGCATTCTCAACACGATTTTAAGACTATCATGATCGCGACACTTCGACATGTCAATGTCTTATATACTTAAACAAGAATAAAAAACAAACTAAACTATATAAAGGGATGGGATAACGTGCCACCAGAACTAGAAGGATCAATGACCTACATTCCATTAACACTCCTTCACACCAAGCCTAATGGATAGGGCATGCGCAGACTGGGAATTTAATTGTCACACCTTGTATTTTATAAAATTCATGCTAAAAAATTTTCATTGACTTCACAACAGATGAATCATTCTGCGTCTTAAAAGAAAATTTTCTGCATCGTGCACACATTAACACCTTTTTTCTCATTTCCAGATCTCTCCATCTGGAAACTACAGTTCTCACTACCTTATAATGTCCAATCCTTACCCAGATTTCCCATTCGTAAAGAATGTGTACAACATCAGTCGAACCGACAATTTCGAAGTTTCTTACCCTGCCTACCACACACACCACAATTACGAAAAGCAAGGCTGCCCTGGAATTTGCAGGAAGGCTCACGAGGAAGACGGATATCATCCTGGATGTCCAAGTGGATGGGAGCCAGTAAGTAAACTTCTCTAATATCTTATTCGTTAATTAAATTCCGATTACATTTGTTGCGCATAGCTTTAGTCCATAAATCTACTCATGTAACAACAATTTCTAGTAGATATTCCTCGTACAAAGCCCTTTTTCATAAATATGGAATAACTACGGGAATTGTAAACTGTTAATGAATGTTAAATATTAAATGGATTAGTTACTCAAAATAAAAAAAAAAGCCACATATCTAACTTTTTTATAAACAAAACAAAAAATGTTTTCTTGTGTATTGTGATTTTAATGTTTTGAACAATCATTGAAAAAATTATCAAACATTCTTTCTGAATTCCATAGCCTTACTTTTGTTTGCATCGTGGAGGTTTTAACTAATGAACGTATAGTTAAAAAACTAGAAATGACAATTCTAAAGACTTAAAATATTTTTCTTGGTATAATTAATAACACACAGAAACTAGTTTTGCGGCAAAACTGAGTAAATAAAAACTAATATATATATATATATATATATATATATATATATATATATATATATATATATATATTTCAAATAATTCTTCAAAAACTATTAGCAATATTTCAAATAATTATTCAACAACTAATAGCAATATTTCAAATAATTATTCAACAACTATTAACAATATTTCGAATAATTATACAACAACTACTAGCAATATTTCAAATAATTATTCAACAACTATTAAAAAAATTTCAAATAATTATTCAAAAACTAAGCAATATTTCAAATAATTATTCAACAACTATTAGCAATATTTCAAATAATCATTCAATGACTATTAGCAATACTTCAAATAATTATTGAAAAACCAAGCAATATTTCAAATGCAATTATAAGCAATTTCCATGCAGCTTTTAGAAATTTTTCAAATAACTTTTCAACTGTGGCAAGTTTAAAATAATCAAAACAGTAATTATTTCAATAATATTATTATTAAAACATGAAATAAAATAAATCAGCCTCATTTATCAGAAATTACTAAAAAGTGAAATATTTGCTTATAGTCTCAGGACATAACTATTAACAGCAATGTTTAAAACCAAAAAGATGTGAAAAATTCTAGGTATGCTCTGAAAACCACAAAATTCAAACCCCACGACAGTGTTTCTCAAACTGTGGGGCGCCCCCTAGGGGGGCGCATGATAACTTTACGAGGGGGCGCGAGCATATCGAAAATAAAAGATTTAAAAAATAATTAATTTACTGGAATGAATTAAAATAAAATAGTTTCAGACATAATAAAAAGTGCACTTTTACTCTGATACAATTTATAGGCGCGCGCGCGCGATATTAAGTCGTCAAAAATAAAAACTTCTTCAATACCTAATTAGCTATCTTTGATCCTATAACCAAATAAAAAAAACTTTTATTTGATTTGCTGTAATCCCATGATAAGAGATTTTTTTTATCACGTTTTCTTTTTAAACCTAACATACTACTCTTTTAGAGAAAAAACAGATCCCAAACCCAGAATCGAAAAAATTTAGGAACATAAAAAATTTATCACTTTCATTATTTTTGAAATACTGCGCATTATAGCTGTAATCTGTTTGACCTTCAAAGTTATTGGTACAGTTAGTTATGACCCCTCTCTTATGTGTTTGTTTCTCATTTAGGGAAGTTGTAAGTAATGTATTTCTCTGTTGCGCTTTTTTCCATGCAAAAGAGTTTTATGATATTTGGAAAACCATGGAGAGTGCTTTGAAGGATTACTTGGCCAAGACTTATTTTTATGAGTATTCTCAAACATATAAAGCCTAACGAAAAACGTTTTACACAATTTTTAGCAGTAACATAATATTATCATAATGAACATACTTTTTACCCGGAAGTGGTCGCGCGGGACACACAGATTACGAAATAATTATTCTGGCTAAACTGTTTATTTGTTACCAAAGAAAAATAGAAAAGTCCTTGAAAGTAGGTAAGTAAATTTTCTCTTAATTAAATTATTCACTGGAATCATGATTTGTATCATGTACAATAAAATAATTATTAAAAAAAGGATTGGGGTGACTCAATAACCCCGCTCGACCGTATCGAGTGCGCCCCTGCTCCCGGTTTAAAACATGATGAAGTCTTTTCGCTTTAAATATTAAAAATAATACAATTATTCTTCATTGGAATTTTATATTATTGTTCATTATTCAACATCAATTCTAAATGCTAATCATGTGAGGTTTAAAATTACAATTCGCTTAAAACTAATTATAATTTGAGCAATTATTTTAAAAAAAATATTTTACAATTTTGTAAACATTGTCGCGCACTTGGCTTTACTCTCCTTACAATACATCTATTATATCAATAATGTTTTATTTTCTTATAAATGAACTCGTGCAAAGAGCGGATACTTCAGCCGGTTTTAATGTATCAGTGCTGCACAGAGTATTTCATAACTAATTAATTAAACTAAATTAAGAACAAGTTTAATAAGTATTAAGGACTTCCATGGGTTTGTCTTGCAAAGCAAAGTTTTTATAAGGAATACTTATGATTAGAAATTGACCCTCTGAGTTCTCTTCTATATTTAGCAGATATCTATATTTTGTCTTCTAAGCAGCCACCGCATTTTGCAATATGTTCAATTTAAAAATTAGAGAAAGGAAAAATAACATAATAATTATCCTATTATTTTATTTGTTTATTTACTTTTTGCTTAAAATTAGTATACAAAATTTAATACTTATGTTACTAATTTGTATGGTTTATAATATTAAGATCGACTATTGTAGCTTTAGTGTCAAAGCGCATTATTATTGCATTCAGTACATTATTAATGTATAAGGAGGGTGCGATAAAAATTGTGATTGAAAAGTGGGTCACCAGGATTGAAAGTTTGAGAAGCACTGCCGTAGGACATATGTACATAAATTTCCATAGACATAAAAAATTAAAATGTTGGCTTGACGATATTTTTTTATCATATGTTGTAACAATAGAACGAAATTAAGAAAAAATAGATCTGCTATATAGGTAATTTATAGGATTAGCTATTGGTTCTGTTATGCTGAAATGTATTTCTTGTGTATGGTAATGATAATGAAGAACTCTGAATACGTTATAATATTTCTCAAAGTTTATAGTTTTCCTTGATTCTTCTTAAGAATTCCCACTTAATTAATACCTAATAAATATTTCCTTTTTTAAGTACCAAACACCTATGAAGAAATCCTTCGTCCAATATCACAATTTAAGAATTCTCAAGTCTGGAATCAACCTCATCGACATGGTCCACACCAAAGAAACTCACGTGGCTGATCTTTACGATCAAAATATGGAAGTTGTTATCAGGTATGTAAAACTCCCAATAATTACTTAAAAATGCCTCATAAATAAAAATGTGTCGAAAAATTCAGTATGAAGTAAATCCATTAAAAAATTCCCTTGTTTAAAACTTGTATATTTCATAACATCAGATTTACAATAGATGTATCTTAGTCAAAATGTGAAGGCTGTAAGAATTAGTTGTAAGAGTGTAAAATTAAAATATAAACCATTATTACTAACAAACACATCAAAAATAAATTATAGATTTTAATGAATTACAAAATCTATATGGAGATAAAGATTTTAAATTTTCATGTTTACTTAATCTCTTGCAATTAGTTTAAATTATCAAATTTTATTTAACTGAGAAACACAATCCTTACAAATATTATAAAGCAAAAGTTTGTACGGATGTATGTTTGTTACTCTTTCACGCAAAAACACAACTGAATGGAATTTAATGACATTTATATAGCTTATACATCAGAATAATACATAGGTTATAATTTTTAAAGATATTGTGCGAAGTGTCTAAAATATAACGATAATTGTCAAGTAAGTAGGAAAAAATTCTGCCATCTGCAAAAAAGCCCGCGACAGCATATACAGTGTTGGCCAAAATTGTGGAAACTTTTTTAAATTGTTATGTTTTTTAAGTTTGTATTCTTATAAAAAATTTTGCGTTCCACAAAATACACAAAGTATTTTATATAATTTTAAAGACAATTCAATACTGAATTCAAATAAAAAGATATAATTCATATGTTTGCAACGTAAAAAAAATTATGCTGCAATGACTATCGATATACATTAGATACTGATGATAGCAGTGAGTCATCAGAATTTAGTGGGGTAGTCTTTATTTTTAATTACAGCTTCACATCGATGTTTCATTGAGCTAAAAACAGTTTTAAGCTTTTATTCGTAATTACATGATGCCAGGAACAAATTATATCCTCAATTATTTCATTTTTATGTCATGGGAACCTCATTTGGACAAGAGGATTTGATAGAATTGAGGCCAAGACTGTTTCCTAGCCAGGACAATTACTCAATTGACTTAGAACGTTACCTGTCTTTCAATTACTTTACTGTGTGGCAGGGAGCAGAACCTTGCTGAAAAATAAATGGAGCATTGTTTGTAAATAGATCCCTGATGCAACTCAGAAGTTTGGGTTCTAGAATAGTGTCAATGTATTTTGTGACATTCCGTGTCCCATCGATGATATGAAGGCGACCGATACCATCTGCTGATATGCACGACTAAATGATAAAACTATGTGGGTACTCAACAGTTGTCTGGATGCAGTCAGGATGTAGCTTTTCTGCTGTTTTACGTCTTTCATATTTTAGGCTATCACTACCTAATAACGATATTTTAGTTTCGTCCCTCCATATAACTTGGAATTAATAATCATTTGTCCAATTAATGTGTTCCATTGCCCACTGTAATCCCTTTAGTGCTGCTGTGAACTGAGATACAGCTTATTTCGTGGAATTCCACCTTTTAGTCTTACATCTACTAATCTATCCTGATTGTTTTTGAACTGACAGAAACACCAGTATCAATCAGATCACTTCTGATGGCTGTTCATGAAATTCTTTTATCTATGAGACATAATATTTTTATTCTTCTGTCATCAACAGATGTGGTGCACCTTTTCCGGCGTTTTTCTGCTGAACTACCCACCTGTTTTGTAATTTAAACATAGGAAATACCACTTTCTCGTCTCAAATGTGTCCAAACTACTCTTTTAATTGATGTCATTGCTTTTTGCCTAAATATAATTGTTGTCCTCGCCAGGAAAAAGTCCTGACCTCAATCCTATCGAAAACTTGTCCGAATGAGGCACCCATGACATAAAAATAAACTAATTGATGATATAACTGTTTCCTGGCATCATGTAATAAGGAATAAAGAACTTAAAACTGTTTTTAACTCGATGAAACATCGATGTGAAGCTGTAATTAAAAATAAAGACTACCCCCACTAAATTCTGATAACTCACTGCTATCACCAGTATCTAATGTATATCGATAGTTATTGTAGCATAACTTTTTTTACTTTGCAAGTATACAAATTATGTTTTTTGTTTTGAATTTAGTATTAAATTCTCTTTAAAATTATATAAAGTACTTTGCATTTTGTGTAACGTAAAATGTTCTGTAAGCATACAAATTTAAAAAACATAACAAGTTAAAAAATGTCCACAATTTTGGCCACCGCTGTATCCATCTTTTATGTGTGCAGCAAAACTTTTCCTTTTATTTTTTCTACTCCAGGTGCCAGTGCACGGTGCTCGCTTTCAAGCTCGAGCTATGAAAATAGCTAGACTTAACGAAACGTTTCCACAAGCCGAACTGCGAAGACATGTAGAGGGGGAGCGTGAGGCAGATTACAATTTTAACATAAAATAAATATAACAGAAAGTGATATTAATATATTACACTTTTAGATATACCGGTGTATAACACGCCCTTTTAACACAAAAAATCGAAATTTGCGGGTGCACATTATGCGCCGGATATAAAAATGAGAGCTTTAAAAATGAAAAAAAGATAAGCATAAAAAAGAATTAGACTTCTACATAGATCGAACTATTATTTATTTAAAAGAAATGATATTCTTTATGAATTTAAAGGGTTGTAGTTCTAAAAGTATACTATTTTTTTCTAAAGCTTGGAATAATACCTCGAATAAATGATTTCAGAACATAAGAGCATTGCGCACGTATATTTCAGGTTTTTTCGTAAAAAAGGGGTGCGTGCTATACGGCGAATATACCTAAAAATTAAAAATTGTAGCTTAAAAGTATAAGTGCGCGTTATACGGTGGTGCACTTCATACGCTGGATTTTACAGTAAATTATTTACACTATTGTAAGTGTTCATTACACAAAATTTGTAACAATATGTTACTTTTGCTGAGCAGAAATCAGCTCAGGAAAGTGTTTTCAAAAATCGATCCACAAGAGAGTTACCGGAAGTTATATAAATAGTAAAAAAATCTTCTTTATCAACTATTAAATCTACAGACTTAAAATTTAACAAACATGCTTTTTTTGTTGTTCAGCTGAGATATGCAAAAAGCCTTTTTTTGTTTAATTTGCAATTTACGTAAAATTAATTCATTAGAAATTTCTTTATCCTTCAATCCGTATTGTTTCATTTTTCAATTCACCCGTGCAAAGAACGGGTATACCAGCTAGTATTTTATATATCGAAAAATTATCACGCGCTATTTTCAACAATGATTTCTTAAGACATTTATAACAAAATAAGTATTGAAGAAATAAATACTGATAAGTAGAAGGTGTTAAAAAATGTATCTATTCTCTTTTAAAAATAATTACAAAATAAACATACAATGACATACTCCACCGGTTTTTTTAATGTTCCATAAAGAAAATATTTAAGTTATTATTATTATTATTATTGCACAAATCAAACTTGTGTACCAATGTGTTTCTCACGCAGCACATCGAGTGTATATAAGATTTCTAGTCATGATCTATGAAGAATCGGGGAATCAATAGCTACTGTGTTTTGAAATTTTCAGTTAATATCATAAATAGGTTATTAAAAAGTGTTTTTTATGTGTCCCCATAAACAGATATCCAAAAAGACTATTTCTGGAGATTTCTGTCTTCTAAATTTATGTGTGCCTTGAATTATTTATCTTTTATTTATTTTCCCATTAACGTCTTTCAATGATCGTCGAATTTTAATGTGAATATTTAAACACTTAACACTAATAAAACCAAATTAAAGTCCCATGTATAAGGAAATATATAGAGAGAAATTGCAATTTATAGAATAGCTTTTACGAAACACTTATTTCATTTTTTTTTTCCAGATTTTGGATGCGATTTAAAAACACAACAAATGAAAGCATTACCGAAGTACCTGGCCAAAAAGTCCATAAAAACTTGGATGAAGAAGATATTGACGAAGAAGGTATGTTTTCCATTTTTTAAAATCAATTGGAAAAATTGCTTTTTTTTTTAATTTTTGAAAAAAATCTTTATTTAATAAGAGTTAAAATACAATCGATGGAAAATATTTTATTTTATTTTATAATTACCGTTTGACAAATACTAGTGGTTCGATTTAAATTATTACTATTGGCTAGAATGAATGACAAATAAGCATCATATTTGTGAATAAATAACATATTTTCTTTGAAACACGCATTTATGAGATATAAATGATTCATTTAAGTTGGGAAAACACAGTATATGTACACATTTGAAGTCAATGTTTGGTGCAGTAACTTTTGTTTTCAAAATACCTTGAATATGATCAGGCATGGAAGGATACAAATTTTCGCAATATTATTTTGTAATTTCTGTGTAATCTACCCTACCACTGCACATTAAAACTACGCAATAGTGCTCCATAGATATACTCCATAGATACTCCATAGATCTGACGAATTTCCAGACGTACAAATAGCATGTTACGCTGTGTGTGATTCTCTTTTATCACATCAAGAGACAGTTTCATGGATAAATGTGCTTTTAAGAATGATCAACATACTTAAACTGTTGTGGTTTTTTTAATGGGGAGAATTTCGCAGCATTAGATTCCCTCTATTCCCTCTATTCCCTCTATTCCCGTTAGAGCTCCGACTTAAAAGTTTAAGGTATCCGACTACGTTCGGAACTGTGATTTTAAAAAAGCGCATAAATGGATAATTTTCATGATATTTCGTGTCACTTAGATTAGGATACATGTATAAAATTGTTTTAAGGACATTTTGACAAAAAAAATTTTTTTTTAATTACAATATTTTGGCAAAAATTTAACTTAGAATAACCTTTTTTCAAAATGTTCTCCTTTTTTTGAAAAATGCTTTTATTATAATAATATTTTGCCTGTATATATCTCAGACCTCTGTACAGAGGCTCAACTATGATTTTTGAAAAATTCATATTATTTTCAGAGTTACAATCCATTGAAATAATTATCAGTGTTTTTTTCTTAAAATTTTTCCCCTCTGTTGTAGTAAAATATGGATAAATCCACTTCTAAGTTATATATTTCAAAAATTCTATTTCACCCTCTGTACAGAGGTCTGACCTATATACAGACAAAATTTTATTATAATAGAAGCATTTTTCACAAAAGGAGAATATTTTGAAAATGGGTCATTCTATGTTCATTTTTTGTCAAAATAGTGTACTTAAGTAATTTTTTATTGTAATACTATTCATAAAACAATTTTATATACATTTTCTAATCTAAGTGACACTAAATATCATAAATATTATCCATTTACACGCTTTTGAAAAATAACGGTTCCGAACGTAGTCGGATACCTTAAAGCAGCATTAAACTGTGATACTAGTGTTTCGAATTAAAATGAGATGATGATGTTGTCCTAGGCAGTCCATCCCTGAAACTTCGTGAAAAAATAGCAGTGTAATCAGTAATGTTCTAGGTAAATAATTTAGGATTCTCGCTGCTTTATAGGATTTCAAATTGACCCTGAATAGAATCCCATAGATTGCCTTTTGGCTTGGAAAGTTACTATCGTTTTACAAATCCGTTTGAATTGTTTTGACTGGCTTCCTTGATGCCAAAACTTTTGAGATATCCGCAGCTTGTCAATACACTTTTGATGAGCATTTTATTTTTAATCGTTTACTTTTCAATTAATTTAAAATTGCTAATTGATTTGGAAACTGTCGTTTGTATCAATTGCAATAGTACAGTCATTTGATGAATACTGCAATCTCCTTCACTTAGGAGTTTAATATATGGTTCGTACATCTCTTGTAGGCAGAGGGTAGTCTAGTGGTTAGAGCATCGGACTCCAGACCGGAAGGCCTGGGTTCGATGCCCGATGCCACCAAATACCCTCCGAGTACACACGGAGTACATGCTCGTGGGCTGAATCACGAGTGCAGGGGATTGGAGAAAATTGCCCTCCCCTTCAGTTCCATGCCTAAATTGAGAAGGTGGAGATAGGTAGTGGCGCCATCTATCTTCCCTTCGGGGGGAATTTTGCCGAGCTAATTCGTACTGTCACCTGTATGGTGGCCAAGCCAACGACAGGCGTACTTCTAGCCTCGTGCCACGATGAATTTTGTAGGTCTCGATCTGACTGTGTCAGACAGGTGGCATTAACAACAACAACATATCTCTTGTGAAATTCTTTTATGAGATATAGTCACTATTTTCAAACCTTTTACATGAGTATTGATTAACACACGGGAATCACAAGTATTAAATTGAAAAAAGGGCAAAAGCCCCCTGAGCAGGCGGCCAAAAATGATATTGGTGCCAATCTGGGCATCATGTGGGGGAAAAAACCACGTGAGTCGAGGATTGGAAATATTCGGTTTATAATGAATTTTACTTCAATCCATCGAAAGTTTATAAAACATTTTTACTTTTAGTATGTAAACATTAATTATTGAGTAATAATTGTGGTTTTTTTTGTTCTAACAAGAGTTTTTGATCTTAAAACACTAATATTTAATGAAATATTCTGCCTTCGAAATGCAATCTGCTTATACCTAAAAAAAAATTAGCCAAAAAAAGTTTTTAATATATATCGTTGAAAAAAACAACGCTTACCTTTTTATAAAGATAAAAAAAAGCTGACACCACAAGTGAAACCCTTTTAATGCGGCTCCAAATAGATGCAAAAAATAAATTAATCTTATTTCTTTTTCAGAAATCGAAAAAGTCTGCAAATACCCAGAAAGAAAAGAAGCTGTCGCTGCTGTACAAAGGCTTCTGACCAAGATAACCGGTATCATTCTCGAACGAACCATTGAAACAGAAAAAACGAAAAGTATCGGAGAACACCTTGTTTTGCTTCAAAAGGCATTGGCCCTTCTGGACAAAGATGGCTTAAAAACAATTCAGAATACCATTCCTGACTGGACAGCAGTGAAAGAATCTACTGAAGAAGATAAAATCAAAAGGTTTGTAAGTTTTTAAACAACCAATCCCTACGGTTTCAGAAAAGGGGAGTTATTTATAGTAGGTAGTATAAACTGGGAATGAAAAAATGCAATAGGTTTACGACTTTCGGAGATATAAAATGTGAATTCTTTTATTCTACTTTTTTATCCTCACGACTTCTATTTTCTTCAAATCGTCAGTCCAAATTTTGTGAATTATATTCCTGTTGATACGTAATTCACTACAGACAATCTAAGGCACATTTGATGGTAAGCAGTCATCAAAGTGCCGAAATTCTCAGTTGTTTTAGGTGTTCTGAGGATAGGTAGTCTTCTGGGACGTTTAGAAACATCCATATCCTAATTAAGCTTGCATCAAATCATATTTTAATTTTGGTAACGAATTTTGAGAAAATGAACAACTGTCTGAAATGTTTTGGAACGTAGACTTTTCATCAAAAAAATCTATCAGGTCTTCACAGCTTTTCCTACTTTTGCGAAATTCTGAATGCCATTCAAAAGTACAGGAATGGCACGTAGCAATACCCCTATATGTTATTTCAGCATTTCATAAATTGTGGATGCTGTTTCCTTTAATGTGAAATAAAATTTTACATTCAGTATTTGCTCCATCATGACATCCATAGTAAAAGTTATTACGGAACACTCGTTAAAATACAAACAATTTACGCTTTCAACATAAATTTTTTCATTCGAGGGACAAATCTGTTAAACTGTAACCTATAGGTTCCCGACCTTTTTTGAACTGGCACCTTCTTTTCTAGTGAATACTTCGATACCGTCCCCTCCCACTCTAGAGAAATTAGAGCGCACGTAATATATAGTGAAAACAAAAATGAAATTTAAAAAATTTATGTTACTATAATAAAATATATATATTTTTTAATTTAATCTTTTTTTTAAAGCCTCCAATTTTTTTTTACTTGCAAATATGAAACAGCTATCATAAAACGATCAGTATTAGAGTTTACTTTTGTTAGTATATAATCAGCGTGTTGTTTTTTGTTTAGTTTTTTTTAGACCACGTTTGGTTAATCTGACCATACCCCTCCATACCATCTCAAAAACCTCTAACTTACTCTGGGTCTTTTACTGCCCCCTGAAAGCCTCAAACTCCCCCTTGATGGGCGTTTGAGAACTATACGAAAACTATATGAGTACTATATGAATACTATATGAAAACTGTATGAAAACTATATGAACAAAAGAACCTATGCTGTAATTTATTCGTTCTTACCCTTTGTGATAGCCTCCCACCTGGGAAAGCCATCTCTTCATCTACTCGACATATTCTGTAGGGGTTAAAGATTGATGACCCAAGCTAGCCGTAAGGAATCCAATTTATTATTATCCAATATAATAATCAAAAACAATCTTACTATAGAGGGAAAATCAAGAGATATATCGTAGCGCAAAATCTTATGTGAACAAGCGCCTGAAATCCTAACCACTTTACTTTACCTAAAGTTATCTATGAATCCTAACTACCTTAATTCATTTGAATAGCTAAAGCCCGCTCTATAATTACGCGTCTAAGTTCAGATAGTTACCGTAACCGCACTGCGTTCAGCAACTCAGCTTCCTTTCCTCCTTCTTCCTCGATTACTAAACCTCCACTATATATCCACTAACTAATCTGCATATCAAGGTTTCTTCTTGAGAGGGATGGCTGTTAAATCACTCAATTGATGGCCCCAAAGATTCCCCAAGAGGATTAGTAGAAAAACTCCGTAAAGCCCCATCACACCTTTCACAGTTTTTTTTTGTATGCAGAGCTCTAAAATTTAACACAACCACTTTGTAAATACATATTACTGCTGTTGACTAAAATACAAAGAAAGTATCAAGGCTAAGCCGTAAAAATTATATTGATATCTATATTCTCTTTAGACAAATCTGGTTAGATACCTTGCCTCTTATTGGAACTGATTCAGCTGTGACTTTCATAACCGAATTGATAAAAGAAAACATCAATAAGCCTGAAAAAGTCATCTCTCTTTGGGAATCAAAGAATCTCTTGGAAGCACTCCCAATGAACCTTGTGAATCCAAACAGACACATTTTACAGTCTCTTATGGTAAGTATAAAAAACATATTATCACTTGAATTTCAATTAACAAATGAAATTTTTCACGTATTTTATATTATTTCCCGCTGGAATCGATAGATTTTCTGAATGCGAAAATCGTAGGTACGCATGTCATATAATTGTGTAACAGGCAAAAAAACTCTTGAGTATCTCAATTTGGCTTCAGTACTCTCGGTAAAATTAAATCACTGCAATATTTAGCAGCCGACGAAAGCTTGAATTAAAAATAAATTCACGCGTCCAAAATTGGTAGTGGGGCCTCCACTAGATGGTGCCGCCATGAAATTGCTTTCACCTTTGGGGAATTGCTATAACTGCAAAGGCTAAATTGCTAAAATGTAGGCTATTAGAAAAAATGTATTATTTCCGAAATGACAGAAAAATTCGGAGAAATATAACAAACTACTATATTTTAATTGTAAGGAAATATGTAGAAAGATACTACATCATTCTCTAAATTTCTAACCGAAAAGAAGCATTTTTAGATGCCTAGTAAAAATTAACTTTTACAATTGATAGATAAATAAATGTTAAAAATATTGAAAATGAATTCAAAATAAAGCAAGAAATACTGAATAATGCAAATAACGCTAAAAAATATTTTTTTAATAAAATTTAACTTTTTGATTTCTTTTATTGCTCTAAGTAAAAAATCAAAACTAAGAATAATGTAACTTATTTGTGAATTACAATTCCTTTGAATGATTCTCAGACTCTAACCTTAGCCATTAAAATAAATAAATTGAGTCGAAAATGAAATTAATACAGGGAAAAAAACTTGCACTTTCATAGAAATGTATGTTTTTGTAACTGTGGGTAATGGTGTTTTATATACCGGTAGATTAGAGCCCCATTTTGAGACACAAGAGACCACACACTTTCTAAGACTGAATTTTCTTGACTGAAATTGAAAATATCTGGGATGCCTTTCAACGCGCTGTAAGGGAAAGATTACCATTACCTCGCACTCCGACTGATTTGTTAACTTTTATCATAAATTGAAACTATAATGTCAATTCATATAAATGTTCGATTTTATATTATCACTCGCCAGCTCGCTCGTAGTTGGTTAGGCGCTGACCTTGTATGCTCAAGTATGAGGGTTGGACCCCAGCCCAAGTCGGTGGATTTTCAGGATGCAAAAAATCAACAGTGCCCATGTCGTATGATTATGTGGCATGTTAAAAATTCCTAGGATGCCTGTTTGGATTAGGTGCTCTTGGCAAAATTTCATTCCAATGACAATTTCGCATCGTCAGAGCTCAGGGAAGGGAGCCTGGGGAGGAAGCCTGGCTTCAAAAATACACTGTGGCAATTGGTTTCCACCTATATGGAGCCTCACTAAAAAGTGATACCAGCTCCAATGGAATGTACCTGGTCTCTAATGTTAATTACCAATCAGCAGTCCCATTTGAAACAAAAATAGTATCACTCTATTTGTTTTAGTAATACTGTAATTCACGGCTCACTTAATTCGCGGGCTAGCTAGCATGGGTACCTAACAGTCATGTATTAATGGAATTAGACTAAGTGTGTATGTATATATATATTGTAATTTCAGCTTTTCCCTATTATTTTTTTCTGTAATATTGAATTTTCCTTTTACAGTTTTAGAACTAATTGTTGCAAATATTTACATTCAGTGAATTTGAACATTAAAGAGTATTACATGTGTTTGTTTATGATTAATGTAAAAGGATGTAAAATTAATAGTGTAATTCAACTGAAAGTAAGACAGAAATGTCAATTTTTTAAGGAAATTAATGATTTCTAACCATGATTATCCGATTGTTTTTAATCTGTTTTTGTATCAATAAAATAATTTTTATTTATCTTTTTGGAAAATATTTCTTTATTTGAAAATATATATCATATATTTCTTATTGTAAAGATATCTTTCTTTCAAAAAGCTTGAAAACGCTCATGATTAATTTTTTTTCTATTACAGAGTATCATAGATATCCTTCACGATCGCGAAACTAAAGGTTATGCAATGTATTACTCTGCATCCCACTTGACAGTATCTCGAGTTATACGGATCTTATGCGCCAATGAGGACAGACATCCAGAAGAGGAAACCAAAGGCCAAAACTTAAACACAATGTTCAGGCATAGGGAGAGATGTCCGAAACAAGTCGTGAAGAAATTCATAACGGTAAAGATTTTTACACATTGTAATGTACAGTTTACGATGAGTTTTGATAATAGAAATAAAAAACTTACAAATTTCTTCCAAATTATTTTTAGGACATTGCTGCAAAGCTGAAAGTGACCACTGACAAAATGAAGACAGTAGTTTACATTGAGACTTTGTGTCATACTGGTCTAAGATCTGTTATTCCAATTGTAAAACCCTACGTTAACCGCCGCATACCTGGACTTACTCCAAGTTCCAATGATTTCGTTAGATCTACCACCATTTTTGCGCTTCATAATCTCGTTGCGAAACATCCTCTAGAGGCAAGTAGAACTGCTTTATACTCCTTACGAATATAGTGAAGGAAGAATTTGATCTGATAAAATTTTAAAAAAGAGACTGTTTGTATATAAAAGTATAAATTCGAAACACACTCCCAACACGTTTTGACAAGGCAGATATGTTCCTCCAAAATTCATGTGAAAAGACCATACACAAGAATATCGAATTGGCACATTTAAAAAATGAAACATTCCAAACTATTCAAAAACAGCGTACAACCTTTTATATAACGCATTATGATTTACTGCAGTTTTTTTTTTCATGGAATATTTTTGTTTATTTATTTATTTATTGAATCACTACACTTTGAAAATTAAGGGATATACATAAACAAACTATTCAAGTTTAGGAAATTTAATCCGTTTGAGCTAATTAATATTGATTAAAGATATTCAACTATAAAATTAATTATATACATTGTTCACTTAAAATAAATCTCATTAATATACAAAAAATACAACAATTACCTTTTGACAGAGTTTGGTTACCTGAAAACATACGTAAAAGCATTCAAAAAGTTATTTTTCTTGTAGTTTAATGTTGAAAGAACAAAGTTTTCTCCGCTCCTGTCCAGGGACGTATTAAGACTTGTTAAGGCCCTGAACCCCTACACAAATTCAGGCCCCACCTGTGACCCTTAAAAGTAGACATGACATAGCATACATTGTAAAAACTTGTATAAACAATAACTCGAAACAAATAAATCTGCATAACTTACAATCACACAAACCGGCTGGACCTACAGCCACCTTTTGACTGAATGAGTAATCATGGTGTATGGTGATAGGCCCAGGCCTATACATGGACTATGGTCATCCCATGTAGCTAATTGACATGTCATCCGAAATTCGCAGTTTTTCGTAGAATACAACCAGAAATAACATTTGACCGTTGGAATTATTTGAATCGTAATGTTGTTGTTGTTTCTTATGCCACCTGTCTGACGTAGTCAGATCGAGGCCCACGAAATTCATCGTGGCAAGGGGCTAGAAGTACGCCTGTCGTTGGCCTTGAGCACCATACAGGTGACAGTACGTTTTAGCTCGGCGAAATTCCCCGAAGGAACGATAGATGGCGACACCACCTATCTCCACCTCCACAATTTCTGCATGGAACTGAAGCGGAGGGAAATATTCTCCAGTCCCCTGCACTCGTGACTCAGCCCACAAGACTTCGGACCCACTGATTTAATTAGCACGTACTCCATGTGTACTTGGAGGGTATTTGGTGGCATCGGGCATCGAACCCAGGTCCTTCCGGTCTGGAGTCTGATGCTCTAACCCCTAGGCTACCCCCGTTATCTCATTAAAGCTGAATCAAGAACGAGACGAAACCCCCATTGTAACCGTAGACAATGCCTTAAGGCGTCCCTACTCCTGTCAGTCTATACGAAATAATAATAGAAGTTCATTTGTATTACTATTTTTAGTATTTTGTTTTTATACTTCCACATGTAGCCCTTTTCTATATATTTCATATAGTGCTTTTTATATTTATAACTACATAATTAGTAACATCACTCCAATTGAATGCGCAGATACGACAAATTGTATTACCAGTTTACGTCAACAAAACCGAGCCACCTAAAATAAGGACTGCTGCTTTTGGTGTCTTCGCTAGATCCTATCCAAGTCTTGGTGAACTTCAACACGTCGCTGTCGAAACATGGACTGAACCCAGTTTAGAAGTAGGAAGTTATGTGACAAACACTTTGGAAACACTCGGAAACACCAGTGACCCTTGTTACCAACTGACGTAAGTATCAAACTATTTACAGTTTATTGCGGGGGGGGATATGAAAGAATAATAAACACTGTGATTGTGTGTGTGTAATCCTCAATTGTCATTCAAAATTTCACTTTAAATCAATGTTTTCAAATGAATTTCCAGATTGTATTATTGTTTTAAGAATTTAAATAACCGGTTTCTTCATTCAATTCCTACTATTAACTCACACTCTCTATATATTTATTTATTTATCTTGGTGAAATTTTCAATAGTTAATAAAATACATTTTAAAGCGCTCAATGGAGCTGAAATTTTATATACATGATTATTTTGGATGATAATACAATAATTTAATTATAAGTTCTTAAAATTAATTGATTAAAACTAATTATTTAAAGAATTACAAATACAGGCACGTTGGCATCATTTTTGGCGACTTAGCGACCATTTTAGTGACTTGTGTCAAAACTTGAAAAGGTATTTTTTCTCACGTTTTAAAGCATTCAGTTGAACTAAAATTTTATATACGCGATTGTTTTGGATGACAATACGATACTTTAAGTGGTAATTAATTTTTATTAATTATCATTAATGTTGTGATTCTGCCCTATGTATATACTTATTTATATTAATTGTAACTATTTAATAAAAAGTAGCTAAAATAAAATTCTTCTTTGATGATCTAAGTAGGAATTGACTTAAATTTTTTTTATATTACTGTGTGTGTGTGTGTGTGTGTGTGTGTTTCAAATTATATCCGCTTCAATCATGAGATTACAACATTATGTGCCTGCAACAATCTGTGTTAATTATTTTAGGTTATAAAATGGAAATAAGTCGTTAATGCTGGCTGGTTTATCGTTCATAGCAATGACATGTGATCCTGCTAAACCTAAAAAGTTTTAATTAATGTCTATTTTTAGATGACGATGTCAGGATTTTTGTAACTCGAAATTCGATAATTCCTTGCTATTATTCTAACACTTGGTATTAGTTTTTATGATATTGGCAAGAAGTTTTCGAGATTGTGAAAGATATTTTCAAGATCAGAAATGCTTCGTTATATTGTGATTTCTTTATTTAGTCGAATGCCTTGTTTATTAAGAATTGCTATTAATTTTTATATATTGCTATAGAATAAAATACTAAAAATACACGCACGAACTTTGGAAATAGTTCCTTGAAATACATTGTCTATGACAAACACGACACGCACATACACACATATGTATATATATGATCACTAATCATATACTAAATTGCCATAAATATACTAAAACAAAGCAATTAAATAGCGATAGTAAAATAACAAACTCTTAGTCTTAGGAACTAAGATTGTGAGGCTAAATGCAATTTTAAGCACTACCAACCTTTCCAATACTTTTATATACTTCCGAACTGTAAAAAAGAGAAAATAGTGTAAAAATAAGATTCCATAAACTAAAGATAATAAATGTACTATACATACATTCATATATTTCAACCTATAAGGTATTAGCTTTTATCTAAGTGCTTATTTGCCAAAAGGAGCTGAATGTTTTGTTGTTTAAATAGATATTTTCAGATTTTATTTACATGTATAGCAGGTCATTTGGCTTTTTCACAGTAACATAAAGCTCTAATGATGTTAAATTTAGCTTTTTCTTTAATTCTTTTATTTTCTGGTTCAAAACAAAGGAAATTTTATTTAACTCTTTTTCTTTTCTTAGAAATTTTTTCAATATGTTCAAGTACCGTATGCTATTGTTGTAAAAGTGTTTTCGAGATAAAACCCCTAATTATAATGGGTTTTCATCTACTCACATTGTATTAATGTCAGGGTCAAAACTTTAAAAGCTTTATTTTCACCTGAAATTTTATATACAGGACTGTTTTGGATGACAATACAATAATTTTTAATTATAATTAATAAAAATTAATTGCTTAAAATCAATTATTTAAAGAATTACAGATACAGCATCGTTGTCATCATTTTTGGTGACAAAATGCGGCGGCTTGGCGACCATGTTTCCGATTAGGGCCAAAACTTTAAAAGCATTTTTTTCGTATTGTAAAGCACTCAATTGAGCTGAAATTTTCCATACACGATTGTTTGGGTTCACAATACGATAATTTAATTATAATTCATAAAAATTAGTTGGTTAAAGCTAATTATTTAAACAGTTAAATTTTACTCATAATTCCAATTGCTTAACAACGTGAAACATTCGAATATTGAAACCTGCAAATAAAACTATCTCCTAGTAAAATTAGATTACTACAACTAATAATTTAATAAATTCAACTTGACTCAACATTTCCTTTTTCGCTCTTAAAATTTAAGGTATTAAAAAATATATTACACAAAGTGTGAAGTTAGAAAGAAAACCCATTATTTTAACTCGTTTTCAACACTTTCTCCATTCTTACCCAAAAGTACGTTTTTTTTAATTAAATTTTATTAATTACAATGAATACTTAACAGCTAATTTTTCATAGGAAATTTTCAACAGGTAATGTATTATTTTTTAATCGATGATTCCCATTGCTGTTTAATTTCAGTGTCCATTTTTCTGTTTTAGCGCCCGACGTATCAAAAAAGTCCTGCCCCATGTCAGGCGATTCCACGTTGGCAAACATCATGCCCAGAATATTTACGACTCTTGGTTTGATAGTAAGTGAAAACATATATATCTTTTCTGCAATACTTCTTTTCAATAAAGAATTAATGTAACATTATCTGTTCATAAATTTTAAAAGTGAATGAAGGCTATTTAAATAAATTATCCAAATTCTGTATTAAAAATACAGTTAGGCCCCCAATTTAATGAATTCGTCGAGACCGGACATTTTTTCCCGTTAATTCGGGATTATTCGTAATATCAGTGTAAAAAAATTGCAAATGTTTTGCTCTTACCTTTTGAAAATTCTATAGCAAGCAATTACTCAAAAATATTTATAATTAGAAATTAAACATTCTTTATTCTACAGTTAAATCATTGCGCACCAGTTATAATTGAAAATTTTAAATTACTGACTAATAGATGTTTGACAATCTGTTTGATTCTTGACTCAAAAGAGTTCTTTCTCCGACTTTATGCAAAGAAGAAAATACTGCGTCATTTACATCTTGCTGCGTGAAATATGTTTTCGTAGTTTGAAAAAAACAATGTAAAGTATTAGAAAATGTAACAGTTTTGATAGGAGATTAATTATCAATGTCTGCCTACTTATTGGCTCAGACAAATCAACAATTTCCTTAACTTCAGTAGCACAGAATTTTCAGCAAAGCCGTACGTATATGTGGTGGTGGTATCTATATAAGCCTGTAACAACTCCGTACTAAGATGATCATTTTAGTATAGTGGATATGTTATGTGCTTACGAATCCGAAGGTACCTGGTTCTTACCTTCATTGGTGACCCTGGCTGAACTTCGAAGCAACACAAATCTTCACAGAGCAGATGTGGCGCCATCTATCCACCGCAAGAACAGCCAAAAAGCCGTCAAACCCGCATGACGCAGCAAAGCAAAGCTGTCAGATCACATGACGCACCGCAGCAAAGCCATCAAATCCATAATACGCAACACTAAAGCCGTCAAACACAAAAATGATGCAACAACAACAACTCACACGCTCGCCATAACTAAGATATCATTCGTTCGCCGACTCACTGGCAAGGGAGTGTGTGGCTGTGGAATCTATATAAGACAGTAACAGCCTCCGTATTAAGATGATCCTTTTAGTATAGTGGATATGTTATGTGCTTACGAACCTCCGAATTACGAATAGTAGAATTATGTGTTTACCAGGGGTTCTAGACTTCATATAATAAACATCACTTCCTTCAAGAACGAGAGCAAATGGTAAAAACTCTTAAAATATCCCCAGCGTTGTGGAGTGGGATAGGATAAGAAAGGAATCTCCTAACCCATCCAAAACCCACGCGAAAGATTACTCATCACGCATCTGCACCTGTAAAGTCTAACAACGGGTTGCACCTTTTCTAGTGGAAATTTGCTGCAAACAAGAAAAATCTTTTTCTGCTCCGGATAAATAAAATGTATCATTTGAAACAAAAAATCCATTTTTTTTAAATCCAAACTTGGAATAATTTTTTAATTTGGGGTTTATTATTCGTTAAATAGGGAAGAGGTCTTCATTTTTATCCGGGGAAAAAATTCATTAAATCGCTCTGTTCGTTAGATAGGAATACAACAAATTGAGATCGGACTGTATTACTTTTATTATTTATCAGATAAACTAGCAATATATTACAAAATTTCTTTTTTTTTTCAGCAATCCGTAACTTTGGGCTTGAACACCGCTATGAAATAACTCCAAGCAATGAATCATTTTTCCCTGCTGCAATGTACACTGCTTTCGGATACAATACAGACACCTTGAAGGACTACTTTTACAAAGTATGGGCAAAAATTTTCAGTACCTTTCTGATAATTTTTCATTTTTGATATGAAATGGCCTGATTAACATATTTTTTTACAAAAATCGATTTAAGTCAAATCCTCAAATAAACAACAGAAGTGTTAGTGAAAAAACAAACGATATATATTTCAAACAAATCAGTTGCGAAATTTTAAAAAAAAAAGAACACACACATATTAGTAAATGTTTTGAAAATTAAATTTCTTCAATACTTTGTAATTTTTGTTTGTTTTTAATTATAATAATTGCTTTCATTTCTATAGATAAGTTTTCATGAGTTCTTAATAAAAAAATCATCTCCAAATTGTGTGAAAGTTTCAATTTTAATAATGAAAACTAGTAAGAAGTTAATTAAAAAATATGAAAATCGATCACAACTTGAAACTTGTGACTGTGGTTTAAAACATACAATTCGTGCACAATGCGCAATAAGGCTGTCAAACATTTAATAAAAATGTTTAAAATTGTTGAACAAAGTTTTTGTGTAGAAGCATACAATTAATCCTCACGCTAGAATATTGTTTAAACGTGCACAAATATTGTCGCAAACTTTCATAAGTGAAAAACAGCCAATGACTTCAATTATTTGAATAATAATAAATTATTTACAATAGTACAAAACGTACTCGTTATAAACCAGCTTTACGATGTTCCACTAGCAGGAACACACAGAAAAAGATCTCTTTCATTGCCGTCAATGCACTACCATACTCTGATTTCGACTGCACTCTCTTCTGAGCTGCCCTAGCATTTATTACAAAGGTCCCAAAGACAGACGCATGGCAATTCCTAGAAGGACTTGTCGTTGAGCTTTGTCGATGAATCCCTATTGATATCGTATTTTTCACAAAACTTGTCACAAATATGGAAACTTAGGTCATATCTTCCATGGTTGCCATAAGATTTTTCAAGTTCCCGTTAGGAAAAGCGAACTTTGCCAGAAAAGCTCAAATTTCCGAAACAGAGAGTATTGCTGCAGGGAAAATAGCAATAGGTGGTGTGTTTCAATACAAACTAAAAATTAGATATAATGAAGCATATTGAAATCGTTTGTTTATATTCGAAGTGACAAAATTTCTGTTATACTATTCGTAATAAATTGGGTTTTTTTTTTTTTTCTTTTAGTTTGCTCTGAATGCCCAAGGTTTTACCTCACGAAATTTCCATGATGCTTTCCTGCAATTATTCAACCTGAGACCAAGTGAAGATATTCCAAAAGTGAAAATTCCTGAAATTTTCCCCGAGGTAATTCAAAAGAATTTTCCCACGATTTTCTTTAAAAAACGAGAAAGCACTTTTTTAAATAATGAAATTGAAAACTTAAAAAAACAGAATAAAAAATTTAAAATTTTGAGAAGCTACACAAAAATATGTATAAAATTTTAGATTAATTTTGGTTGTGTGGTATTATACAAGGAAAAGAATAGATTCTTTTATAGTTCTTCTCCTCCACTTGTAACCCTCCGCACTCGATGCCAAGAAGAATAAATATTAACAGTAAAGAAACCAATTTAGCTACAGTGTTAGGGTCAGCAAATTCCCGGTGCTAATGAGGAATTTCATTGGTTATTTACAATTTTTTTTATATTTAGTAATTGTACTTTACATTCGACACGGTGGCTTAGAGGTAGCTTCCCGCCTCGAAAGCCGGAGGTTTAAGGTTTGATCCCGGCTGGAGCCGATAGATTTTCTGGATGCGAAAATCGTAGGCGCGCATGTCATATGATTATGTGTAGGATCGGCTCTAGCAGTTTTGCTGCCCCGGACAAAAATGGAAAATGCCGCTCCTCTCCCTAAAGCAAACAATTATAATTAAAAAAGATAAATTGTTCACATAGATACACACCAATAAAATTCGAATAATTCTGGCAAACAAAAAGGCAACATAACAAATATATATAACACAAAATGATTTGAAATTAAGGACATAATTACCTGTTATTATTTTAAGCGAGGCCATTTCAGCAAGCCAATTTCTTCGAAAAAGAGTCTGATGATGGTGGGGATCACAAGCGTTTATTTTAACTTATTGTATAACTACACTTAAAATTAAAATAAAACATCTCTTGTGGCTCTCTATCTTCTAAAAACTTTTATTACCCAATAATATTTCAGAAAATGTATCAAGTTTTTAGTAACAGAAAAAAATATTTTCCAAATTCGATCCAAATGCCGCTATTAAAATTTGCCACCCCGGGCAGGAGTCCGGTTTATCCGGCCCTAGAGCCCCCTGTTATGTGTACGTAAAAGAACTCTTGAGTATCAATTTGGCTCTCGGCAAAATTAGAAAAATCAGAGATAAAACCTAAACATGAAATTTTTTTAATAGTTTTTAATAAGTTGAATTGTTAAATTTCATTCTTTCTTAAAGGCGCATGTTGTTCCAAGAGATCCTGAATTCTGGCGATTTACTGTCTTCCAAAAAATGTTCTACATAAACAGTTATTATTATTATGACTCCGAGGAACATCAGACAGGAGATATTTTCCATTTGTGTGAGTAAAAACATTTTTTTTTTGTTGAAAACTTCTACAAAGCTGGGAGAAATTGTAAATTTTGTCTTTGGATATAAATAAAAAATACATAAAACATATCTTACAGACACATATCCATCTTAATTTATCCTTCCTTTCTTTAACTCATAAGTCTTTTCTCTTCATTTAACTATATATTCTCTATTTATTTATCTTTAGTTCTTAAATATTTCAATAATTTTTCAGTTCGATTTGCTCGAGCTCAAAACTACTCAATGATTAGCGCAACTGAACGGAAATTAGAATTTTCAGGTGCCAACGCCGAAGGCGTTTATACCTAGTATGAGAAGAAAAGGAAATCCATGATGAAATAATAAAAATCGATAACCCCTCAAAAGGAGGGGGGAATGAACGAGATGCCTACGACGCCACCGAACGAGCTGGGTGAAACAACCCAGAAACAGGTTGGTGACGAAGCGGCTTGAATGAAGGGAAGGTTCAGGAAGGAATCCATCGCGCCGAAAGATGTACATGTAGGGGGAGGTGACAGTCAGAACTGACCCTGTTTCGATTTGCAGTAGAGCATTTGGTGTTGTAGATGTTTGAAAGTAATGTTTATTTGTTGAGTTACGGCGGTTTGAGCGGTAGCTGCCATTTTGCTGTGGCATAGGCGTATTTCAATTTAGGATGTGGATATGTGAACATTGTTTGTGCTCGAATAATTGGATTGTCATGATTTTCGATAGATCTGAAAACATTCCTAGCTAACTTAGTGATGTAACTAGAAATTTTGGCTCCATGTGTAGGTCGTAGTGAATAACATCATTTCTAACGTACCAAGGTGCGTTAGTAATGAGTCGGAGTATTTTATTTTGGATAACTTGGATTTTTTTCATGTGGGTGGCAGCCGCTGCTCCCCAGACAGGAGAAGCGTATGTTATAATTGGGCGCAGAACTTGCTTGCATAAAATGACTTTGTTTTCAAGGGAAAGTGGAGAATTTTTCTGAGAGATAGTCGATATGCTTTTTGTAAGTTAAGCGGCTATCCATGTGTAGACCCAAGTAACGAACTACCGAGACCCACTGTATGTTGTCTTCAAAAAGAGTGAGTTGAAAAGGGGGGTCAATGACTCCCCATTTTCTGAATATTATTGCTTGAGACTTGTCAACGTTAATTGCAATTCTCCATTGTGTGAGCCAATCTTGTAACTTGTCAAGGAAGTTTTGCATGTTTTTAAGTGTGTATTTGAGCTGGGTACCTTGCGTAAGCATGGCGGAATCATCCGCGAACAGGCAAGTACTGACGGTGGGGTGTTCTGGGAAGTCATGTGTGTAAATGTTGTATAAACTGGGGGACAGGGAACTACCATGGGGGGTTCCACTTTGAATAAGTCCATTAGTAGAAAATGTGCTATTTACACGAACCCTGAAGGTCCTGTTGTGTAAATAATTGTGAACAATTTTAATTAAATATCCAGGGAATTTTTGAGTTTGATGAGTTTGTATGTGAGGCCATCTTGTCGAATGCTCTCTTAACATCTAAGAAAACACCGACAGTGTAGAATTTGTTTGCGAATCCTTCATTTATAATATTAGTAACTCGTATCAGTTGGTGTAGCGTTGAATGGCCCTCCCGGAACCCGCATTGTTCCGGGGGAATGCAATCTATGGCTTTGCAGTGCGTTTGAATTAATGATTAGCGGAGCTTTTCAACCAGGCTTAAATGTGAAAATAGCTGACCATTCTGATCAGCCAATCACTGAAGTTCCACTCAATACCAATGCATCCTATTTTTTACATCCAAAATTTTTCTCTCTTTAACTTGGATCTCTTTTCTGCAACGGAATTGTCTAGGCTTGCCTAATGAAACTAAGTAGAATGAGATGGGAAGGGCATATAGTAAGAATGAGCCCAAAAAGAAACAGCATTGAAAGATTTTAATGCAACTCTCTCTAATAAAAAAGACCAGAAGGAAGGCCCAAAAGGAGATGAAAAGACTGTGTTGATGAGCCCTTTGCCATTCTAAAAGTGAAGAACAGGAAATCAATTGCTGGGAGAAGGGCAGAATGGGAAAAACTTCTGTGGAAAGCACAGGCCCACAAAGAGCTATCATGCTCATACTGAATAAATGTCCGTGCGGTTTTTCTAATTTTTAGATAACTTTTTTAACTCTTTTTTTTTCAGTGAAAGAACATTTTTTCCATTACTTTACCGATGAGAATGGAAGAGTATCTGGTCACATAGTCCGGGTCTACATGCCTTCCACCTACCAAACAAAGGCTATTGGCCATGCTCTGCCTTATCCAGTGCAATTCGAAATGAGAAACCCACTTCTTCTGTCCTTGAAATTTGATATGAAGCCTACATCGATGGAAAACAGCATAGGATTTTCTATCGATATCATTCCCAGGTAATTGCTTAATTTTCTCAAAGAATTATTCTTAGGTTTATCATAATATTACAATTTTATTAGAGAACTCTATCAATTCTATGAATTGATTCTGATTAAGTACCAAAAAAAATGTATGCAAAAATAAATGAGCTAAAAATAAATGTTTAGCTAAAGAAGGAAAAGTTTCCTTTGGGATTCTGAATGAAGCTAATGTGAATATCTTTGCTTCATAATTATCTTGCAATCATAATTATTTTTTTCTGCAATGGGGCCGCGTATTGATATTTCTACCTTTGCAGACCTAGTACATTCCCCAGGAGCTGGTATCACTTTTGAGTGCGGTGCCAGTTACCGCAAGTAATTTTGACGTCCAGTTTCTTTCCCAAAGGCAAGGCACCTAAGCTCTGCCGATGCGAAATTTGAACTTAGGAAATTAATTTTGCCGAAAGCATCCAAGCCAAACGGACACTCTCAATGGATCTTTTTCATGCCGTATAATCATACGACATGGCCGCTGTCGATTTTCTGCATCATGCAAATCCACCGACTTGGGCCAGGGTCGAAACCGCAACTTTGAGTACAGAAGGCCAGTGACAAACCAACTACGCCACCCAGCCGGCGCAATCATAAATCTAAACAGTACATTAAAATAAAGCTGGCCAAGCATAAGATGATACCTTAAAATAAAACATTACACGCATTTTAAGATGAATATTCAGTCATATAGGCTTCCATACAAAGCTCAAGTATATTACTTAGTTTGGGGGTTGAAAATCGCTATTTCTCAAATTTTCTGTATTAGAAGCAATAGTAATGAAATTGTGGTATTATATAATACGCAAAATTAAATTATTATTTATTTTTGAGCATGTACGAGAGAGTATTAGAAATAATCGATATGGAAACTTATTTTTTATTTAATCTGTAAGTAGTCACCATGCAAAGCGATATATTTTTCATTGACTTTTTTTGACCTTTCGAAAATCAACATTGCAGAATTTAGCACACTGCGTTGAAAAACTTTGTTCCGCCTTTTGAATAACGTCATTTTTTTCGTCAAATCTGCGGGCTCGCAATGGGCTTTTGAGTTCTGAGAATAAAAGTCACTTAGAATGAGATCAGGAGAATAGGAAGAAAGTGGCAAAATTATGTAACATTATTCGTTTTAAAATTAATTAAAATCTTTCCTCGATAGATATATTGTTTTGTGAATAATTATTAATCAAAGTGTCAACTCCGCACAAATGCAAAAAAAAAAAAAAAAAAAAAAAAAAAAGTTGCAGAAATTGTCTTTAAAAAAGTTATTTAATATGTAGAGGATTTAGTCTATCATTTTGGCATAACGCCATTTAATAATTTATATAAAATAATAATTATCAATAGGTTCTTTAAAGATAAAAAAAATTAGAACACATACATAACGTCAACAGTAAAAAATGTTGAAAACGTTTATGTTTATTAATATTTTATTATGTTATTACTTTATTATGTTGTTATTTTATTATGTTATTATTTCATTACGTTTAAAACATCCGCAATATAATTGCAGTCCTAATTTTTTTTTATTGTCAGCTTAAACCGCTTGTTAAAATATTAAAATCAATACTTGTTTTAAATGCTGAAACATATAACGTATGAAAATTGTTCTATAGCGTCTACTACTCAACTCTGTATTCGAACCAGATCTTGAATCTCGGAGACTGCAAGCACATTGGTGTGTATCACGAAAAGAAAATAGCAGCCACATATCCTTTCAAGGTCATTTTGATCGTTGAGAAAGATGGCAAAATGCACGTAGCTTACGAATTCCCAGAACTTAACAAAAATATCTTCACTTATACCTCTGAAGCTGGAACTTATGCAGGAAAGAGGACCATAGAGGAGCTGCCTTATATGAAAGAAAGAAGCGCTATCAAGACTATTCCATCTCAATTTGTGGTAAGGTCATATTACCTGAAGAACTTATTTTTAAGGGAGGGGGGTGATATTTAAAATTCTGAACTGGAATGAAATAAATTTATAAATTGAATTCATTCAACTAATTCCACTTAGTATTGAAGTTGCTACATATATTGCAAAATTTATTAATATATATTAATATATATATATATATACTGTATTTATTCGAATCTAAGCCGCCATCAATTCTAAACTACATCCAAAATTTTCAACTTGTTTTTGTGAAAAAATCAAAAATAGCGTATAATAGTAAAAAGCAGGAAAAAAATTAGGATATTAAGAAATCCGATGTTTACGAAATTAAAAAAGGAGTATTCAAATGAAAAATAATTGTAAGAGTGAACCAATTAGTACCAGTAGAAGTTACCAGTATTGAAAACTTCTAAATATACATACATGAACCTGTAATTGCTTTAACCGTCAGTGTCATGTTCAATTTCCTTCGTCCAGCAAATTTTTCCGCCTACTATTCTATGCCGCCCCCGATTTTCAGTAGCATTAAAACAGGAAAAAAAAGGGCGGCTCAGATTCGAATAAATGCGGTATATATATGCGGCATATTTTAAAGCCGCCTCCATTTAAATCTCATAAAATATGACCAAATTTGGAATATATTTGCAGGTAGAAAAACATATTTCAATATTAAAATAAGATTGCGTGGTTTGAACAAGTACAGATAACCCCTAAATAACACGAGAGTTACATTCCAAAAAATTGCCATGTTATGCGATTCCGTGTTATACGAAGCAAAGAACTAGTAAGAAAGGGAGGGGAGGAGGGTACAAAAATTTATAAAAACATATGCTACTATATTTTTACAATTAAGATAAATATCCTTATTAAAATTTTCTAACTAATTAACATTATTATGAATTATAAAAAAATGTTTTCTTCCTCATCACAATACATATATAAGCAGCCACTTCTATTTTTCTTTTAAAAGATATTCTTTTTTGTTTGTTCAGTAGACATAGCTTATGGATACAAATTACTCATAAAAACGCAATTGTTATTTCTTAGGAAAAAGGTTGAGTACTACTTACTCGGAAATTTCTAATCTACATAGCTAAAAGAGAGACACAATTAAAATTTTAAAGTGTTCTTAAGTATTGAGTATTCTCGAAAATTCTGCAGGAAAGTCTTATAGCACATGCGAGCTCGAATGAAAGATGAGATATCTTTCGCGTACTAAGAAGCTTTATCACGTTTATTGAGCTGTTACACGGGAATTTTTCCCTAATTTCAAATTAGATAAAAATAGCTTTTAATATTTTTTTATTACATTTCATATTGAAAGGGGCTTTCTCTCTCGAACCGTGTTAGAGGGAATTCGTGCTATAATATCACCGTGTTATACAAGGATATTCTCGAAACCGGTAGGAGTGAATCCGTGCTATAGAATATAAGTAAAGAAATACCGTGTTATATAGGGCTTACCTATGTATCCACATTTATCATACAGAATCCATGTAAGTTGGGAATAGTTTATAAATGGGAATTTCTCACTTTAATATGTAAATATCAGTTTAATGTAACTATAATGTAATAGAAGAAGTAACGGAAAAAGCAATGACTAATGCAATACCATCTACAGGATAGTGATTTTAATTACCAGTAATAATTTTCAATTTCGTAAATATTTTATTTTTCAGAAAGAAGACAGATTCGGCGTTCCTGGATTCCCTCTTTTCAAGATCAAAATCCTCACTGAAGACATCGCTTTGGGTAAAGAAAGAATCCCACAGACCACATCTAGAATAGTAAGTATGTTGGTCCAGGACTGGATGAACGCAGGATGGAGGCGAAAATCCATGGAGATTAAGAGGATACCTGATGAGCGGTTCTGGACTCCAGACACCAAGGTAATACAATGCACTTTTCTCATGATATATACACAGTTAAACTTCATTAGATCTGAATTGCGTACGTTCAGAAAAACTTAATCATCTATCATTTATATTTAAAAAAAAATAATTTAAATCCAGTATCCAAAGTTGTATTGTTTCTTATATTAAATGTACATAAAAGCGAATTTGCCGAGTGTGTTCCCATTTTAATTAACATGTTGATTATTTGGTGGTAGTGGCTTTGGTACAATTGAGTAGGCTGGATACTTTGACATCTTGGACTATTTCACACGTAGAAAAATTTCACACACAAACACAAAGTAGAAGCGACATGGCACAAATAAGCAGCAGCAGACATTAACGGAACCTAGTGACAAACACAAGGAGAGGCGTGAACTTTTCAGAGAATCTTGGCTTTTAAGTGAAACATAGACCGGAAGTTCCAAAATTCACATGACTTCCATCGACAGATCTTGGGATTGGTGGACTAATATCGTACGAGATGATTACATCAGGAACGCTGAGTACATAATTTTACAGTTTAAAAGTCACAATTACATCCCGTTAGATGGGTAAACTGTTGCACGAAAGTTCTAGAGGATCAGGACTATTACTACTTAAACAGCTTTTAAGATGAAATTAACGAGAACAGTTGGACCTCTATTTAACGAATTTGAAAAATATTAAGATACTAAAAATATTAAATTGATAAATTAGCTAGCTGTTGAGGCAATTTATCCCATGACTAATTAACTACCAAAAATCAACAAAAATGCATTTTAAGAAAAATATTGGTGCCCTATTTAACGAATTTGATATTAAGATAAATATTAAATTGATAATCTATTAGCCAAAAATTTTAAGTTCATGCATAACGGCGTCATTTAAAGCTATGAACGCTTTCAAAACAGACGTGGAAAAAATTTGCATACATACTTCTTCTTACTAATATCCCGCACTTATTCTAATTTTCCAATGTTAAGATCAATTAGTATATATATATATATATATATATATATATATATATATATATATATATATATATGACCCTCTAGCGGCCATTCTAGAAATTACACTTCTGACACTACTGCACACAAAATATTCACTATTTTGAAACCTTTTATGAAATCACCTGAATTTCGGCATCTTTTGAGATATGACACTGTTGCTCGGAAGTAGCGATATATTCAAAAGCACTAAGACCCCTAAAATTTAAAAATTAAAATTTCAAAACTTCGGGTATTAACAATTGTAATACTTGAAAACTACCAATATTCAAATATATTGAAACACTTAAGCAGCTGAGTATGTAATAGATCTTAAATATTAAAAATCATAAGTAACTCACCAAAGAGCTTCTTAGTAAGATCTTAGAGAGCTAAGCGACTCACTTATCTCCGTAACAATTATATATATAGATATGAAATTTGGCTAGCATGTTTCTGTTGTTGAGTAGAGATCCGTTACAAACGGGTTTTGCAAAAATTCTACTCCTAAGTGGAGAGCTCTGCAGGGGTGTTATAGATAGAAATTCAAGTTTTTTTAATTATTAGACTTAAAAACTTCACATTTGGCAAATATTTCCCTTCTTTTGAGTAGAGATCCGTTAAGAACGGGTTTTCAAAAAATCGTCTCCCTGGGAGGTTGTCTGGTTTACGAGCCATTATAGATAGAAAAAATTACCATTTTTAAGTTATTAGACCGACAGACCTTAAATTTGGCAAACATATTTCTTTTGTTGATTAGAGATCTGATAAAATTAGGGTTAGTAGAAATTGACCCCGAAGCGGGGGTACGGAAGTGTAAAAAAATCCGTTTGACATATTAAATTACTTGTCCTTTTTAAATCAAAAAGCGAAATCTAAAATATTTTTCAACACATTAAAAGCTTAACAATAAGACTACTTAGATAAAAATGATTTAAAAACAGTTTAGTGAAAAAACCAGAGAAGCGGGAAGTTAATGGCTAAGATATATACATGGAGTGGCCAAATTATTATGATCATTTGAGCCTTTACGTGGAGATCAGCTATAATCACGTAGTTGCCATTAGAGGGCGAAATAGCGATTAATTGGGAATGCAGGAATAGTAAAGCATCGATTGCCTTAAGTTGCTTGCTATGAAATAGGGGTAGCTGTGTTTGATTGCGGGATGATTGTAGGTACTCGAAGCGTCGGAATCAGTATATGCAAAACGGCTGCACATGTGAAGTTTTCGAGAGCAGCAATTATTAATATTTACCGAGAGTGGATGCCCAGGTAGAAAACTGAGTCTCAACGTCAGGCTTGTGGTCGTCATAGGCTACTAAAGGTTCTCTCGAAAAGGAGAATAGCAAAAATTATTCAGTCCAACAGAAGAACAACCGTACTTCAAATTGTGGGAAATCTTAATCAAAGAGCAACTGAGAATGCCTCTGAACGAACTGTTCACCGGACATCACACCATACAACGATGGTCTGTTCGAAAGTCTCCACTGTTGGCCTGGAAAAAGAACAGACGACTCCAGTTCGCAATGGAGCACCAGGATTTGGCTGTAGATGACATGTAAAAAAGTCATGTGGTCCAAAAATCAGATTTTCAATTACATCATGTAAATGGAAAGTTGCGAATATGGTGAAAACAGAATGGAAGTACGAACCCCATCTGCACTGCCACAATTATTCAAGCTGGTAGATTGAAGTTGGTAGTGAGCTGGTATTATGGTTTGGATGATCTTTTCTTGGCATTGCTTGGGTTCTTTTATTTGCGTGAAAGAATGCCTGAATGCCTAAGGGTATTTAAGCTTTGTAGAAGATCAAACGCATCCTTTTATATCAATAAAATACCCTGTGAGAGAAGAATACTTTCAGCAGGGTAATGCTCCCTGTTACACAGCTGGTATTGTCCCCTGATGGTTCAAAGAGCATGACAGTAGCTTTAACGTACTTAGTTTGCTTACACAGTTATCATATCACAATTCAGTTGAGAATATGTGAGACTGAACGGGGCATCTGGCAGCTGGATCCAGTACCATCCAAACAGAAGGCATTGGACAGTTCAATTCATCGTACATGGTCTTCAATTCCTCATACCACCTACCAACAACTCATAGCTCTCATGTCAAGAATAATCCATACAGTATTAAGAGCAAACGGTGGTCCAATATTGTATTGAGGGAATGGTCATAATAATTTGGCCACTCACTGTATATAATTCTTAGACCTTACAAAAACATTAGCATTCTATAAATGAATTATCTGCGAGGTATAATAAAATTTCGTATTCCTTAATTCAAATTTATTCTTAGAAATGTAAATAAAATTTCAGAACTGAAAATTTTGAGTTTATTTTTTAAAAATATTTTTAACAAGCATGCAATTTTATAGGTTGAATTGATCATCAATCACACTCGAGAATTCAAAGTACGTGAGAAAGAACCAGTACCTGAAGATGAATGGGTGAAACAAGTGGACTTCAAATCCGATGAATCCAATTATAAGGCATATGGCAAAGCTATCCATGAACGTGTTGTAACTATAAGTCACATTAAAGATGTACTAGATATCAGTGTCAAATATGCACTCAGCAAAACGGAAGACACCAGAACTAATTTGCATGTGACTCATCGACACACGCTGGGTGGAGCTTTACATTCTTTCCATATATGTGCTACTTCTATGATTCCAAAACTACATACAAGCCTTGAGGTAAGAATTTTAAATCCTCGCCAGCCAATTTAGTTTAACTGGTTTTATTGGTGTCTTATTTAGCAATTTAGACAGAGAGGTCTAGTTTAAATTCAAATAAATCCATGCATTTATATATTTAATCCATGCTTATGCATGATAAAAGTATTAATTTTTAAACTGTTGCTCAGCATATCACTTGATGGCACTTCATTTGCTTAAAAAAAGGTTGTAATAATATTTCTAATTAATATAGCGTGTGCTTGAAAAGTATGGCTACATTTTATAATATTAGCTGCAGATATATAAATGTGGTGGTGTGATATCTATATAAACTAGTACCAAACATCACGCGAAGACAATCGCTTAACTACAGTGAAAGGTCTATCGTACGGAGGTTGTAATGGTTTTGAAATAATGCTGACGTCTGCGCCATAACAACAAATATCCCGTCCGGGTCACCAATGAAGAAAGAAGATTCGATCTGGGTACCTTCCGTTCCGAACACAAGTGCTTTATCGACCTCTCCAAAACGATCGTTTTCGTGTGATGTTTGGTACTAGTTTATATAGATATCGCACCATCACATAAGCAAGCAATGATATTCATATAAGGTTTCTTATGTTCCATAAAGAAAATACCGAAGTTTTCTTACAATGTCTTATTACATGATTTCAATGTGCGTACTAATAGTTGAGAGCAACACATCGAGTCTATATGAGATTTCTATCCACGTTCTATGAAGCATTGTAGGATCAACATTTTGAATGGCCTATGTAATTTCTCTTTTCAATTCATCAGTGTTACGAGTCGGAGTTGGTAATGACAAGAAAAAGTTCGAAGGTGTTATGTCTAGAGATTTAGTTGGTCGTGGTATTGAACCTCCTGTTCCCATCCATCGCCCGGAGAACTTTTCCTCTAAAACTTTTCTCACCTCCAAACGCCAGTGTGATGGTACCCTATTAACACTTTACATGCGTTGAAGATTTAAATTTGCGATAAATCGTTCTACAACTTGTGCTTGTTCTTTTGGCGAAGCCGTTACGAACCGTGGACGTTGCACCATGTAGTTTACATTTCATTCATTAAACAGTAATTAGGTATCCAAACACGTTCGGAGTGCATTTTTTTAAAGTAGTATACTAAAATATTATAAAATACTTTTTTAAGAATCCATACCAATATAAATAACAATATTTTAAAAAAATTATCTAAATTTTACAAAAATCACAATAACAAGTTAAATCTTAGCAATACTTTTGAAAAACCTCAAAGCAATTTGAGAAAAAAGTAATAAACATCTATCTATAAAAGTATTACTAAAACAAATTAGATGCATTTATCAAGAAAATGTACTAAAATTTTAATGTTTTAGTAAAATTGAAAAATTGTAGAGATGCTTAAGTAAATATTATAAGAAATGTGACATTCTTAATGAGACCATTATTTAAATAAAGACCATAACTCCAAAAATATTCATACAATAAGAAATATATTACTACATTCTCTAGAAAATAATAAAAATATCAGGTTGAAAAAGTTTTATAGAAATACATTTATAACATTTTAGTTATCGGACTCACTATGCTAGATTCTGAAAAATTTAAAAATACTCACTTCTGGTAGATTAAAGACCCATTTCTGGTTTTTTCTAACTTTATAAAATTGATTGTAACTTAGCTTCTAGGTAACGTAGAAACAAAACAAATATGTTTTGAAAAGCTAAAAGATAGCTCTATTCAATAAAATAAAAATAATAAAATATGTGTTTTGACCAAATTTGGTCATTTAAACGTGTTCGGATACCTTAAGATTCATACTAGGGCAGTTTTAAAAACTCTTCATTCAGAAGGTATAAATATACATAGACTATTGGAAATACTTAAATAAGACAAGTTTTGAATTGTTTTGTAAATAAAAGAAAAAGAGTATATCGTAATAATAATATGTTAATAATAATAACCACTTAAAAATCATTTTGAAGTTGTAACGAATTCGATTTGTTTGTAGTGAAAACATATTTACTCAATTAAGTTAAACAAATTAATCTCTGAATAATTAATAAATATTAAATTAAATTAAATACGTGCAGCGATTTAACTTAAACAATTCAATCCATATTAAAATAAGTTAAATACGTGTACCGATTTAACTTAAGCACCGATTTAACTTAAGCAATTAAATTAATATAAAAATAAATTAAATACGTGTAGCGATTTAACTTAAGCAATTAAATCAATCTCTGAATAATCAATATTAAAATAAATTTAATACGTGTAGGGATTTAACTTAAACAATTATAAATCAAACTCTGACATAAGGACTATAATGATAACTATTTATCTTGCGATCTGTAAACAGCAGTCTTCTAATAAGAGGATCTGATTCAGATAGACTTGTTGTTAATCTCTTTTTCTAAAGTTTCTCTGTAACGTCATCTAATTCTTTTATACTTCTTTTATATTCTTCTTTCCCGTCCACTACACTTCTACAGAAATAGTAACATATATTTGGGTTCTTACGTACTATCGCAGCCAGGCTAATTTTCAAGATAACTCACCAAACTGGCAACCCGTATCTCACACGGGTCATAAGTTCGAAATTGGCAACCATGTTCTTTGTTTATATTTCTCCGTTTGCAGCCATTCTAAGCTTAATTATTCATTGATATGGTAAGCTCAAATACTAAAATGCGAATTGGGATTTACTAAATTCTTGAATAATAAAATTAATAATAATAATTTAATTCTAAAGAATAATTATTATTATACTAACTTAATTATTGTTATACTACTTTATAAAGTAGTCCCAAAGGGATAAGTTAAGGGAAATGTGCGTGAAAACCCGTTTCAAGGTTCTGAGAAAAATAATTTGATTTTAGTGGAAAAAAATTTTGTGATGGAAAAAATGAGATTAATTCACTGATATTAATGATTATATAAATAGTTCCCTCTTGAGTAAAAAAAATAAGCAAGATTGAGAAGATTCCAGTTATTAAAACTAAAGGAAAAAATGGAAATATATATTTTTAGATGGAAATATATATTTTTAAAAAAGTTACATGAGATATATCAAATATGGGGATGAAAGTTATGAAAGACAAATTTAAAAAAACACGTTCATTTTTGTTGTTGGAGTAAAATTTTTTTTTTGTAATCTTTAAAAAAATTCTCAAATTTTTTTTGACTTCCAACTGTGCTTGCTTTTAGATGATTTTCCCAAAATCGTGTTACGAGAACAAAGTTTCTGTCTATGTAAAAAAAAGCTTTTTGTGATGCTGTAATAAATGTATTTATACATTAGGTGTTATTAGTAAAAATAGGTCAGAAAGAGCCGATTTGTTTTCAGCACTGATGTTATAGATATCAAATATATGGTCACTAAGTCACCAACATTGTCGCCAAGTCACCAATTTTGGTCACCAAAAATGATGCCAACTAGACTGTATCATCAATATTTCGCCAAGTGTCCATTGAAGACAAATGGCTATTCTGCTTGGGTTTACGTCGCACCAAAAAAAATAAAATAATCACATAAAATAATAGAAACTTACTCGTAGAACATTCAGGCCCTGTACAATGGTTGTTGTTGGAGTAAGATTTTTTCTATTTAAAAATTTTAAAAACAAAACGTAATCTTTATTCTTACACATATTAATGGAATTCTTCATAAAAGAAAAAATAAAAGCTACAATTTTTATACTTTGACTTCCTCCAAAACATGTAAGTTGCCTCTTCTTTAAAAATGAAGCGATTAGAATGGAAAAGTTTCTACACAGCTTATGAAAATTTAATGGAAAAAATAAAGATTTACTTAGAAATCAACTAATAACTATTTTCCTTTTTTGTTGCTTCAAAAAAATCGTATCTGTTCTTATTAACTGAGAACAAAAGTTTATGTCTATAAATTATTTTAAAGTTTAAAAAAAATAGAAGATCTTTTGTGTGATTTCTCACTTTTATAATGCCAAATGTCATCTAAAGTTTAGGCTGTTGGTCGATACAAGTCTTTGGAGAGCATGCTGAACAAAAATAAAAAAAAATTATATACCCAATATCAAGTTTCAGAGCTTCATTTAAACCAGCAACACTAAACTTTCAATCGGATGCTTAGCGAAAAATTTTCTTACCAGAAACTCACAAAATTGAAGAAAATACTAACAATTGTAGCATGAAAGACGTTAAAGCAGGAAAGCCTCAATCAGTACACTGTCTCAGAGCAATATACGAAAGAGCTATTTATAACCACTGGGATATTCGCTGCCAATGGAATAAGGTGGGTAATTTATTTTTCGTGCCACACACATTTCGAAAATTGATACGTAGGCACTATAGACTACATAACCGTATATGGTATGAAATTGACTGGAGAAGACAACTAATTATCACGCGCTTTTATAAGCTTCCCCTGTACGTAACGGAATCTTTGAACTCGATTTTTACCCACTTTAAAAAGTCAGATTAATTCGAAATTTTGCACACTTGTCAAGGACCGATGACAATATAATAATTTAATAATTTTGTTCCATTGTCTTGATCAGGATCATCAAGATTAACGATTTCCCATTTCCGGATTTGGCAACTAATTCTATATCCCATTTCCAGATTTGGCGACTAATACTAGATCCCATTTCCAGATTTGCGCAGACTAAAAGGTTAAGTTACAACACTAAAGCGAAAACTCCATTGGGTATTCCAGATTTTTAAAAAATGATGCATCATCAATCAATAAATGATTGTTTAAAAAACTTTTAAAAAAACACGCTTTTATTGTAGATCTAACCAAAAAAAATGAAAAATAAATAATAGTTTTAAAAAACTAAAAAATACCCTTTTTTACAGGTTTAATCGAACTAAAAAGTAAAAAATAATTCTTAATATAAGAATAAAATGATCCACGAGAAAATGAATGTCATTGTGGTAAAATCGTGGAGTGCTTTGTACTACATTTTTACACTAACTCTGTATTTCGGAATAGAACTAGTAAGAAATTGTAACAATTGATATCCAGCACCTCACGCCGCCAATAACGCCAACTTGTCAAGATTTTAGCCGACGAAACCGAAAATACCGATCAATGTTTAAAAAAATCTATTTTCAAGACTTCACATGAAGTCTTGAAGCCAGTTAATGAATTTCGTAAATAAATTTTTTGCTGAAAAAATTAGCGATTTGATATACGTTAAGCATAAATCAGCCATGTAAAAAAAAATGCCGCTAGACCTTGAATCGTGTTATTTCAAAAATGTGTTAAGTGATATTTGGATTTATATTTAGCTTGCAGCAACAACGGCAGATCTGAAGCAAAATTCAATGTTTAATGTATGCAGAAAAGAAATGCAAAAAAGTTATCTTTATTTATATTTTTTGTACGAATATAATTATAGTATTGTTTAAAGGGAAATGTACTAGTATCTTTGCCAGATACCTCCCAAAGTTGCATAACTGAATCAGTCAATAAGCACATTACCCATGAAATATTTGATTTCGAGGGATGTGTATTCGCATAGGAAGCCTGAGTAAGAATAATGTTTATTACATTTCAGGAATTCCCCTTAACAGTACAAAACATAATATATCAAGCAGATCTCCTTTTGAAAACGGCTCTCTCCAGCCACATGACGACTTACAAAAAGCCAGCTACTCAAGGACTGCACATAGATTTCACTTACATCGACAAGTTGACAGATGAACCTGTGTTTGATGTTAGTATTGTTAAACCAACTGAAGTTGTGAAATTCGAAAGGGTTAGAGCAGGTTGGATGCAACCCGTATCAAGTATTTACAGTATACCAGACAGCTACATTAAACATTGGACAAATGTAACATATCCTCGTAAGTATTGCTTTTTCTATGACCTTTTAATGTCCCGTAAAACAAGTTCAGGAAGGTGTATATCAGGGTCGGCTCTAGTAGTTTTGCCACCCAGGACAAAAATGAAAAGGTCGCCTTCTCAAAAGCAAAAAATTATAATAAAAAAAGATAAATTATTTACATAGATATATATCTACAGCACTTGAATAGTTCTTGCGAACAAAAATTAAGGCAGCATAAAAATATCATATATATATACCCGTGAGTGCCACATTTCTACGTTATCTACGCGACCTGTATCTGCAGGAAAGAACGAAGAACTAGACGTTTCAGTCATCTTAACATCTCTTTATTAAGATCTGAACTTAATCAATATATACAATAATAATAATTATAGAAAGCGGATCCGGAGTGCGAAGACACAATTCGTATTACCAAATAATCGCGTAATTGACCTCTATATCTAACTTTACAGATTACTGCTAATCTCCTTAATACACGTAGTTTCCTTATATCTTAATTGAAGACGCTTACCGCTAAATCCTTGGTAACAGCTACTCACTTGGTCGTACTGACAGGGCTTTAATCCTAGTGGAATGGTATCCACCTTTATCTTGAAGACACAGGTACGGGTAGGTTAATTCTTGAACTTGTAAATTCCTCTAACTCTAACTTAAGCTTTTCTAATCATAAACATAGACCTCATATAGCAACTTCACATAGCCATCTTGCGAGTGCTAAACTTTTACTATTTATAAGATTACTAATTTACATACACACGTTCTTCTTCTGGAGTTGGTTGGAAAGAATTGCCCTTCTGGCCCCAAAGAACCCCAATAGGATATTAATGGAAATCGCGATGAAAGCCCGTCACAAAGTGTAAGAGAATGAATCGTCCATTTCAGCATGCCATTTTCTTTTAAAAAGAGTACTTATGGCGGGTTCATAAATTTTTTTATTTTAACTTTTAATAACTACACTCAAGACTAAAATAAAACATCTCTCCTGTGACTCTCTACCTACAAAAAACTCTTATTACCCCTGTCCCTTTTTGGATAGCTGACACCGGACTTATGGGTGAAAGAAATGTCCGTTGTGACCATACTCCGAAATGGGGGAAAAGTTACAAGTGAAAGATGTGTAAACTTATCAAATTAAATGATTGAACATATACCCCCGCTTTGAACCCTTAAGTATCAACATAAAAGAAAACTGACATTAAACATAGAGTACAAAATAAATAAGTAAAATACGTTAAAGGAAATATCAAATTCACACTCAATAACATTTCAGAAAATATATCATATTTTTTGTAACAAAAAAATACTTTTCAAATTCGATCCAAATGCCGCCTTTAGAATTTGCCGCCCCAGGCAGGGTACGGCGCTAGAGCCACCCCTATGTATATCCAATTAAGTATAATTTTACAGGGAACACTTGGATAAAAAATGTAAAACTCGAGCTTCCGGTTGAATGTGATAACATCACTAGCTATTTAAGGTTGTATTTTTATTAAAGAATGGAAACCAAACTATAAGAACACTTTTTTCGACAGTAAAACGCCTCAACATTTATATCATATTCCGTTTTTGATATAAGGATAAGACACACACACACTCTCTTCTCTCTCTCTTTCTCTCTCTCTCTCTTTCTCTCTCTCTCTCTCTTTTATTAAATTAATCATTTATGCATGAATCATGTAATGTATGCTGTTTCTGATGTAAAATTTGAGTGTGTTCCACATACAATTTATTCCTTAAGGCTGTTTTCGGTAAAAGTACGAGAGCTCTAACTAAACGCGAAGCACATTTTCAGACAGAAAAATGACCCAATTTCCATGGAAATTTGCAATATTATAACTCGTATCTCTGTTAACAATATAGTGTTTTTAAAAACTTCAAAATATTTCGTGAATACTTTCTTTTTTGTTTTAATACGTGAAGGCAAAGTCCATTTAACATTACGGTGTAGGATAAAAAAAATGCGAAACACATTTTATACCAGAAAAAATGAATCAACTCGGTTAAAAAAGGGTTATGATAAAAATTGCTGCTCTCTAAAGGATAGTGAAGCCAGAATATCATATTAATTTTTCGTTTCTTTTATATCTGAAAAAATTTTCCAAATTCGGGTCCCATTCTTTAACATTAAGCGAGAGGACAGCCTTAAGCTAGGGGTTTTCAAAAAAAAAAAGTCCACTAAAAATAAATTTGAATCTTTTTTTCGGAACTATGCTTGCGGTTTTTTCGAAACATCAGCGAAACTCCTTGCAAAGTTTTGGAACGGTACGATCTACGGCAGTGCTGCTCAAACTGACAATATTTGCGACCCAATATATATTCAATAATAATTTTCATCGCCCCTCCCCTCCATGCAATAACAGTGTATTGAATTCAATAATACTATACATTGACAAGCTACAACTTTAACCACTTAAGTTCCACCGGTGTTTATAAACGTCTCACTCAGCCAAAGTCTTAATTGCCTTGGACGTATATATACGTCTTTCCGAAGTACGATCTTTTCTGTGCATTCCTGTCCATAAAATTATTCCAAAGGCTTTGGAATGCAATAAAAGGACTTTGACAGTGTTTGCGAAGGATTTGCTTTTTTTATATATTCCTTTTCTTCCCCCCTCCAAAAAACATCACATACGCGTGTCTACGTGAAAAACGGTGGCACTGGGGAGAAATCACGTAACTTTTAATCGGCATTTAAAGGATTAATTTTAAACCGTACAAATTATCAAGATAAGTGTTAATTTTCGCATATAATTTTACACATAAGCCCATGGGAGAGTCACTGGTAACTATTAAACTTGTTCTTAACTTAGTATTGTTAAACTAATGAAATGCATTTTCTGCAGTACTGATACATTTATAAGTGTATTATATCAGTGTAAATGTGTATTTTATTTTTTATTATGTCAGAATGTATTTTGTTTGTTTACTTTCAGTAAATTAATAACTTTCTTAAAATAACCTGTTGTTTTCAACTTATCAATATGCTCGCGCCCACCTCGTAGAATTATCATGTCCCCCCCCTAGGTGGCGCGCACCACAGTTTCAGAAACGCTGATCTACGGGGTGGATTCGTATAAGTTCCAAGCAAATGTACAAACTCATAGGTAAGATTTCTAAATTATAAAAGTATAGAAAAATAAAATAATGCATGTGTCTTTCACGAATTTACATGAAAGTCGAATCCTTTTCGACTTGAAACAAGTTCCATGTTTGTTACAGACTCTTTCATATTAGTGTTTAAGACAACCTTAAAAGCAAGGGAAAAATCAGTTTTTTAAAGCGCTAAATTTATTTAAAAGAATGATGTAAAGATGTACATTCTTCCCCCGAAATTACCCATTTGCGCCATTTTCTTGTGATCTTGCTAGGAAAAAATGAATGTGCGAAAATCTTTATTTTTCCCTTCACATTCTAATAAAAAACTTTCTATATATAACAGCTTCTTGCACACTTATGGACAACTACGTGAGGACTTACGACATGAAAACTATCCATACACCAATAGAGAAAGGATGCTCTTACATTTTGACAACTCACTGCTTGGAACACAAAAAGTTCGCTATCATCGCTACAACTGATCATTTAAAACCAGGAACAAAAGTAAGTTGGAAAACTCTTAAATATGTAAAGCAGAAATGGGACGGAAGTGTTTCAAATGCTATGTGTGTGGCTAAAGCTTCTCATAAATTTTTAAAATATAAATGCATTTAATGTTTTTTTAAATTAGTTAATTCTATTCTTAGCTAATTTAAAAAGAAATTGTATTTCTCAATTTATTTTTACTGGTTAACATAAGATTAATTAACGTTAATTTTATTTCTGGTAAAATATATAAGCTAACGAAACTTCTAAGCAAGTCTTAAATTTTAAAATTAAGTTCAAAATGAAAAGAGAAAAAAATCATTTTAATTAATTTGATATGAAGAAAAGTTAATTATATGCATATATATAAATTATGCTATTCCAGTAATTATTTGGATGAATAAAAATAATAAGTTGAAGTAGTCAACTAATATAATAAAGTAAATATTATTAACTTAAGTTATTAAGTCGATAAGTAAAATTTAAAAAAACACGCGATTAACATATACTTAAATTCATATTCTAGCTATACTAGCCCTAAAAAAGAAGCATGCATTCCAAACTACTTTTAATTCGATTTGAAATAGTAATTTCTTATAAGAAAATATGATCAATATTTCGTCTTCAGTACTTTAAAATGGAAAATTAAATGTCAATTTTGCATTAAAGCTTTTAACTGTGTGAGTACTTTTTTTTTCAAAATTCCAATTTTTTCCAGTATTTTTTTTCTTCAAAATCTCATGTGCCCTACTCTATTAACAATTATATGTATCATAACCATAACAATTTATATGAAAATATTTTAGCCTTTTTTTTTCCTCCCAGAAAAAGTGATCAACAGCTTGACCCTTATTTTGTAACATTACCAGTCACAATATTTAAAGAACCTTTTACATTAAAATCTCAGCAAAGGTTCTTATAACATTCTCCTAAATTATGTATAGCTTTGAGAATTTAATATACTTCAATTCTTTTCCAGAAAATTATCATTTACATTGGAAGACATACTATAGTTCTGACTCCACCTCAAAGAGAAAAATATGTAATTAAATTCGACGAAAAAGATCACGAAGTTAAAATTTTGCAACCAATCCTCTTCGAAGAGCAAGAACTAATTTATGCAGTGTCCAACGTAGCAGCTGATAAATCCTATTTTGTAGAAATACACGCCGAAAAAGTTGGAGTCATCGTAACATACGACGGAAAGAACGTTAAAACACAGGTAATTTTATTAAAATCAAGAAATTATTAAATAATATTTGTTTGTATGTTTCTCAAAAATATCTGAATATACAAATATAATCCACATTTGAAATTAGACTTAAAAAAGAACTTATAAACATGCTAAAAATAAATTGCTTTTTAAAAATCAGATTTATTTAAAAGTAAAATTAAATGTAATAAAATTGTAACCGATATCCTTCTTTGTTAAGAAAATATTACAGTAATATCATGAAATTATTACCATAAAATTTGCAACGTAACGAAACAACTTATGTAAAAAAAAATGTTTTTACGAGAATCAAAGTTTGATTAATTAGCTTAATAAATTGAATTTAATATTAATTTCATTATATTTAGAGACTATAAACCTGTTTTTTAAAGATTTCATACTTCTTGATAATAGGTTAAATAAAAATACTCGTTTTATTTATTATAATAATTAAATGCTGGGCACGAATATAGTTTAGATAAAATAAATATAAGTTAGACTTAATTTCAATTGAACTAATACTCGCGCGCGCGTATATGCTGGAGCTGTCAACTATTAGCAATGTAAATATATATATATATATATATATATATATATATATATTAGGTTGGGGGGAAAGAAATCCATTATTTTTGCATCAAATTCAAGAATTTATTTAACATGTTTCGGATTGTCCGATTTGGGTCAAACATGCATCTTTTTGTTGTATAATTTGTTGCCATTTTAAAGGTAGCTTCATAATTTCTCTCTCGTAAAAGTATTGGTCCTTATTGGCGAAAAACTCTAGTGATCGATTTTCACAATCTCTTGATCACAATTTCTTATCACTCAGGAAATTTTGCAATGCAAGAAAAAGGTGGTAATCGCTTGGTGCCAGGTCTGGACTATATGGTGGATGCATTAAAACTTCCCAACCAAGCTCCCAGAGGTTCTGGCGAGTCACTACAGATGTGTGTGGCCTGGCGTTGTTTTGATAGAACACAAAATCTTTTCTGTTAGCCAATTCTGGCTGTTTCTGGTCCATTGCTGGCTTCAAACGATCCAGTTGGTGACAGTAGAGATCTGAATTTAGAGTTTGGCCATACGGAAGTAACTCATAATAAATTATTCATTTCCAGTCCCACCAAATACACAGTAGAACCTTCCTGACCGTTAGTCTTGGTTTGGTCAGTGTTTGAGCTACTTCGAACCATGGTCAAGTGACGTGGACGACACCTGATCTGGCACCCCCTCTCCTAACTACCACACCACACCAACGGGAGGACGTTTCAGCTCTCGACAGATTTAACGTGCATCGCTGCCCTACACGGTGGGTCTTTAGTGGTACTGGGCTCGAACTCGTGACATGCCTGCCATGATCCGATACCTTGACCACTGGACTACCGCAGCCTCCCCGCCCCCTCCCTCCCAGCTTCTGGGAAATGTACTAGGTCTGCAATGATAAAACACCACACACACACACACACAATCCGCCGCTTATTAGAAATTAAAAAAAAAGGTTTCAACTATAATTTGAACAAAGTAAATACATATTTCTGATAATATGCGCATATAACTCTTTGCAGGTGGACACAAGATATAAAGGAGAACTGTGTGGACTGTGCAGTGAATTCAATGGTGAGATCTACAGGGAAATGCGAGGACCCAAAAGGTGCTTGTACACAAGTAGTGTAGACTTCACCAAATCAAACATAGTTGGCAAGTGCGGAAACAAGGAACCACAACATCCTTACATCTGTGCAAATAAAGGAAATTACGAATGGAGTGAAGAGCACACCGAAAGACTATATAGTAAGCATTTCATAATCAGAAGGGGGGATTTCAACTTATTGGATTAAATTTAAGAAATTCAATTTTTATATTTATCAAATATCGTATCAAAATATAGTTCATATATTTCAAAATTCCAGTTTCAATAGTCTGTGTTATGAAACATAAAAAATTCCAACTATCAGGAAATCGTTCCATAATACTTCCTGTGCTTTTAGTAGTTTTTATTTTAAATTACTTAATTTCTAAAAAAAAAATCATGTGTTAAATTGTAACTGTATACTTATTCCACGAAATACTTCTGCTTTTTTTAGAGTGGGTGTCTTTAAATATTGATTCTAAAAGTTTTCATAACATTAATATTCAGTAATTGAAGACCTTTCCGACTAAATTTATATCATAACAGGCAAGCTCCTGAGGGTGCCCTTGTCAACAAGGAAGACGTCCAACCACTATTTGTAGACTTACTAGTGGACAAATATAAACAGTTTTACTTCAGACTAGAGACAAAAAAAAATCTATCTGATCTGAACCAGAAAAATAAAGTAAATACGCATATTGTAAATATTAATTTACACGCTAATAATATTGTAATTCCAACATTAATTATGTGACATCCGGTAAAAATAATATCATTTTTATATTATTGAGCATTGACGTACATGTTAGATTTGTAGAAATTTTTTCCACTTCTTACTAACATGATGTGAACTAGACTGTATTATGTAAATGTTGAGTAAGTTGTAATGCAAAAGTCAATCGATTTTTTTTTTCATATCCTTTTTCAAAGGAGCGTTAGTACTCATAGTTGAAAACTCAAGAACCAATCAGTAGTTAGTACCAAATGTAAATTTATAAATTATTTTTTAAATCATTTTTTGATTAAAAATACTTTTAACTTTAACCCTTTATCTACCGCATTATGACTTACTGCAGTTTCTTTCATGCAGTATCTTTTTTTTGAATCACTACATTGAAAATTAGGGATATACATAAGCAAAATACTCAACTTTGGGAAATTTAATCCGTTAGAGCTAATCAATTAATTAAAGAAAATCAATTGTAAAATTAATTATATAAATTGTTTACTTAAAGTAAATAGTCAAATCGCTTTCTAAGGTCTTCCTTAACATACAAAAAAAAATAATAAGACACTTACCTTTTGACTAACTATTTTTTCCGAACAAAAATGACTGCCTTCGCAATCCGCTGAAAACGCCGTCAGCTGAAAACGCAATTTTTGCTGTAAAACTATTCGCTTTCCCCACTAAAATACTCATCGTAGAACCCGTGCTGACATATATCTTGGAAGAGTGCATTTAAAAAAATATACCTGCTAAGTATTGTCTGAATATTCGTAAAAATGATTATTCTATGTAATTTTAAAGTGAGAGGTACTGTAAGTACCGTCGGCAGATAAAGGGTTAAGCGAATTATTTACTTGAAATATTTTAATGTAAAAAAGTAGAATACTTAAGTGCAATAAAATAACAAATCGGAAGGGGGGATAAATAATGGATGATATTTAGAACATTTTTCTTTTCTTTTCAGAGCCAACTTTGAAGAGAAACATAGTTCTGTATGAAGAACACAGAATATGCTTTAGTAAACAAGCCTTCCCAGTTTGTAATAGGGAAAACAGTGAAGTCCGCACAGAAATGAAAACTGTCGATTTCCACTGCTTGCCTAAAACAGAAAAAGTGACCAAGAAACTAGCAATAGAGTCTGAAAGGAGAATTTTAGGAGAAATGGAAACAAAATCCACGGATATGTCTAAAGAAGTGGAGATTGCCACAGAATGTTCCGACTAATAGAGGATAGTGAAGAAGAAATTGGCATAAACATTTTAAAATAGAAAGAAAAAAAAAATTGCTCGTAGTGAAATTTTCAAACTTATGTAAGAAACACAATAAAAGGGCTTTCATAATGAAGATTATGTATAACTTTATTAGAAATGACAATTGAATTAGTTTACATGATTTTCCCTCTAATGCAATGCTTCCCAAACTGCGCGTGGCGCCCTCTAGAGGGGGGGCGTAATAACCCTAGGAGGGGGTGCGAGCATATTGAAAAGTAAAAAAACAAAGGATTATTTAAAAAAATTATTAATTTAATAAAAGTAAACAAACATTCTGACATAATGAAAAATTTAAAAAAAAACATTTACACTGATATAATACACTTATAAATGTATCAGTACTGCACAATGTATTTTATAATTAATTTAAAAACACTAAGTTAAGAACAAGTTTAATAATTACCAGTGACCGCACGGGCTTGTCATCAATAAAATTACATACAAAAATTAACACTTACCTTGATAATTTGTACGGTTTATGATTAATACCTTAACAGCGGTTTAAAAGTTCTGCGGTTCACTCCACAATGCCACCGTTTTGCCAGTATTTGATGTATTGGGGGGGGAGGAAGAAGGAAGGGCATAAATAAGGAAATCCTCTGAAATAAATAAATCCTTCGCAAACATTGTTAAGGTCATTTTATTGCATTCCAAAGACTTCGGAATAATTTTACGGATAGCAGTGAACAGAAAAAATCGCACTTCGAAAAGACGTATGTATACGTCCGGGGCAATTTGCGTAGTGGCTGAGAGAGACGTTAATATTTGCCGGTGGTGGAGAGGTTAAAGTCGTATTGTAGCATTAGCGTCAAAGTATCGTATTATCGAAATCAATACATTGTCATTGTATGGAGGGGGTGCGAAATGCAAATTGAGATTGAATATTGGGTCACAAGTATTGAGAAAGTTTGAGAAGCACTGCTCTAAAGAAATAAGTTACAACAATACAGATAATGGGGTAAATTCATGTGACGTCATAATCATATGATAAATGCAACCACGCGTTTCCAGCCAATCTCAGTTCATACACTTCACTGCTACCAATTTTTGCTTTATGCTGAAACTTCCTTTTAAAATCTGCATATTTATCAACAATAACGAGCATAGGTAAACAAAATGTACTTGATGTAAAGGTACATATATTAAATACTGGCTGGTATACCCGTTCTTCGCATGGATGAATTGAAAAATTAAACAATACAGACTGAAGGATAAAGAAGTTTTTAATGAGTTAATTTTACGTAAATTAAACAAACAAACAAACAAAAGGCTTTTTGCATATTTAAAGAAAAGTAATTTAATTTAAATTACTTTTAAATTAAATTAAAAAGTAATTAAATTTTACGTTTGTAGATATAATAGCTGATAAAAAAGGTTTTTTTTTATTTATAACGCCCCGTAACTCTCTTGTGGGTCGATTTTTGAAAACACCTTCCTTCTGCTCAGCAAAAGTAACACATTGTTGCAAATTTTGTGTAATAAACGCTTAAAATAGTTAAAATAATTTGTATCTGGATATGTAAGACGTTAATATTACGTTCTGATGCATTTAGTTTATGCTAAATAGCTGTTACCCGCGACTTCGTTCACATGGAATTTAACAAAAAAGTGTTTATTCAATTCGCAGAGTTTACGAAAACTAAATAATTATGTATTCCACGTAAAGAAATACCTATGCTATAAGTTTTTTGCCATTCTACACCTTTATGAATCGATGGGTTTTTTTTTTTTTGTTTTATTTTTTCCCTTTGTTTTTTGTTGAGCAAAGGGTGAGAGGGACGCATGACCTTAGATACTGTCGATGGGGTGAGGACTGTAAAATCATTAGGATCAAAGGACATGAACGGAAAATGTCGCGAGTGGCAGCAACTTAATCAAACAAAAAAGTTTGGTATAACTGCTAGAAATCGTTGAGACAGAAGGCTCGCAAAGTAAAATAATCCCTATTTGAATCGGATATTGTTCACTATTTCATTGGTTTTAATTTTATTTTCATGGAACCTTAATTTTTATTCTAAAATAAAAGTAGCTTAAGTTACTCCTTATAACTTTAGCTATCTTCCAGTGAAAGTTCCGTTAAAATTGGTCCAGCCGTTTCAGAGATTAAAAGGAACAAACAGAGAGAGACAAGGCAGACAAAAATTTTAAAAATTGATTTTTTCATATAAGTACCGTATATACTTTTAAATGCATTTAGTAAAAAGCTGTTAATTTCAAATAACAAACAGGCACTTCATTTTTATTTATTATGTATAGATAAGAATTTTTTTAATTTTGAAAAACTTTTTGAAGAAAATCTTGGAACATATTTACCCAATTATCAAATTTAAAATTTTATTTTAATTTTACATATAGAACAGCAAGTACAAGTCTAATGTCAGTTTTGAATTCAATGGAGATCACGTGATTACATTTATCACGTGAGCGTCCTGTGAATTTAGCCCATTCAATCTTAATAAGAGAAAATAACTGATTATTAACCCAATTTATTTTCGATGCTTTTATGTGAAATTACATCGATATATAAAATTAATTTCCTTATCTGAAATCTTCATTAAAATAACTGATTTTGTCCCAATCCCTATTTCTTCCATTTTGTAAAAAATTTTTGTCTCTTAAATATTACTTTATCATGACTACATTAATTAAACTAAAATTTAATACAACTAAAACTAAAAGTTTTATTCTTTCCATTTTATAAATGTTTTCCTACTGTCTTTATAAAAACAGCAAAATAATGCAATATAATTTTTTTCTCGCGCTATTTTATGTAAAAAAAAACCTTTTTAAAGCATTCTATGTATTTCATTAAACATTCAATAAGTGTTAATGAATAATAACACGGAATTTTATCCAACATTTTCATTTGAAAAATTCTAAATAATTTTCCTTTGAAATTTTTTAACATGTTTACTTTAAAAAAAAATGTACAAACATATATATTTTGAAACGATAAAAATTCCTTCTATAATTTTAAACAGATAGCATTCTACAGATGATAGTTAGTTCTTATTATTAAAGATAATTTCATTCAGGCAGATTTCTGGATTTCTAGCTCTTTTTTTTTAATACTGTTCAATTATCTAACTATATAATATATTTATTCATGATTCATCACATATTTTTATAGAGACATATTCCTAAATTTCATTACATTTAGTTATTCATCAGAATAAATCATTTCTGATAAAATTTGACTATATTTAATACAATATTCGATAATATTGTAGATGTTTCTTGAGTGCAAAATCTGGTTATTAGGTCCGCCAATGTAATATCAAGACTGGGGTTGTTTAAGTTGTAGAAAAACATATTATTTTATTCTGTAGGAATTTCTGTCAGCATACCTCTGAGTTTACTAATGAAGAAATCGTTAAATTAGAAAATTCTGCAGAGAAAGATCATATTTTTACCACTTTTCTAAATCTCCTTTAAGTAGTGTTGCAAACATTAATAGAGTAATTTTAAAAGGAGATAGGAAAAGAGATTTAAGACGAAAGCAATTACTTCCGCTAGATCTATGGTCGCTGGACTTAGAATTAATGGCCCATACGAATTAAAGATTAAATTCGAGCTCTCCGAGAAGCCAGAGAACAGTATTTTTAGAAACTGTCTATGTACAAAATCATCGCAATGGTGTGCGCTTACCTTCAGAAGATAATCCTCGAATAAAAATAATTGAGAAGAACCCAGGGCCGCGGGTAGCCTAGTGGTTAGAGCATCGGACTCTAGACCGGAAGGCCTGGGTTCGATGTCCGATGCCACCAAATACCCCTCCGAGTACATGCTCGTTAAATTAGTGGGTCCCAAGTCTTGTGGGCTGAATCACAAGTGCAGGGGACAGGAGAATATTTCCTTCCCCTTCAGTTCCATGTCTAAATTGTGGAGGTAGAGTAGGTGGTGTCGCCATCTATCGTCCCATCGGGGAGTTTCGCCAAGCTAATTCGTACTGTCACCTGTATGGTGGCCAAGGCAAACAAGAGGCGTACTTCTTGCCACGATGAATTTCATGGGCCTCGATCTAACTACGTCAAACAGGTGGAATTAGCCGCAACAACAGATAATCCTTCTTTTCCTGGTAATTATAATCTAGCCCGGCAGTGATTAAACCATTGTATAAATAATATGTTTTCTGATTGTGGTTTAAGGAAGAAATTATTGAAGAAGTTGAAGATCAACAGAACCTTGCAGTACAGTGGGTGATCGGTTAACGAACATAATAATCCGTTCCAAGACTATGTTCGCTATCCGAATTGTTCGTAAACCGATCATCGATTCCCCATAGACTTCTATGCGAAATCGATTAATTCGTTCTAGAGACCCAAAAAATTAAATTTTAAAAAATGTATAATTTCTTAGTAAGTTTTTTAAAAAATAATATATACATAGTCTTGCATATTAATCAGTCCTTTTCATTTTTTGCTTATGGGGCGTTGAAGAACATGTCCGATGTCGATTGCTTTTCTCTCTTTTTCAGGATTTTCCGGGAGTAATTAATAGCATTGTCGTTGTAAAGATCCCCAACCCTACTGACATCAGCTTGGTTTGGGTGCCATTCTAAAACCATTGCTCTGACAGCATCCCACTTTTTAAAAAGATCTTTAATGGCAGATGTCGGCATACTCTTTCGTCTTCCTCTTGTTCAGAAGGAGATATATTTCATTGTGTTTCTTGGTGTTCTTCATTCAAAATTCCTTGGAGTTCTTCTATTGTCAGTTCATCTTCATGTCCCATTATGAGCTCTTCTATGTCATCCTCGTTCACCTCCAATTCCAGATCTCTAGCAGTTGTCGAAATTTCATCCATAATTTAAAGGGTGTCTCCCTGATCACCTCCGAATATGTGTTCGTTGTCCAAACACAAAAAAAATCTTTCTTGAAAGTGTTCGTTATCCGAACACAAAAATCTTTCGTGAAAGTGTTCGTTAACCGATCACCCACTATATATTATTTACCACATTATCCAGTCATCAAAGGACACCAAATTAAAGCCAGTTTTTAAATCTTCATCCAAACTGAAAGGTTCACCGAATTTCAACGACTATTTTGAAAAAGGAGAAAATCTCATCGAATAAATTTCAAGTATTTTAATTATATTCGTACTGAGAAAATAGTTGATATTGTAAATATAATTTGAAATATCAGTAATTGCATTGTTTCTTTTTGGACAAGTAAGTGTCTTACCTAGAAAAAAAAATATGTTTTTTATAGATTGACAATAATGGTGCTTCAAAACAATATCGACATTGTTCAGATGTGTTCAGAGTTCTTTCAAATCCTTGCCTTTTGAGTTCTGAGATATAGCATTGTGACGAATCTTTACGACACTTTTCCACTAATACTCTTAGGATTGTAAATTCGCGTATATTTCCAATCAGCTCTGGAAGGAAATGGGATATTCAAATAAATTAAGGTATTTAAGGAAAGCGTTGTAAGTTAGCATTTAGAAAGCGATTCAGCCAAGAGCAGCAGTAGTGACGAAGTTAAGAAGATTCAAGTAGATAGCGTGATTAGAGTATTGCTGTTATAATTCAGCGAGGTAGACTTAGAAAGATTGATTTACCTGGAGAGAACGACATTACAGTCAGGTGATATATTATAATTTAGTCTATCTGACCACAAGAGTTAATATGTAATAAAGTTAGTTAAATTTTAGGGAATATTAATAATTCAAGTTGCGTGTATTTCTCGGTCCTCTTATTCCGGTAAACCCGTTCAATATTGAGATTAGTAGTTGATTAATATCATATTTTGTAATTTAATTTAATAGTAAAGGTAAATCCCTTTGACGTAGACATATTGTTGAATATTTGTAATTAGAAGGTTTCTAATTGAATCTATTGAATAAAAATAATTTGTTATTATACAAATGGTGTCTGGTCATTCTTTGCCTCAAGTTAATCTTAGTATCCAGGGTGGAACCCAGGGATTTCTCCTAGCATTAAGCTCACGAGGTTTCTAAGAGATACACTCTGCACATTCATCATACCCTCTAGATCCGCGATACTCAACATGCGACCCCCGAGCCTTTTTAAGTGGCCCGGTCATGACCCATTGCTCTGAGAAATTCACTTATTTAAGAACAATGTATTAAAAACTTGGTGGAAAATTCTTTGACAAGAAATCAAATATATCGAAAATATATTTTGCTGTCGATGTCGTACGGCTACGAATTGATATTCCTTTTTTTGTAACGATTACAGTTAGTGATAACAGACAACAGTGGAGTAGCGACAATTTTATGGGTGGAATTAATTTTTAACCATCTTTCATACCTTGCAAGCGAAAAATATTCGAACAATTCGGAGGTTGACTGTTTTGTAGTAAAAAACAAACATGGATCAGTACTTCTATTTGATTTGTCACGAAAGTACTGTTTTTAAAAAAATACCAATAAACAGGAATCATTCAATGACACTTTTCCTCCAAGACACTTTCAAGATGTGATAAATCGACTCTATAGAAAACAGCAAAAGTGTTTTGTCAGTGGTAATGTCACAGCAGTAACAAGGCCATCCTATGAAGTTTGTTATATTATTGGTAATCATATGAAACTGTTTACTGATACAGAGATTGTGAAAGAGTGCTAGTGACAAAAATAAAAAAAAAATTATAAAATAATAACGAAAAAAAGCAAAACAGGAGTTGCAATATTTTGATCAATTTTCCTAAAGCATTGATCCTAAAGCATTTCTCAACCCCCTCCCCCCCCCTTAACCTCATTTTGCGGCCCGCGTGAAAGGCCTAACACATGTATGCGGCCCAGCAGAAAAAAAGGTTGAGTACCTCTGCTCTAAATGTTATTATAAATATAAGTAAGACTTTTCGTTCGGCCACAGCAATTCCAGCATCAAATATGAGAAAGATTTCGACATATATATATGTTTATGAAATCATCAGCTGAAGTGATGTAGAACTAGATGATGCAAAGATATTGGATTTGAAATGGGGTTAAGTCCGACATTTCACGAGTAAATATGAAATGCTTTCAAGACCAATGTTCCGAGATACAATTACTAAGAAAGTCTTATCCACTGTTCATACAATTTCTGATCTTATTGGTTTTATTCCACATGGTTTGGAAAATGAAAGCAACATGGGAAGATGAGCTTAACTCAGGCATCAGAAATGAATTTTCAAAATGAATTAAAAATACTACTCGTCTGGAGAGCATGCATTTAACCCGATATTTTGGAATGTAAGATGTTAAATATCGTAATGTTGCCGGGGTTCGAGGATTTTATGCAAAGAGCAAGACAGTTCTTTAAGAGCGATGAGAATTTATTGCCGAAAAAACCAGTTCTTGAAATGCAGGATACGCAGCGAAATTCGCAGAATAAATCTCAGAAGGTTTTCACACCTTCTACAGCGCTCATACACAACTATCAGTGTCTAAAATACACGTATGTAAAAGATTATTTACAAGCACCTCTCGTCCTATTCAAGAGCTGAGCTAATCGCTAGTCGTCTCTTCACGGTCAAGACAAAACTACTAATCGCTAGTCAAAACAATATTAACTCAGTTTCGGTGAGCGTCTCCCTATTTATAGTCATCGAGGGTCCTTCGAGAAAGGTTCGCTTGCGTCATAGATCGTGGAATTAGTAGATTTCTCCAATAACTTCCAGAATCCATAGGGTTACGAGCTCGCCAAAAAAGGATGCCAATTTGGCTCTATCGACAAGATTTCGCCGCCAAGTTCGCCATTATAACGTATAAGACGGATTTGCTTGCAAATATTACAATTTTAACAAAAAAAAAAGGAAAACATAGAGTAATATAAAAATGTGTGTGCATTACACATCCAAAAATACAACTTATTTACATTATTTTACACAAAATTCGTAACAATTTTCAGCATAACATTCCTTTTGTGGTACCGATAAAAATAAACATGCTTATGCTGCTGTAGCTTTTATATGAATTGAAACATTTAATTCTGTTAAAGTGTGACTGTTTCAAGCTAGAGGCAAAGTAGCCCTCACTGGAAAAGGAGAAACTACAATTTTTAGATTGGAATCATTCGACGCTACTGTTAGTTCACATCTCTCATTTACTATTTTATCCGATATAACATGTCTATTTTTGGATTGATTCTTTTGCTGCTTAGGCATGGATTTCTAAAGATGAACCAAGGAAAACTTTGTAATTGAGTCAAAGAAACTAGAAAATTACCCGACAGAAAGTCATGGAACACATACCTGGAGAGAAGAATCCCATTGTGACTTGCTGAATAGAGGTCACTCAGCACAACATTTACCTAATTCAAGATGGTGGAAGGAATGTGATTGGTTATATGAATTCAGTAAAGAGAATGGCTGGGCAATAATTTCGATGGTGATGAAGAAGAAATCTTCAAACAGTGGGGAAACGATGCAATTTCTTCACTAATGAAATATTACTATCAACAGACCTGCCTACTGAAAGAAATATTTGGGGGGTTTTGTATCATTAGGCAAAAATTAAGCTACTATATCAACATGATAGAGAAAATTTTAAAGCGCCTGCGATTCTCCCATTTCAGACTGAAGCTGTTTTAGTACCATGTGAATAAGCGAGCAAATATTGTTCAATATATTGAGGAAAAGGAAGCCCAGTGACCGAGAGGTAGCGTATTGCGCTTCTACATCATCTATCCCCGGACTGAGCAAGGTCAACTCCGCTGTCATTCCTTCAATGGGTCGATAAATGAGTACCAAACTTGCTTGGGGACTAAACACTGGTGGTTTCACGCCAAACTGACCAACGCACCGGAACATGTGCTCATGCGCCTCAGCACTCAAGGTCATGTATACTGAAATGGGCACCGTAGGCCTTGTCCCTCATGGGCTGTTGCAATACTGAGTTTAGTAAAGTTTATATTGAGAAAATCTTGGATTTTGAATGGTAGAAAGAGCATTTATTCCCCACTGTGTCTAAATGCCTCACTTTTAAAATACCCAGTGTAAATAATGGATACTGTTACTGCTCCATTTTTAGGAAACCATGTCCAGGATGTTGAAATCTATGGGATAGACCAGGTTGACTCATTATTTCTAAGATGAAATATTTTTTAAAAAATGGGTTTGCCTCTTCACCTACATCATAAACAAGGTTGTGAATCTTTAGTTATAGCTCTTTGAACAAAAGCTTTCCAACTGTCTTTATGAAAGTAAAAGGCTCAAGAGGAGGACATAGTCTTTATTATAATAACAGTATTAATTTTAGAGATGCTTTGAACTCTCCTAATACACAGATAAGTATGGAATCGTTAGTGATAATGCTATTTACCTCCTACTGACTACCGATTAGCCTCTTCCACCACTCACTCCACAATGAGTGGTTGGTGGAAAGAAGCTAATAGAAATTCTAAAGAACTTGCTAAGGAAAGCTTTAGGAAAGGCTTTCTTCCATGTATGGAGAGATACCCATGGTGTTCTATGATTGTAAATCACTTATTAATTCACATCCTTTAACATATGTTGCCAAAGATGATGTAGAGCTTCTGAATCTAAATTGATTTCTATGAGATATTAAAACATCTTGTGTTCCTGATATTGATGTTTTTGATGCCAAGAGCTTTGCACTTTAAATATTGACAGAAACTACAAAGAAATAAAGGCAATTTTCTACGCGCGCGGGTATGAGACTGAATATCTAAAAAGTATAAGAATACTTAAGAGTTTTAGTCCAAAGAGTAGAAAAAACAGATCAGTGGAACAGTAGGTGAACAGTGTTGCCACATTGTGTGATTTTTCGCGAATTTTACTACTTCTGAAAATTTTCCTCTACTTTTTTTCCTATTGCTACTTCGCAAATTTTACACTTCTTCACTTGATGGCCCCGCTACTTTCAACCACACATAAAAGTATTGGAACAAGTTCGAAAAAATGACTTATTTGAGAAATATTACCAAAAAAATATTTGGTGACTAGTCACCAATGAAAACATGGGGAAACTCCAAAACGACAGGGAACCCTGAAAGGAATTGATTTTGGATATGTCTTTTTGAATAAACTGACAAGCAATAGTAATAATCAATATAATTCAGCAATTTGTAAAAAAGACACAGCAGATCATGATATTGAGCAGGAAGAATTTGAATGTATTCTAAGTAATTAAAGCACATTTTAATGAATTTTTTAAAATAGTTTTACAAAATTGCCAAAATTAAAAAAAAAATTATGTTTATGAATTGCAAATGAAAATCGATTCGCTACTTTTCCCCCCTCTTTGTGCTATTTGCTGCATAAATTTCTGGCAACTCTGTAAGTGACATTGCAATGATTGGAAATGACAACTTCAAGCATATTAATTGGCCACTTGACATAGTTATTGAGATTCTTCCCAGTAAAGAAGGAATTGTAAGGATTGTTACACTTCACAACTATTCATGGACAGGTGTTAAGACTGATCCTTTACCTTCTAGGAGTGTCACCCAGGGAACCTTTCATGGGAAAATTGACTAAATTTGTTAGAAATCATACTACTGAAGCTGTTGTTCCTGATCCCGGGCTTAAAAGAACCTGTTTCTGATGTCAAAATGATAAGATCTTGGCATAATATGAAGATACATCATAGACTTGATTAATGACTTTTTAAGACAATTTGGCAATTATGTTTAAAGTTTAACATTATTCTTAATTCATTGTATGATTATGATTTTTTTTATTCCACAGTATTTTATTTTTCTTTCCTTATAATTGCTTTTATTATAATTGTTTTAATTTAATAAGAAAATAGCAAGTTTTAAAAGTAATTTTGAACAAACATATATGACATACATATTTTTTATCTGAGTTGCAATTTAACTCATATTAACTCAGGTGGAAGGATGTTGAGTTGGACATCAATGTTTATTAAAATTTAACTCTCTTCCAGCCACAACTTTTATAAGTCACTTGGCATATGTTGTAATAAAAGTAATCTTTTAAGAAAACTAGAGTAGTTCTCGGAGGTAAAAATGGTGTATCCCTACTGTTGTTTACAGAAATGAAATTATGAGTTAAGTATAAACAATTACAACACCTGCAAAGATTTCTAAAAAATATTGTTTTCATATGAATCATGAAGTTCTTACAGAAGTTTTCAAATAAACTTATAATTTGTGTATCTTAAGGTGACTTAATTAAAGAAAATTATACGCTTTTGACAGTGCTGGTTTCAAATGAAATTTGTGAAAGAAAATGGAAATCATGTTTTAGCAAGAATGTTTAGTGTTTGTGAAAGCTTGAAGTAGGGGGGGAGCAGAATAATAAAATAAAATTACAATATGTCAAAAAATGTGCTTTTCATAAAAACAAGACGGTCTACACTAAAAGAAAATGTTGAGAACTGGGTCCTATAAAACACCAGAATGTATTAATATAACAAGAAGCAGCACATGTTTAGTGGCCTTAAAGTTAGAAAAAAGAATGCAAATGAAAGTAAAAACTGTAAGGTATTTCAGAGTTAGTGTAGTTGATTTACGGCATGCAATAACTTAGTTCTATGAGATAAAATAAATTAATAAAGCATGTTATTTCTCTTAAATAAACAGCACAGGTACATGTAGAAATCTATTTTTTTATAACTGTCTCTCATCTAACATTTAAGTATAAATTTCAATCTTATTTTTATATTGAAAGTCCATGTTATATTCAAGAATAAACACAGTATATTAAATCTAACATAGTCACATGTTTCTCTCAAATGTAAATATTCTATTTATTCTTAAAATAAAATAACAATCCAATTGTAAAAATACCATTCACAATAACATCCTGTATTTCAAATTTCTATGTACATCAAGTTAACCTTTGAGATAACATACGTAGCAAAGAAATAGTTGTATTTCCTACAAACAATGATCCTTAATGATTCAAGATGAAATTCTCAGCTTTTTAATTTCTTATGCATAACTCTACTAATTAAGAAATTGTAATTTGTTATTTCTCAAGTTTTCTTATGTTTTTGATTGATTAAAAGTAAATGAACATATGAAAATGAAATGTTTATAATAACAATACTTTTATTTACTTATAGCATGAAAGTGCTCTTTGATTAGATATTTACTTCTTTGCAATACAAAGTCAATAAATAAATATTAATTACAAACTAATATTTGTTCAGTATTTAATTCATGTATCTTAATTCTGTTTTTGAATTTTGAACATTTTAACTAGATCTAAAATAGAACTAGTGAAATGTAATCTCTGATTTTAATAAAAATAGGAACATGATAAAAAACACAATCAAAAGTATCAGTTTACAATCTTTCAAAGCAATGATATAATAAATACAACACACAATTTTGTTATGCTAGAATGAAAAAATATACTTTTATTACAAAATAATTTGGCAATATTAACCTTAATTTTTCATAGTGTATCATAAAACATCTATATCTTGAACAGAAAAATTAAATCACATTTCCAGTCCTTTTCAACAAATCATTTTGCTCTCTTTGAATGTGTCAGCATTCATATCTTACTATTTCTAAAAAGAAATAGATATTGAATACAGGAGATCAAAGGTTTGCAAATTCATAAATAAAATAAGTTTCAAATGTCATTTAAACTTTAACTTATAACAGTTTAAAACATGAGAAAAATTCAAATTCTTGAATTGCAATATAGTTATTATTTATTAGACAAATTATAAAAGAAAATTGGTAGAAATATATATAATTCATTTGAAATCTAACATACTATTCTTCCCATGATATTTACAATATTTAATCATAGATAGATTATAACAATATCTTTGAAATTCACAAATAATTTGTATGAAACAGGTTGTTTAAAATAAATTATAAAAAACAATTTGAGATTATTGAAGCTCTTTGTTTGGGAAAAAGATTACATGTATAATCAATCATACACACTGCAATGAATCTAACAAAGAAAAGCAATAACTAGAAACGTTACAATACATTATAGGTCAAAATTAGATAGCCATAGTAGTATAGTAACAAACTCTTAAGCCCAAGGAACTAAGATTGCTGGGTTAAGCATAGTTTTAAGACCAGTCAGCCTTCCTCTATATTTTGCTATATTGAATTGGGCTGAAAGGGTGAAAAATAGAGTAAGAATAAGTTTAGAAAAATACTATAAAATTATAACCACAATACTAAATTTTAAGGTTTAAAATAGTATAAGATAGTTTCCAATAACCCAAATATCCTATAAAAACAATAACCTACATACTTAAGCCAGAAAACCAAAAACCTAAATATTGTAAATTTTTTAAGATTATATCAGCATAGTACATGGAGAATAAAACAATCCCCCCCACTTAAAAACAGTATTTCACATAAGGAAAAAACTGAAAAATATTTAAAATGAATTATAATTATAGCTAAAAACATAAAAATCAAAATGTATCTTAAATTTATTGGAAGAAAAAGACCAAGGATTACTTAAAAAAAGAGGCTAAATGAAAATAAAAATTATCAAAAAAAATAATAACCTGTAGCACTATCTTGTGAATGTATGTAGGAATAAAAAATAAAAACCAATTATAATTTCAAAATTATGCAATATGAATAACGAAAAAAAAGAGATGAATTCATATCTTAATACTGGATTTATTAGAAATGTAATTACAAAGAAAATTACATATATATAAATGGATAATCATGATCTAAGCATTAATTTATAAATTTTTGTTACATTAAAAATCATATATAATTGTATTACTGCTATCAAATATATTATATAATAAAAAATTAAGAATATTTTTATATACACAGAAATGTGTATAACAGAATCCTAAAAAGGTTTCTTAAAAATATTATAAAGGCAAAAATATCAAAATTGTTATTTATCAAAATTATTATATAGCAAAAATATTGTTTGAATTATTATCCATAAAACACAAAAATATATCAAGGTAATCTGTTTCAAGTGAGCTGCTGTTAGTTTTAATGATGTTCAAATATTTAGTATACATAAAACAATTAGATCATTCATATGTCTAAAAATATAAAAATCATTATAAATAATATAACCACTTTCATAAGAATGTAAGTAGCTAAACCATTACTTGCAGGTTCTCCTTGTGGAAAACCTTTGATGTTTATACAGATTACCATTAAAATAAATATAATTACCTTTTAATACTAATTCAATAAGTATTTTAAATTAGTAGAAATTTATAACATTATTTAGATTATAATTATTGTAATTTTTAAAAGAACTTTAATTATATCATTAATATATAGAGAGTAAAATAAATCCTTAAAATCTTCATGAGTATATATATATATAGTAAATATTTTTAATTTTTAAAGAATATAAGATATTTACTATTTATATTTTTTAAAGCTTTTATATCTAGATGGTGAATAACACTTTAAAAAAAAGAGCTTATAAAATCTTACCAGAAGAAGTGATATAAGTTTTAAAGCCATTCATAACTGTGCAAAATTAAACAGGATTTTTATGAAATTTATAGGTGTTAAAATATACCTTGAAATTTAACTTCTAGAATATGAATGCCTAATTTATAAGTAATATATCTAATGTACTTGCACAAAAAAGTTGTTTGCTCTACAGCTAAATTTTATTAAAGAAAATGCTAATTATTAGGCACACAAAATTCAGCTCATTAACTTAATCCTGAATTTAATGTGTCATGTGTCTAATAACGCCAAACATGCCTTTTTGTCATACTCAGAATTAAAACAACTTGCTATTAATATTATTATTGAACAAAAATCCAACAATTTATACAAATATCTGCATATTTTTCTATTTAGAGAACAATCTTGCAAAGTATTTATCAAGTTAAAAAATAATTTTGTTGTTTGCATTAGCTTCAAACACAAGAGGCTATGTACAGTGTCCCCCTTGACCTTACTTAAATATATGACAAACTTTCTACAGGAAAGTTCCATAAATATATATGTACATATATTTTTTTAAAATTCAAAACTTAACCAAAGTTTTCAATACAATTTTTAAGAAATATTTCTGTATTTTAAATACAGTAACATAAAAATTCAAAACAGTAAAAAAAGATAAAGTGAATAGCTCAATTGTTAAATTTCTGCATAAGCTGCTGTGTGTGCTGTGAGAGAGAGAAGGCTAATGTGTCTCAATTAAAGTTCTTATGCCATTAACATATATATCTCATCACAGAGAGCTAATGAATCTAAATTTAACACAATTCAACAAATCACGTAAAAAGAATTTTCTTTTATTTGAAATTTTATTTATGTTAATTTTAAACACAGTCAATGTATTTAAATCATGGATAAATAATGTATCTTACATGCTGAATGTTGAATTAAATTTGATAAAATTGAATCAGAATGCAATGAAAAATATTTGATAAAATGTTACACAAAAACATTTATTTTGTGAAACACATATTATATTCTAATCAAACAAAATTTCACAAATTTATGTCCTTTGGAATCATAACTCCTTAGATAGTATGAACTACATAAGAATTTTGTGTTTTAGATAATTTTCATTTCTTAAATGATGAAAAATATACACACAATACAAAAATAAAAAAATATATGAACTCTTTTATTTGGACATATTTCATTAGATATCACAAGAAAATACATAGGGTACCTATCAAAATAATATAACATGAAACTAACAGCTTACAGAAAATATTGTTGTAAAAATTAAATTTATTTCACAACCTATTCAAATTGCCCTTCCATTTAATTATACTTGTACTTAAAAAGATATCCTTTTTTTATTTCAATTCTAATATATGTAATTATTTTAACAGAAGATTTATAATATTTTTTGAATTATGAACAGTTTTGTTAACAATGCATTAAATAACTAAACAGAGAAAAAGAAATGAGTAAAAATAGGAGAAAAGAAATGAGTAAAAAATTATTTTATGCCAGTCATTTTTAATTCAGAAAAAAAAATCACAATGTGTGTGAATTCATGTTGTCTCAATAAAAGTCCTCCTTTTACACTGCATGGTAGAATATCATATATGTAACTAAATTTTCCTATATAATCAAAGAGTTTATACTGAATAAATATTTAATACGACTTTTTGTATTAATATAAATAAGATACATAATAACTTACCTTACCCAAGTACTTGATGGGGTAAAAACGAAAGCAATCCACTGTCAGGAGCTGGTTCACGTATTAATTTCTGTACTTCTTTGAAATTTGGATGTGTATAATCGCCCACCAACCCTAATATAACACTTTCACTAGTAGTAAGCCAAGCTCCCATTGCCTTCATTCTTTGAAATGAATACATTCTAGAAAGTAAAACAGATTTATACAAATATGTATTTATGAAAATTTTTAAAAACAGTTTTGACAAAGTGCTTTATATTTCCTTAAAAATATTATTAACATATAATTTTTTCCCTTCACTTTTTGAAATACATATTAATTTAAATAAGATTTAAATAACTAAAAGGGGTATATAAATACTCAATAAACTTACTGTAAGTGCAAATATACTTAAATTTTTAATATTTACATCTATATAAATTTTAATATTGCTTTGTAATTTTTATAAAAAACTTAAAAGATAAAAATTAAAATAAATTACAGCACTTATCATTATTTTGATACACAATTTATATTCCATACTGTTTAGATATTAATAAAACTGTTACAGATATTTTATGTTTACCTTTTTGATTGATTTGCAGTAATAATCTTCAAGTTATTCTTCAAGTTAAATTCAAAAGTCTTCAAGATAATATTCATTTCATGTAATCACAATATACATAAAAAAATCAATCATTTTTCTAATGTAGAATCAAAAATTATATTAGGATTAGTACAAGTTTATAGAGCACAACACTCCTTTCATGAAATACTAAAAAGTCTCAAAACATAATTTATAACTTTATTTAAAAATTCAAAACATTACATCAAATTCATTAACAGATTCATTTTCATAAACTTTTAAAATGCACATGAGTCACATTATAATGTTGAACTTAATAAAATCTTTATAAATTTAAACTTAATACTTTGTAAAAAATCTCCAAAATCAAAGATTTTGTAACTTCTGTATTGATAAAATGAGGGGGGGAGTAGAATTTAAAGAAAGAACACATACAATGATAAAGTTTCGAATTTTAAATTCTGAAAAATGGTTAAAATTAAAATTATAAAATACTATTTATACTATTAAAAAATTTCATTCAATGCCTAAATTATTGAAACACAATTTAGAATACATTGCTAATTGTGCTTTAGAATAATCATTACAATACAATTGAGAAATTTAGGAACTCATTTAGGTGTTTTTTGTGTTGTGAAAACACAACATTAAATCCTAATTTTTTTTAAAAAAAAATTGTTCTGGTTATTTTCAGTTGAATTAAAATTTTATATTTTTCATACTATTATTGTTGATTATGAATTAAATTTATTTTCAATTAGCAAGATTTTCTTACCCAAATTTTATTTTCATGTTTTGAAGAAAAAATTGAAACTGGGGGGTATGTGATTATATTAATACTAAATCTACTGACATCTCATACATACTTATTTTTACACTAAGGGTCAAAATATCATTTTTAAGAAGTTTATACATTTTTAAATGTACAGCAAAAAGTACATTTTAGTTAAAAAAAAAAAAGTATATGAATAAAACATTTTTCTAAATAACAATTCCATCTTCTTTCTTTATTAAAGGGGGGGGGGTTAAGTTTGACAAATAATATATAAAGCTTATTCATTAGCTGTATATGATATAGTTCTCAGTAAAAATAATAAAAAGAGAGTGATGAATATATTAAACAATAGGGGAAACTCGTGTACTTAGGGCCATTTTTTTTCAATGCACAAAAACAGAGCCACTGGCCTCTTTAAAAATGTGAAACTGATATGCATTCATCATTATACTAACTACCATTCAATAGGAGTTAATATAAGTACTTAAAATAATAAATTCTGTTAAATTTAATAATTTTTTTAAAAAATTCACTAATGGCCCTAGGTACAATGATGTCTTGTACATAGGGCCTTTCCCTAGAACTTAGGTTTAACTCTGTAATCAATAGAAAAAAAACATACACAAATGAATTTAATAAAAGAATCAATATTAGCTAATATATTGATTTATCATGCAACTATTTAATTTACAATGTGCCCAATTATTAATGAATTACACATATTTTCAATCAACATTATAATTTAAAAAACTGGTTACAAAAGTGAGCTGCGTACATTGTCGCTCTGAAGCACCAACAGATTGTGGTTTGGGCAATTTGAACGCAATATTTCTGCAGTCAATTTCATAAGTTTCTTCTTTATCATAAAGAAACTTATTTGAACGTGCAATATTCTTCAGAAATTTAACACTATAGTGTTCTTAAAATAATAATATAGTTATCTATTACTTCTGCCACATAAAAATGTTCAGTTTTTTTTTGCCGTGTATTTTTGTTAAACAAAAATCCCCCCTTTATCAATAGTATTTCTTACATCATCTACTGTAGAATTAGTATCATCAATGTAATGAGAATCTTCAATATCTGATAATTCTTTGGAGGAAGTTGCCTTAATTTCAAGCTCAGGTTTTTTCACAAGTTTTCTTTTTCTTTTTTTGGCAATTTTAATAGCATGTGATATTTTTGATTTCTTCCTTTTCTGGAGTGTGGTCAAGATTCTACCTCTTCCTGGTTTTTGACCGCCTCTGTTGGATTTACTTCGAGAATTATGCTTATCAGAAATTATTTAGAATTATGCTTCTATTTTTATAATTATAAAGATTATTTTTTTATTAAATAAATTCTTATGTTTGTGTAAACAAAATAATAATCCTGAATAATAACAATAATGGTAGCAAATATATTTTTGATAAATCAAGCATATTGAAAGTTTCAGAAAATATACACTCCTCACATTTAAATAACATCCAATTATAATGAAAAACTTATAAATCAAAATGGTTCAGATAGTTAAGGCCACTTTCCTTATATTATAAAAACTTTTTTTAATAAAATAATAACAAAGAATATTATTTGCAATTATACCATGGCCCTACGTACAAGGCTAGGTAATTTCATACAAAATGTCCTTTGCAGAAAAGCCTACATGGAGAGGGGATTTATTTAAAACCTAATTTAGTACTTAATGTTACAAACAAAATTATGTACTAGAGTTCAAAGAAAAATATTTGACTTATCTTTGTACAACAATAAAAAGAGATGGACAGCAAAATTTTACTTCAGACCATGTAAAACTGCTTTTCATTTACAACTTGCCACAGCTTTCTTTTGTAAAATTTCAAAATGAATGCCAAAGTAGGAATTTGTGTTGTCATTCCCCCAACTGAGTTATAAAACTTAGAACTAAATATTATTCAAATAAAATGGGGTGGCCCTAGGTACACAGGTCTCCCCTACATTTGATACATTTTTAATAAAAGTAGTAGATTCAAATGGTAGAAAGATTATAACTTTAAAAAAAATTTAAATAAGTGTAATTTGACCCATTTTGATAGGTTTAGTGTTAAAACTTAAAAAATCAGCAGATATAAGGCTATCTTTATAAAATATAAGTCTATCACATGAAATAATAAAAGTCTGAACTGCAGTAAAATATATTTGTAAATTTAACCTTAAGTTAAAAGATCACAACAAATAAACAGAAATAGAAACAAGTTTTGTTGAAGCTTTTTATCATTTCATTTTTGTAATAAGTAACAGTAAAAATTATGATTTAAAATAATCAATAAGTTTAAATCACAACTGTTTACCTCACCTAACTTCAATTTCTTGCATTTATCATCAAATTCAAATAAATACTTGTCTTAAATACATGGGCTCTGTAGAATAATATCAGCACATTTAAAATACTTCATAGGAATTATGGCATATGTACAAAATCTCCTCAATCATAAGAGTTTTGGCACACAAGTTCAATGAAGCTTACGCCAATTAAAATACATTATAAATGGTTTACTACATTGTTTAATGATATTTTTCTGGTTTTGTGAAAGTGGACAAGACGAGATTCTACACATGTAACAAAATTAATATGTAATAGTAAAATACATACAAATCTAAAGAAAATAAAAATTTCAAATTTAATGAAAATGTCAGATTAGTTAAAAATGTATTCAATTATTGCATACATAGCAATTTTTCTGTACTGTATCCCATGCGGTACCAAAGCATGTAAAGATAATTGAGAAAAAAGTTAGTCATTTTGTTATAAATCGAATAACAGATGGATTTCAATCTTGCTTTCTAAAAAGATTTCGTGCTTCTTTATTACTTGAAGAGAAAATTTCAATAAGCAGACATATTTGAGGATGATGCTCAAAATATGCACAAAGCAAAGTGCATCCTCATACTAATTATTGAATACTCTCTAATTAACTCTACAGAATTACTACTAAAAACTACACTGAGAATGACAAAAAATGACTGTAATTGATAATATTTTCCATGGCATTGATAAAAACATTTGTCAATTTATCACCTGCACCTAGCTAATGGAAAAGTATTAAAAATTATTTTGCATTCATACTGTGATGATAACTAATCTCAAGTTACAAACTGACAAGCTAATTATATTTTGTGATAAGCAAGAATAACATATTTACAGAAACTGGCCTCAGATCATTTGAAATTTTAAAAAAGTTTTAGAAATGAAAAAAGAAAATATAAGGTAAATTTGAAAATATTTGGTATAGAAATAAAATAATTTGTTTAAAAATTTAATGTGAGAAGTATAAACAAGAAATTGAGCATGAAGTGAAAAATAGCTATATCAGTTTGCTATCCATGTAATCAAAAAAAATTAAATTTTAATCATAGAAAATTAAAAGTATATACAAAGTTTTGAAACTTAAGATGCAATTTCTTTGATACCTCCAGAAAGGTTCCTCATTTTATTTTGGTGTTTTAATATACCTATTTTATCAGTGTGCCAAATTTGTAAAAGTCTTAAAAATGAATATTTTATATAACCTATCTAGATTAATATATGATACAACGCATATATTTCATATAATTCAAAAATCATTCTTTAGCCATGAATTAGATCGTTTAAAAAACATTTTTTGTAATAAATTTGGCAATTACTGTAGTAAATTACTGTAATTTGGCAATTAATAATTATTATTTGAGTGTAAAATTAATTTTTTAACATTCCAGTAACTAAAAAAATTTTTTTTAATTAATTATAAATCATTATGTACACATTTAAAAATCATGTAAAATTCAAATGCACATATTAGAAGCAGTAACAATTTTTTTTTTATCAAAACCCCCCAAAAATAAGAACGAACAACTATACATAATGTAAAATAATAAAGTTAACAATATGCCACTAAATAAAACTTACCATAAACGAACAAAGGAAGAAATCTTATATGTTTATTAATAACAAAGTATCATACCTATCTACCATGGTTCGTGATGAGCATCCATCTGCTACAACATGTACATCATATCCACTATTTATAAGAGATTGTACAGTGCACTGCACACATACATGAGATTCAATGCCACATATAATGACATTTTCAACTTCTGGATGCTCTTTTTTCAGATAGTCATGTACTTCAGGAATCATCATAGAGAACTGTGTTTTTGTATATGGTTTTATATCAGGATAATCAGCCAATCCGATTTCCTTTACAGTAGAACCCAAACCTACAAAGATTATAATATTCAACGCTTTCAGGATATAATATTAATTTATAAAAAGCATGACTACTTTATCACATATATATTAATATAAATAATTAAATTACCAAATATCTCAAGCAAAAATCAAAATAAACATTTGTAACTTCATTTTTACTTTGAAATTGAACAAATTTAAGCTGTGTATAGTATAAATTCAAAAGGAAATATTATATATAAAAAATACAAATGATTAAATTTTGATGCATATTTTATGTAAATGCAAAAAATACATGCAAAAAAATACAGGTGAAATTATTAAAAGAAATTTTAAATTTAATAATTTATATTCAACAAGAAGACTAATACATAATTAAAAATAAGGAAAAGTACATAATTATTCAAACCCAAATTTATATGAAAAGTTCTAAATACATAGCAATAATACAACTTTCATATTGTAAGAAAAGTTGTTGAATCATTCGTCTTTGACTTTTAGACAACATTATAATTTTTCAATAAAACAAATTGTACACAAATTTCAAAATATTGTATAAATAAATATTTCCCCCATAGAGAGAGAGAGAGAGAGAGAGAGAGAGAGAGATTATTTTAAAATACCAGAAATGATATTTTTAAAATTTTAGGAAACTAAGATTTTTTTTTTAATTTTAGATAAGTAAGATTTTGTAAAGTAAAATTTGATTTAAGTAGATAAGCTTTCAAAGAAATATTAATGTTACATTTCTACATACTATTCAATTAAAATACAATAAAAAAATTTATATAGATATAAAAACATTTAGTCATAATGATGAAATACTATAATAAAATCTAACAATAACTTACTAAATCCAACTATGCAGCAAAAGTATTAGAAATTGATAGAATATTATAACTAAAGTTTCATGGGGAATTTTTCAGAGTTCAAAGATAAAATAATCTCATATGTTGCATCTTACAATCATAACTAGAAATTATATAATCTCAAGTCATTGAAAATATTTCAGCATTTATATATTTCTAGCAAATTCAATATTTGCAACAAAGGACTATCCTCTCTCTCAGGGTTACTTCCACCAGCAAAACTGGCACTTTAAGCTAGAACAACACTTAATCAAAAAAAAAAAAAAGAATCACTATCAAATAGTATATAAATAGTCTGAGAGATAAACTATAATAGATTATAGAGAATAGTAAATGATGTGGGCAATATTGCTCATTAATTAGTTCCTGAATTATAGTGATGTAGCTACTTTGAAGTTAGAAGATCTCGGAGGATTTTTCTTTGGTAAGTGTGGGAGGTTATATCTAATTTCATATCAGCATCCATCAATTCTTATCCTTTAGCTCATGTTATCCCTATATCCTCAGTGTAATCATTTCTAATGTTTAAATTAATAAAAGTAAATTGTTGTAAACACCTTTTTGTAATAATTTCTAGTCTGATTTAATGGCTTTTCCTCCATGCTGCATTTGGACCCCCTGCTGAGTATCAATTTAATGAGCATCATCTCCACCACAGCCAACATAAAGGAGAGGTAGCATAACAGATTATCTTATTCTTTGAAGTAAATATCATGATAAAATAAAAGAATTCATTGATCAGTTCAGTTCTTTTTTAATACTCTCATTCACAAAACTTCAAAAAATCTTCAAGCCTTCATTTTGAAAGGTGAAAAAATAATTATGGTGTTTATCACAATTTTTTTTACAGGTATAGTGTTTTAAACTTGTGGTATAATAAATAAATTCAAAAAATAAAATTTCCTTGTAGTTTGAAAAGAATGAATTCTGTAGACATCTATCATTTTCAAATATAAAATTCCAAGAATATATAGGTTATTATTAATAAAAATGAAGAAATTAAACAAATAACTGAGACCTTATCCTAGGAAAGATATGTGCCACAGGCCATCTAAATTTTGGATTTAACTATCCATATGCTTATTTATGTGTGTTTATCTTTAGTTACAAAACTAAACTATTACAAAACAGTTTAAACATTCCTCATTGTTTGTAAGCAGAAAATATTTATTTAAAGAAAACAAAAAACATTAATATTACATAAATGAAACATATATTTTTTTACAAATCTCATTTTTTTAAACAGCTGATAATGCCATGTGCATGAAATTAATTTTTAATTACTAATAGTTAGACATAAAAACTGATGACTTCACAAGAATACTGTTTGTTTTATAATACATGTTTTATAAACAATAAACTATATGCTTTATAAGTAACTTTTAGATTTTATACATGGGAATTTTGTTTCAAAAACTACAATTCTGTATTTAATATGACATCGACATTACAGAATGGTATTTTTATTTTCATAATTTGAGTGTTTAATGTGCTCTATTATTTTCACTTGAAGATCTTTGAGTGGAGAATTTATGCAGAGTATTTTCATTGAAGCTTAAATACATTTAAACTTAAACAACATTGAGTTTGTTAACGTTATCATTGAAGAAAACTGCTTCATACCTTTTGGATTTTGCTCTGTAACAACAACAGGCATTTTTAAAGTTTTTGCTGTCTTCAAAATTCGCGAAGCTACATTTGCTATTGCCGGAAAATATTGTATGCTAGGTGCAAATTTTTCCTGCATATCGCAAAGGAATAACGCAGTGGTTTTTGGAACAAGCTGCTTTAGTCTACAAATCGTGGACATCTTGACAGTAAAAAATTTCTACCGAGTAATGAGTACAAAATGTTCAAATTTCTGGAAGTAATATCCGCTTACAGTCTTCACCCAGCTTATCGGGAAAATATAACAGGATAAATGTAAATATAAACAGAAGAAAAAGTAGAAGTGCATGCAAAAAAATTAACCTTATTCTTTTACTCAATTTACAAATCTTATTACTTCTGTATTAAAAGTTCATTTTGAGAAAAATATTTTATAATATATGTTTCATCTTACTAATAATACTTTGTGTAATTTAATGTACAGTAAAATCCGGTGAAAAACGAGTACTTACACAAAAAATAAGATCGAAATTTACAGGTGCGCGTTATACGCTGGGTGTAAAAATGAGACTTAAAAATAAAAAATAAAAGAGACGAGCATATATATAAAAAATTAGATTTTTGCGTAAATCGAAATGCCGTTTGTTTAAAATAAATGACATTCCTTATGAAATTAAGGAGTTATAGTTCTAGAAGTAAACTATCTTATCTAAAATATATCTCAAATAACGGACTTCATGACATATAAGCATTGCCCATGTATATTTCAGGTTCCTTCGTAAAAAAGGCAATGCCCGTTATACGGCGAAGATATGCAAGGGATACTTCTTGAGACAGAACTAGTGCGTGTGTTATTGCTGAATTATTTTTGTGCTGAGTGTTTACTATTGTGTATTACCGCCAGCCTAAAAATTAAAAAAGGCGGCTTGAAAGTATAGTTGAGCGTTATATATGCCGGATTTTACAGTATTTTGTGTTTGTCTGTGTGGGAGAGAGAGGTACACGTTTGTAATCCTTTCCTTCAATTTTGCCTATTATATAAGCAGTGTCCTGCCTTCGTTCCAACAGGAGTGGAAACAAAATCTATTTCTTGCATTCAACGATTTTATTTGAGTTTCTCACTCACATTCCATAACGATAAATAAATGTGTCAAAAATTGTTTTGTAGCCCATACTCTCTTGAAAACGAGCTTTGCAACCAAAAAAAAAAAGTTTGATCTTAAATTATCAATTTATTCCAACAAAAATATTTATTATTATTATGGGTCGAAAGTTCACCATTCTTGTATCATGCACCTTTTAATTTTGTCGATTTTCGGAAACAAAACACAGTAAAAAACTAATTTTCTAAAGCATGGTTTCACGTTCAACAAGAACGAATTACCTTTGACTAAATAATTAGCATTAATTAATAAAATTATTCATTAATAACAAGTAATTAATTAAATTTTACGTACTATATACTTAGAATTATAATCAATCGGGAAAAAAATCAAGGGCTTGGGGGGGTCCGGATCCCCAGGACCCCCCCCCCTTGTGTGCGCCACTGCTTTTATCCTTTTTTTTTAAAAAAAATTCATTCAAAAATATGCAATAGAATGGAATGCAATTGGAGTTAATCAAAAACAAGTTTCACGATATCCTTTTTGCAGCAATTTTTAACAGACAGTGTTTTCAAGTACCATGATTAAAACCTAAAGATATATTTTCACTATCCCCAATAAAATTATTTTTTTTTTTCGATAAGCGAAGACGAAAGAGAAGAGCTAATGATAGACTTAAATAAAGATTTTAATGCCATCGAAAGTTTTCCCTCCAGATTAGTGAAGATGTTAAAATTTTTATTGTCAGAGTTCAATTGATACCACACACTTAATCATAAATTTAACCTGGCTAATGAATTTAGAAATACTGAAGGCCACGTCCTCGCATGGAAATGCTGATGCCCTTTCAAGAAGACCATGCCCAGAAAATTGTCGTCATTGTTCCACCAAATATGGAATCTAAATGACCGCAGATGGATTTTAACAAATATTAAAGGATCTCATGATGTATGGGATTTTAAAAAATTCCAATATTTCTAGAAAGATGATTTTTGACTGGATTTTCCTGGAAACGAGCTTGTTTTATATAAGGATAAAAGTCCAAGTCCACTCGTCAAGATGTATTACAGCCAGTGGCGCACTCCTTGTGACCTGCTGTTTGGTCGCCCGGACAAAGGCACGTTTTGAAGATGTACACAATTTGGCTAGAGAACGGAGGGACGGGAAGATGAAGACTCGGACCAAAAGCCACAGGACATCAAAACCATTGATTTTTTTTTTCCAATTGATTATAATTCTAAGTATATAGTACGTAAAATTTAATTAACTACTTGTTATTAATGAATAATTTTATTAATTAATGCTAATTATTTAGTCAAAAATTAGTTTTTTACTGTGTTTTGTTCCCGAAAATCGACAAAATTAAAAGGAGCATGATACAAGAATGGTGAACTTTCGACCCCGGACCCCCTCCCCTTGAAAAATTCCTGTGCGCGCTACTGATTACAGCAATTGATCTTTCCTAATCAACAATAAATTTAGGCTATGTTTTAATTGAATCTACAAATATTGATAATTTTAACAGGGATAATTTTCCTTTAGTAATCCAGTATGAAGGTAAATACATTCAATAATAAAAAAATGTTCAAATATTTTTTATATTGAAAGACATAAATATATTATTATTATATTTTTATATTGAAAATATTCAAAAAATAAATTGAAATAAATTTTCTAATACTCTTCAACAAAAGCTTAATACAAATGAAAATGCCCCTATGTATATTATAGAAGAAATAAAGAATGCAAAATATTCAGCTCAAGATTTAAAGAGATTGACAAATAAGATTAAAAGTGGACAAAAGCGTGCAGCAATTTAAAAAAAAAAAGCACCTTTTTGAAAAGGGCACGTAACAGTTAAGAGAGGAAGACCGGATTAAATATAAAAAATTAAATGCCAATTTAAACGCGTACGTGAATGATTCAAACTAATAAAGAAGTATTTGATGATAAAACTTAAGAATCACACCAACTTCAAAGATTTTCAAAATTTATTAGAATAATTAAAAAATATAGCAAATGATAATTTTTCCTCATTCTTTATCATTGAATACAATAAGGTTATTTTAACAACAGAACAATTTCAAGAAAATTGCTTTTTTTTCCATTATATTATGCGAAACAAAATAACGATGCACGATAATATTCAAGAAAGTTATAAGCTATCTTCTTTGAAGGAACTAGAAATAATAATATCTCGTCACACAACAGAACACAAGTCCTGGTATGATCAGCTTTCTCTTCAAATAATTAAACATCTTCCAACAGAAGGTGTTAGTTTACTTCTTAAATCCTTGAAAAAAATAATTGGAATTCTTTTTTCATCTCGACGGATTAGATTCATTCGATTATAATACCATTTTTAAAACCCCTCAAAATATCCGAGGAAATCACGTCGTGCCGCAGTTCCTTTCAATCCAGTTATAACAAAATTCTTAGAAAGAATGGTACTTCACAGAAGGCTGGAATATACTTTTCGTAATAAGACTTTTCACGTAACCCAGAGTTTCTAAACTGTGGGGCACCCCCCCCCACACACACACACACACCTAAGAGTGCGTGATGATTCTCCGTGGGGGCGCAAGCATATAGAAAAGTCGAAAATAAAAAATTTAAAATACCGTAACATCAGGCGTATAACGCGCACTTTTAGTACAAAAAAGATCGAAACTAAAGGGGGGGGGGTATACACCCGGTATAAAAACGATACCTTTGAAAATAACAAAAAAGATGGGCATAAAAATTTTTTACTTCTACATGTATCGAAATACTGTTTATTTAAAAGAAATGACTTGCCTTATGAACTAAAAGAGTAGTAGTTCTAGAAGAAAACTATTTTGTTAAAAGTCTGGGATAATACCTCGAATAAATAACTTCAAAACATAAAAGCAATGTATACTAATATTTCAGATTTCTTCATAAAGGGGGGGGTGCGTTATACGGTGAATATACCTAAAAATTAAAAAAATTAAGCTTGAAAGTATAGGTGCGCGTTATACACCGGTGCGCGCTATACGCCAGATTTTACGGTAATTATCAATTTACTGAAACAAAATATATTCTGACATAGAAAATAAAATATGTATACATACTAATACAATATATTTATAAATATATCAGTGGGGCAAAACGTATTTGATATTTGATTTATAAATACTAAATTAAAAACTAAAAAGGTTTAGGAATTACTAGGGATTTCCATGGGCTTGTCATGTACAAAAATGTATACAAAATATAATACTTATCTTGATAATCTGTACGTTTTATAACTGAAGTCGATTGTAGCTTTCGCATCGAAATATATTATTATTGCATTCAATACAATGAATTCATGCCCCCTCATAATTGTATGAGGGGGCGCGATGAAAATTATGAACGAAAATTGGGTCGCAAATACCGAAAGTTTGAGAAGCACTGACGTAACCCATTATGAATTTTTCCCTTTCATGGAAGCAGTATTCCTATTTCAGGTATATCAGGATGTTATTATAATAGCTAGAAAACTAATGGAATACATTTTTTTTTGCTGTGGCTCTTGATACTAAATCGGCATATCATTTAGTGCGGCCGAATCATATAATCTCAAAACTAGACAAAATTGTACACTCTGGTAAATTGATTGTGACCGCGGTAGCATAGTGGTTATGATCCTGAACTTGAGGACTATGTGTCGCGGGCTTGAGTCATGGTGCCATTGAAGATCCATTGTGTAGAGGAGGGCTAATGCAAATTTGTCAAACTCAAAGTCGTCATGTGGCGTGGTGTGATAGATTGGAGAGAGGTATGTCGATCCAGGTGTCGTCCTCATCACTTGACATCAAGTTAAGAGGTTCGTCACCAATAGCCCTCCTGTTGCTTTATGGTGCGATGTTAATGTTATCAGTCCTCGCTCATTCGCTCACTGGTAAATAAATCGTATCAGAAAATTTTAAACAGTAGGTAAGTATGGATTAACTGTCAGTCTTTTTTTTTTTTTTTTAATCTAACAGTTAAAAAAAATATTTTAAAATTTTTTTCAAGATTAATTTGATTCAAATTCCTTTCGATTTCTAATTAAAAACATCTGTATATTAGATAACATAGTCCCAACTTATTTTATTTTTTCAACTAATATACGAGTAGTAAGTTACTGTTGTATATTCTCAATATACGGTAACAAAACAATTTTCGAATTAGTTTTGAGTCTTACTATTGACTAGGTTTTAGAAAATCCTGTTTTATTTTTAATTCTTTTTTCTTTCTTTTTTTTTTTTGGTGAATTTTGGTTTTATGGAGATATGTAGCTAGGCTACTCCATCTGGGATGTGAAATAACAACAACACAATAATTTTCGTCAAATGATCGCTCACTTATTTATTTCTGTTTAGGGATTAGTAATGACTATACTAAAAATATTTTATGTGAAAATTTGCACAACCGAGAAGATCTAGTTATCCCTATAACCATCATAATTGGAATAATAGGAGATTTATTTATTTATTTCATGAGTTTTTTTTAAAATCAATCTCCCCTGTTGCATATTGGGAAATATTTAAAAATAAGAAGCGAGCGAGCTACAATATTATCTTCTGACCGTAGTTTAAAATGAAATCCCTCGTTGACAATTCATCGTGTAACTTAGGAGGAATTTCTTTCATCAAATCTATTGCGAGAAAGTTTCATTCATAATTTCTTCGTAGAGAAATAAGAAAGCACCTTCTGTTTATTCTTTCAACTTTAAAAATATTAAAAATAGGAATTTAATCAGTCAAATATCCTTTAGGTTCTTACTTAACAATTTTACGGTGCTCGAAAATACCTAATAATATTAATGAAAATCTCTTAAAAAATTAACTTTTATTCTATATGGTTTAATAGATTAGAGTTTTGAGATTTAAAATTATGATTTATTTATCAAAAACATCTAAATTTTCTTTTCTGCGCACCCAACATAAATATGGCATTGCAGTTTGAAATTTCATATTATGGTAGTGGCTTTAAAGCCTTAATTTGGGAAGTGAATATATAGCATCGATTCAAATATATGCAGGCCGTTTTTAGCTTCCTCGGCGCCCCAGGCACTTCATATTGTTACGCTCCTCCACTGTTTTCAAAGCAATCCCCCCTCCATTCCTTCAGTTCTTTCTTTACCAGTTTTGCTTCGGGAAGAATTTTCCCTTAATTCTCTTATTCTTTTCCCATTATTTTTGCTCTTTAGAAAGTCTTTCTATTGTGCACCACCTATGAACCCTCCGTGTTCTGGACTGGCAGTCGTAAGGAAAAGATAGGGGCATGGTTTGGGCATTTTTGTTCCTTTTTTACCTTACGGTATCACGGACCACCCACCCTTTTGTAAATTAGTACAGTATGTTAATGAAATCGTTTGTGATTAGTACACATTATTGTATGAACTTGTTAATTCGATCTTTTCCATCGCTTCACTATCTTTTACTTTTAGACATTCTTCTTCTTTGTTGAGTTGCTGTCATTGTACTAGCACAACAAAGGTTTTCTTCGAGCTTTCCTCATTGCCAAATCATTAATGACATCAATTTCCATTTTAATATCATTTTAATTGCACAGCAACATCAAATTGTTAAGCTTTTCATTTTCCATAGTATATCTAATTTCAGTCTTTACCTTCTTATGGCAGAAATACTTCTCTCATAACTCGCTAGACGTTGATGCATTTTGATATTTCTCTTTTTTCACCCTCCAATTTTTTGCGCCCCCAAATCTTTTGCGCCCTTGTGTGCCTAAGTGGAAAATCGTCCCCGAATATATAATCTTGTAGCCCTTGATAGAAAATAGCAAAAGTAATTCTACTACACACAAGTTTTTTTTTACTATATTATATTCTAAAATTATCTTTTACCTATGAATTGTTTCATTCCATAAGCAAGATTGTAAATTGTTATAGAAACAGTAAGCTGAATGTCACCTGACAGTATTTACTAAGACAAACATTATCCTTAACAAATTCTGACGAAGTTGTTAGCCGATATGTTAGATCAGTAACCGTCTTACTATTTTGAAAAATTTTCGGTACCATTTGTCATTTCGAAGAATTAAATTTTCCCAAAAGGAAGAACGCCAGGTGCATTGAACAGATAAACAGTTTTTAAAACAAGATGACTTTTTGAGATTTGTTATTTTTTTAAAAAAATAATATTCATTTAACAATACCTATTTCACAACTCTAAATTAAGCAAATTAATTTCCTTTTAAAATATTGTTGAACCTTGTTCATATGCTGCCAAAGAAAATAATTTTCTTTGAAAAATTTAGAAATTTAAAAAAATTAGAAAAAACTATTCTTTTTCACAGAAAAGAACATTTTTAGGATTTCATTTTAGAATCTCCCAGTAATATACAGAATAAGAATCGTAGGTTCGTTCTGTTCGAATGAAAGTTTCAAAGAATATCCAGGCACAATAAAGTCTCTCAGTCTTTAGTGGTTCAAGATTTATTTTCGAGTTACAGCCACACACACAACACAAAACAACATAAAATGAAACTAAGTGTGATACATTTGATTAGTTAACACTATTTTCTTCTATCCTCGCGAAAGTTACCGCCATTCCGCTCTTTCGCCATTTGTTTACTTTCCATCGTTCCAAGTATTCCTATCCCGCTCATTCCGCCATCTTGTTGACTTTTTTCTCTCCCTTTCCTTCGATGACCGCGCCACCTATAAAGTTTTTAAACTGCAAGGCGAATCTTACCTACAGGGTGTTCCAAAAATAACGATCCATTTATATGAAAACGATAATATATTGATTCTTTCATAGGTTTTTGAAGAAATACTCTTTTTAGAATAGCCATCGTTTCTTGCAAACTGGGTGGTGAAACATATAAAAAGGTGCTTCAGCTATCAGTCGGAAGACAGCCATCAATAAGGGCCAATATCAAGCTACTTGTGAACGAACTCAGGTATCGTCAGATGTTGATGGTCGTCCAGGACGCATTCTATTCACCACGCTACAGGTTCATCTCAATTTGTTCACAAGTAGCAAGATAATGGCCCTTGTTGATGACTGTTTCCCGAATTTCCTCTGGTACAGCTAACACACCTCTTCGTTTGTTTTACCACCCATTTTACAGGTAGCAATGGCTATTCTTTCTTCCAAGGAGATCATTTCTTCAAACATCTGTGAAAGAAATCAATATATTACTGTTTTCAAGGAAATTGGTCGTTATTTTTGGAATATCCTGTAGTAGAGCTCATGGCCATGCTCACCTCTAAATAATAATTTTGTTTAATCCGAAATTTTTGACCTCAGATATAAGGCCACCAACATGTCTCAAACTCTAACAGCCCATGTCTGCTATGGAAAAAATAGAAGGGAAATAAATAATAGCTCAACTTAATGCATTTTTTGGAGCTGATTTCAAAAACAATCACGTCACGTTTTCTTGATAAATTCAGTTTTACTTGAATTTGTATGAGTATTTACCAAAAAGTTTTCAGTATTTGCCTGCAGGCAAAACAATTTCGTGATAATCTCCTTTTAGAGAATGAGATTTAAGTACGAGAAAATAAAATCTCTAACTTCAAAACTGAGCAATATATTATTAATTAATGTTGCAATGAAAGAGTGTATTGGATTTAAATCTTGATCAATGAAGTCTTTTAAAGAAAAACTTTAAAAAATATGATATTCTTTAGAGATAAATAAGAGAGAAGAGATAAAAAAATATTTGATACATTGATAAACAAAATTTCTTTGAATAGCAAAAAAAAAATAGACACACATTTTAACTTAAAATTGATTGTTTTTTTTAATTTAAAAACATTTTTAAGTTTTACAAAGAACAATGAAAGTATAAAAATATTACACGAATAAACCTGTAACATTTCCCTTCTTGAAAAAATTCTTCAAATCATTTTAAGTGAATCAACTACCCAAAAATCGTGAATTTTGTCAAAAATCGACATTTTTTTTTTAATGATTTTATTTTATATGCCATCTTATTCACATTATAAAAGGTACCAAGATTTTAAAAATACCAAGTTTTTTATTTTCCATTCACTAGAAAAAAAAACTACTAGAGTTTTAGTAAAAGCAGATGCCGCAACTTTAAACAAGATGTCAAACTTTAAAATGAGTTTTACTCGAAATGTGAGTTTTTAGAAAATGCCGAAACAGGGACAGCGATTGCTCAAAAAATTTTGAAAATAATTAACCGAATTTTTTTTGTCTATGTTTTGTATAATAATATATATGTTTTGACCTTCAGATTTATTAAGCATTGTTTTATTACAAAAGTTACAGTTCCTTATGTGAATATAATCACTGTTTTTTTAAGCAATTTCATATAACAACTAAGATAAAGTGTCCAAGTTTTTGTAAAAATTAAAATATCTCTTATCCTGATGGTCATTTCAAAAATTAACAACGTAGCAACACATCAGAATAGAAAAATTGGAAATTTGTTTTTAAACTTTTGGTACAGAATGAGCCCCGTTTACGTCATTTTTTTTTTTTTCCCATTTTAGTAATAATAATTTCTTTTTCTCTTCTTAATTTTAGTATTTGTTTCTTAAAATGTACTAAATAAAACTAAAACTACAAAAACAAAATAAACAAAAAAAAAAGTTCCCATACCTCCATTTTTTTGGGGGGAGTTGTCGCGAGTAGTCGGATACTTTAAACATTAACAAAATATGCATGAGATTATATTTTCCATTCTTGTGTTTAGTTACTTAATTAGCTGGTAAAAGAGTGGGCAGGCTTCAATTTATTATACTTAAATCAAAATTTTCTCAAGCGCTTAAGAAATCAAATACCGTAAGAGTTAGAGAAAAGAACGGGGGTAAAAGGCTTGACATGAAGAATATATTTTCCTTAGGAAGGTTCATATTCACACCCATCTAAATCTGAAGCTCGTTTTAACGACTATAAAGTGCCTCGTACCCCCAAGAAAATAGAGACGTACTGCTATCTCTGTAGCCAAAATTGGTCATTAGTTTTAAAGATTTCAGCATCTAGAGCTATTTATGGAGATGTTTATTTTTCATGAGATGTGAAACCTAAATTTGGAGATGCTCTACAAAAAGTAATGCATTTTGTCTTAAAGTGGAACACTGTAATGTTCCCTCGAGAGATGTTTTATTGCATGAAGCTACATAGAAAGATAAAATCAATGAACACCTTTTCCCTCGTGAAACTGGATAATATTTTGAAGTGAATGATGAGAAAAATATGCCTTGAATATCAGGGGGTTTAGATGTTAAATTTCTTACAAGTAAGAAAATTTATTCAAATGAAAATACGGTAAAATGCAGCCTTGTAGTATACAAACTAATTTTCCAACTTAATATTTAAAAAATATATTCAACAACAATTTTTGCTTCAAAATAAATATTTATTTAAAAACTATATTTTGACAATGTTAATTTCATGAGGAAGTATAATATACAACGTTCATTAAAATTCCCTGATTTAACCAAAATGTAATATTTAATTTTTATACAAATTCATATTGATTTTAAGTGAATTAAAACATTTGGTAATAAAACTGTCCACAAGTAGACTTAGTTAGCAAAAGAAAAATATTTCATTATAATTAAGATATCAATATTGTGTATTATTAAACAACAATTAAGATAAAGGGTGTTTTTAAGAGATATAGAACTTTAAATTGCAATAAAACACCCATGTATTATTCGATTGACATGAAGTTTTTTTTTTTTATTCGAAAGATAATCTTGTGGCATTACATTTTAAATATGATTTTTGGCATATGACTGCCACAGCTGGCTCGGATGTAGTCCAATCTGGACGTCCAATTTTCGATGGCTTTTTCCAACATTTGTGGCTGTATATCGGCAATAACACGGCGAATGTTGTCTTCCAAATGGTCAAGTGTTTGTGGATTATCCGCATAGACCAATGACTTTACATAGCCCCACAGAAAAAGTCTAGCGGTGTTAAATCACAAGATCTTGGAGGCCAATTCACAGGTCCAAAACGTGAAATTAGGCGGTCACCAAACGTGTCTTTCAATAAATCGATTGTGGCACGAGCTGTGTGACATGTTGCGCCGTCTTGTTGGAACCACAGCTCTTGGACATCATGATTGTTCAATTCAGGAATGAAAAAAGTTAGTAATCATGGCTCTATACCGATCACCATTGACTGTAACGTTGTGGCCTTCATCGTTTTTGAAGAAGGATTCCACCAGCCCATAAAGCCCACCAAACAGTCAGTTTTTCTGGATGTAACGGTGTTTCGACATACACTTGTGGATTAGCTTTACTCCAAATGCGGCAGTTTTGTTTGTTGACGTAGCCATTCAACCAGAAGTGCGCTTCATCGTTATGAAAATCGGGAACAACGGCAATCTCGTTTTGGGCCCATGCGACGAATCTATTCAGGCGTGAGTCTAGTCATGATGAATTGCCAAACCAAACTGAGAATAAATCACTTGACAGCTGTTAAATCGGTCGCCATCTTGGAAAGTAATGCCAACTTAAACTTCTATACCTGGAAAAAAACACTCTTTACAAGAAGCAAAAGCTAAAAAATGTTCTGTTATTTCTGTGAAAACACATAAAACGTTTATAGAAATAATTAAATAATTGTATAAGTACAGGATTCAACTACAACTAAAATAATTAATGTAAGTACAAAAAACCCTCAACAATCAACAGTGGTGTACACAAGAAGAAGGGGGTTGAAAAAGTAGTACAACACCTCCATTCCATAGACCAAAAAAAATTTAATTTTTAAAATAGAGAATAACCTTGGTTCTATCATCTACATGTGTTTTAGACTGTAATTCCCCCATTAAAGAAGTCTGTACATTCCACTGGTAAAGTGAACGGGAAAAAATACAACCCTATAAATGTTTTAAAAGAGAGCATATAAAGCATATTTATTGACTATTACAAGAGAGAACCTAAGAAAAAAGAATCTATTACTATTCTTATACCTCAGTCCAAAAAACACTACGTCTTAGACGAATATTTTAATAAAAATATGAATACGGAACTATTCTGTCGATACAATTAAGTTCACACTAGTTTGTTCTTTATAATTTATATTAATTTTTTTAATGCTTTATATAAAATCCTACCTCTCTCGAAGAAACATTCAAAACAAAACTAAAAGTATTTTAATGGGTATAAAACAGAAACTTGTATAAGATTGTAGCTATCTAAATCTTTTAAGAATATATTTTCCTCAAAGAAATAACAAGCATGTTTCGACGAAAAAAAGAAATTTATGCTGAAGGTCTCGTCCACAAATTTAGACACTATTTTCACACTTTGACGTTAACTGTCAGTAATTTTCGTAAAACTTATCACGATATTCTGATCTGATGCTTCCTACCATTTTATTTTTAATTATTCCAAAATCCTACGTCGTATTTTATTAATTATCGATAAATAAATATCTTCTTAATTAATAGCTTCTTTTTATTTAAGGATTTTTATAAGAATTTTTTAATAATAATAGATATAGATACTTCTTTCTGTTTTTAAAATTAACAGATCACATTATATGTGCGTGTACGTCCAGTTATAAATTTATGTCGTATATTAAGCCCCTTTTTGTAAATTTTTATTTTAAAATTACTTTGATAAAGAAAAGATTTTAAAACACAGCTAGAATGATAATTTTTATGTAAATTTAAATTTTAATACTGTGTAAATTTGATAATAGGTAATTAAATATTATCTTTCACCCTCCTTCCCCAAATTTTTTTTTTAAAAAATATATTAATATATATTTTTTTAAATTGGTGTATAAGTAAAAATATAAATTAAAAAAATAAGCTTGATAAACCTCGAATTCATAAGGAATGTCTTTCAATAAATGTTTTGTCAAATCTTCATTGGTAAAAATACAATAGAAAAAGTTAACTTCTGATGTAACTTACCGTTAAATAATTAAGATTAATACATTTTTTATAAATAAAAGATTGTAACAAAAATTACTAAAAGTCAATCTTTGATCTTCTATTGCAATGATGAATATATTTTATTAATTCTTCTTCTTCAATTGCTCGATAGCCCTGGCCTTCTCCAGGCATTCCTACTTTTGGCGACTGATTTCCAATTATTGACCTTTAAAATTTTTAGATCTTTTTCGACACAGTCATCACATCTTAACGGGAGTCTGCCCCCTGTAAGATCGTCTTGTTGTTGAATTAATCATCACTCAAATTAACCGGATTTACCGTTTTTATTACTTCCTTCAAAGCACATCACTATATTTACAATTCCATTTACAATTATAAATCGTATTGGGAACTACAGGCAGCTTCCTCCATTTTTACGTTCGAGACCACCTCTCCTTCCCGCTCTAAGGCCAAAACAGTTCACAGCAGCGCCCTCTTTCTAGTCTATCGTGTGCTATGTGTCAAGCCTCCTAGTGCACTATGTGCCACGCCGTTACACCCCGAAGTCTAGGACATTGCCAGAAAAACTTTCTTGCAGCAACGATCTTTATTCATTCTAGCCAGATGACCAGCCCATTTAAGTCTCTGTAATTTGATAAATTTTACAATATCATGTTGTTTGTAAATTTTGTAAAGTTCTAAGTAAGATCTTCTTTTCCATGATGCATTAACTTAGATCCCACCAAGAATGCTGCGTAAGATTTTTCTCTTGAAAATTTCCACAGCTTCCTCATCGTGTAAAATAAATTACCAAGTATCTGATTCATATATAAGCCAGGACAGATCTTATAAGAATTTTAGAAATTACTGATGATAATTATTACCGTAATATCCTGCGTATAACGCGCATTTTTAACATAAAAAAATAAGATTGAAATTTATGAATACGCGTTATACGCCGGGTACAAAAATAATAGCTTTTAAAATAAAAAAAATAGATGGGCATAAAAATTTTTTATTCTTCTACATATATGAAAATACTGTTTGATTAAAAGGAATGACGTTCCTTATGAACTTAAACGGTTGTAGTTCTAGAGGTATGCTATTTTTTCAAACGCTTAGGATTATACCTCGAATAAATCACTTCAAAACATATAGCATTACACATGTACATTTCAAGTTTCTCCGTAAAAAAAATGGGGCCGCGTGTTATACGGTAAATATACTTAAAAATTAAAAATTCCAGCTTGAAAGTATAGGTGCGCTTTATACGGAGGTGCTCATTATACGCCGGATTTTACGGTAAATGAAAATACATGTAAATCTTTAAATTAAAATGCAAAATTTCATAAAATTTTATTTATCAGGTTCTGAAGTAAAATTTAACATAATATATATGAATCTTTTTAAAATCCATAAGTGTGTTGCAAACAAAAAATCGAACTAATAAAAAACATTCACGAGATTCCACACTACCAATTTAAAAAGCTACCCTTGCTTAATATAAAGAAATAGAACTCGAATTCAGAAAATATTTTTACACCAAAAAAAAGGCATAATATTTATAAGGCTCGAATGTGGTTATAAAACGCATAGCCACATTCTTCATTACACAATATTCTTGAAATTTAAAATAAGTTTTTAAATTGGTCTTTTTTCTTTTTTTTTCTTTTTTGCTTTAAAAGGTAAAGTTAGATTAATCAATTTAGTATCACAACATGAGGACCTGAAGTTTAAAATATATTGTGTAAGGAAAAATAATTGTTTGAAATAGAATATAAATGAGAATGAGATATGATAATATATTCTAATATCTTTGCCTTAGTGAAATCAGAGTTTAATATTAATTTTGAAGTATTTATAAACTATATGAATATAATTATGAAGTATTTATTATATATTTAGCAAGTATGTGTTCATTTCTGTTCCAGTAGACGAAGGTGGGTTTAATGTGATAATTGTTATATTTTCAAAATGAACATAAATATTATTTATTTAAATTTAACTGTTTTATTAGAATATCTTACACATTATCTTATATTCCCATTTTAACTGTCATAAAAATTAAATTGAAAAATTTCCCTTTTGATCAATAACAATTGATGAATTTTTTTGCTTACTCATTTCAACTAACTTATTTAGTTTAAATCATTTAATATAATTCTACAACCAAAAACTAACATAATTGTTTTATTTTAATTAAATTAATACAAATTTTTTAAATAGCAAACCTTTTTTTTAATTTAACCACGATGATATTAAGGAATACTTTTACTCTCAACAACCAAGTTTTTTTTTAAATCCTTTAACTTTTTCTTAAGCTATTATTTAAACAATTTATACAGTATGTCTCTAGACATAATTAAACATTAAAAAAAAATTTTTCCTCCAAAATCAACAATTATTTTAATTTTTGTGAGAAGGGAGTGAAAATACTTTTATTTTTTCGCTATAATAGGATTTATTTTGTACTGCTTGGAGTTGTAGGAATAATTTACAGATTCTTTTCAAAACAACTTAATTCTCTTTTTTTTTCTGTAAATTACTTCTTCCATTTTTAATTGGTTCATTAAAGCCTAAACACAGACACTTAAGCCTCCCGAATTTCTAATTTAATGGGATATTCTGATGAACACAGGAAAGGTTTGTTTGTGGCTGCATCCGAAACAGGAATTATCTTCATAACTATCTTTAATTGTTCCAAAAATTAGACATTGCATCCGCAGAATGCTGGAAGTAAACGATGGCTATTATAGGAAGGCGACAATTATTTTTCCAATGTCCTTATTACCGTCAGATGTAAAGTATTCGATGGCGGGAGAGTAAATATATGTCAATCACATACTATAGTTGTAAGGCATTTGCTCGTGGGTGATGCCTTACTTCTAAGTTATCTTCGTGAGCAAGGGATGTGGGAGTGAATGAAGAACTAGGCGTTGTCATAATCTTAATATCTCTTTATTAATATTTTAATTTAAACACTATACAATGATAATATTTATATTTAAACTTAACGGATCTGAGGTCAGAAACGCACAATACGTACTACCAAATAAGTGTGACCTTAATCACACTATACTTAACTTTACTGCCTATTCCTAATCTCAGTTTATACACAGTTCCTAATATTTAGTAGATCGGTCCTACCTCTATATCCTAGGTCAGGGATGGCGAACCTTTTTGGGTCAACGTGCCATTTTTTCCAAAAATACGTTTAATGAGTTATAGGCGTGCCATCAAATAATTTTGACTTGTGATTATTGAAGAACTAATAAAACTAAATACGAACAAATCAAAATTCTTTATTTAATACGAAAAAATACATTTTGCACTGTATAGTAGTAAATTATTTAGTTATACTTCTAATTTAAATTTAAATAACATTAGTGTGATTTCTGCTGTTGTAGATTAGATGACAAATAACTTATATCAGGATTATAAGATGTTACTTTTAGTAGAATGCATGCTGAATTAGAGTCATCTATTAAACGGTTTCTAAGCGAGTCTTTGATGTTATTTACCTCTGAAAATAATGACTCGCAGGCATAGGTAGAGGAAAATATGGTTAACATAGCATACGCCAACTTCTTCAAACAGTTAAATGCGTCTGGAATCGAATTCCATGTTTCCAAAATCTCGTTACTGGTATTTTTACTTATATTGCTTGTCAATCTTAATGCTTCAATCAATTCCAACTTTTTCCTTGTTTCAATAAACTTTTGAATCCATATTGAACTAGACTGGAAATCAATTAGTTGCATTTCAAGTTCTTCAATTTCCAACCAATCGAATTGAGACAAGTTCAGTTTATCAAACGAAATCACATCAGGGTACATAATAAATTTGAACGTTTCCGATAATTCCTTGAACTGAGAAAATCTCAGTGAAAATTCTTTGATTAAAGAATCCATTATGGAAATAAAGTCATCAATAACTTTTTCTTCATTTCGTTTCTCTTGGGCAGCTAAATCTTTGATATTTTTTTTCAAGTTTGGGAAGTACTTTTAGTTTTTTTGTAATAATATCGTTTCTGAAAACATATAGTTTAGCTTCAAAAGCGTGAATGAGATCCATCATGACGATAACTGTTTTATTCGGTCCTTGAAGCTTTATGTTCAATTCATTGAAATGTTGGCATATGTCTGTAAAAAACATCAATTTTAAAAGCCACATAATATCCATCAACTGTGGGTATTGTTCAATTTTGCTCTCATTTTGTTGAAATTGTCTGATTTTTTCCAAGAAATCAATAATTCTTTGAAGTACGTTCCCGCGGATCAACCAGCGAACATTGTGTTATACATTATTAAACCATTATACACCGAATTGACTTCATCCAACAAAGCATCAAACTTTCGCTTATTTAAAGCCTGCGACGATATGAGGTTGACTATTTTTGTGACTAAAGTTATAACATTATCAAGAGATGTTAAACCACTTTTTGCACATAAGGCTTGTTGGTGAAGAATGCAGTGGCATTCAAGAATCGAATGTCCTCTGTCTGTTTTAAAGAAAGAAATGAAACCATTTTTTTTTTACCTACCATATTTGGAGCACCATCAGTGGTTACTGAAACAATTTTTTTCAAATCAATTTCTTTCTCAGCAAGCGAATTTCTTACTGCCGTACAAATATCTGTGCCCTTTGTAGTTGTTAACAACGATGTTATCGCAAGTAATTCTTCCTTAATGATGTTTCCTACACAATATCGAGCAAAGACAGCTAAACGTGCCGATTTAGTAATGTCAATACTTTCGTCAAGACATAGCGATATAAAAGGAGCGGAGTTAATGTCATTTTTTTTGTTGATCTGTAACATTTTCTGCCAATTTCAAGATTCTATCTTTCATTGTGTTTCTAGATAGAGGAACATCTTTGATGCACTGAATTATCTTATCTTTATTATCAAAATCATCAAAAAGTGAGGGCGCACATGCCAACCAAGCTTCCTTCAAAAACTCTCTCTCTTTAAAAGGTTTACCATGCCGAGCAATGGCATTTGCAGCCGAGTAACTTGCCGCACTTCTGTGACAATTTTTGTTTACATATTTAAACATAGACGTCGACTGTTTATTTCTGTCTTTTATTGCACTTGCAATTAATTCATTTTGCTCGGGTTCACTTTTTTCACAAAAGGATTTGTGATTTGTTTCAAAATGCCGTTTTACAGACGTTGTTCTGCATACCACTGTTCCAGAACATAAAACACACACCACTTTGTCACCTTTATTGATCATGCCATATTTCTCAGCCCACCAAGTTTGAAATTCTCTGCTACACTTACTATCTTACACTTTTTTTTTGTTGAACTAGCCATGTTAAATAGCAGTTAAAAATCGTAAATTTAACACAAAACTTTAAATGTACAGTTGTGTCGATGAAATTGACTGTTCTATGTGTTCTCGCTTGATTCCTCCTCCCCCCGCCAAAAAAACCCTTTTTACTGACTGCGCACGACTGCGGGCTCATGGGCAGATTTATTTGTTTTTAGGAAATTGAGTGCTTGTACGAGATTTCTGTAGTGTCTGCTCTTTTGCTTTTGTCTCAGGTCATTAAAATTTTTAAAAATAAAGCAGTGAGAGTTATTTTACCAATTAGATTTACAAGACAAGAATTAGATCACATTAATAAATTAGATGTATACAAGCTGAACTATTAATGTAAACGTTAGAATATGTTCTTTAAACAACTTGAATATATTTAGAAATAGTTACATACACACACTATGCGTAGGTAAACTTTGCATCATTAGCAATTTATAATATACGAAGTATTTACGCAAGACATAACAAACGAGTCTGCTCCCCGACTTGTCGGTGTCGCGACAAATCACTAGCGTTTGTTCATAATACTTCATAGTAAACTTAATTATTTTAAGCTAAAATGCAAATCGTTTTTGATCGATGGCGTGCCTAAAATATTCTGTCGCGTGCCATCATTGGCACGCGTGCCACTGGTTCGCCATCCCTGTCCTAGGTAGCAGCAACACTCTCGAATCCTCAATGTCCTTTCTTTATCTCGCGTGGAATGGTATCCACCTTGACTTGAACTCTGGAATCTCGGTCAGCTTCAGCTTACGCACTTAAACTCAGAATAGCATAATCACTTCCCAAAAGGCCACCCCGCTTGCGCTAAGCTTCTGCTATTTGAAAGGTTCCTAATTTGCATAATCACACTTCGCTTCTGGATTTAGTTGGAAAGAATTTGCCTTTTTCGGCTCCAAAGAACCCAAGAGGATAATTAATAGAAAGCGCAATGAGCCCGTCACATAGTCTTCAAAATGTTTTTATTTTTCCTGATAGGAAACTAGAGATATCTTGTAAAGCACGAAACGGAATATATGATGAAAATGTTTTAAATGAATTCCTAATACACTTGAATACTTTCTGAGAAAAAAACACATCTACTCTCTCCTTTTCAAAAAAAAAACATGTTACAGTTTATTTTCTTACCAAATGATGTGATTCAATAATTTTTTCATATTTTTGTTTTCGATAGTAAGTTTCAGTTTGAAAAAAAGTTTTAACTCATGTGTATGTATTGCATTTTTTTTGTGTGTGTAAATTTCAGCTCTAATCAATTAAAACTTAATTTGGCAGCGAGAGCTACCACTAGATGCTGTCACCAAGGAATGGCTGACATATTTGGGGAGTTGTCATGTCTTCAAAGGCTTTGTTGTCAATATGCAGCCCATTTGGGGAAAAAAGTTTTAGCTCATGTATAGGCATTGTAAGTGTACTCCTAACTTCTTTTTACATAGTAGACACGCATCTCAAAAAACCTTGTAAAAAGTATTGAAAAATCAACCATATAAACTTTTAGATATGTTTATTATATATTTTAAAAAGGATAAAAATTTAAATTGTAGATATTAAAAAAAATAACAAGTACATTTGCTTACAGCTAGATGAATGAAAATCGGTGTCTCGACTACAAATTCTATTTCATTCGCAATGCTTAAATCTACTGGAGACTGAATATCTCATATCTTGTAAAAGTCTTTGGGTTGCTTAGTTGGTATGCTTGAGTTAATGTTTAAAAAATATTTTTCCAAACTTGCACCAAGTTAAAATTTCTCAGAAATTAAACTGTTTTAAGAAAATTATTAAGACACTTAATAGTCAGATGAATAGGTAAAAATGAACACATTTTTAATCATGCAATTTTCTCTACATTTCGTAGCATTAGAAAATCAGAATTGAGAAAAAAAAAGTTGAAGCGCAAGTTTAACATGGGAGGTTAAATTGTAAAATACCTTTTCTCAAAAATATTAATATGCATTTGCTTAAATTCTAAATTTGTTAGTTGAAACATCAGTTTTATTTTCACAAAAGCCCCACTCGACCAAGCTGTTTCAAATTTTCCTTAATGTACTAGTTCCTTAATGTACTAGTGATTAGATATAAATATAAATAATTCTTCTACTGTTCCGTGTGTGTGATCAAAACGTTAAGTAAAGGGAAAAGAGTAAGTATATTAGTTGACATAGAAGAGAGTCGAAAATATATAAGAAAAGATTGGCTACAGAATTCCCAAGGACATGTGATCCATGCTTAACAAATACAGTAAACACCATGGACGAAAGAGAAAATTGTTCAGACACTTTGGGATCGTGAATCCTGTAATTTCCTAAGCAATGACCATGGAAGGTTAAATTCTAAAACTAAATCAATTTGGGAAAGCAAAATACATGATCCTCATTGACATATTTTCAAAAATTAAATATATTTACAATAATTTACGTTAATTTTCTCTTGAGGGATTTTTAATCCATAATTTCGTGTAGTAATTAATTTCTAGTTTATCCACCTGACGGTATAAAACCATAGCGATATTTCCTTAAAACTAAAAGTTCAGCGTTTTTAAATCTGCAATCTAGCATCATCAAAGTTTCTGGATCAATCAGAAGAACTTTAGCCGCAATTCATATGATTTTAATAGCTTCCGGTTGTCCATCGGTAAAAAGATGGGACTTCTGGATAGAGAACAAAGGCTGCTTTTTGTGAACGTCATGTAAACCGCTTGTGTCAATGTCTTGCTTTGTGTGTTACAGCTTGTTCTATGTTTGTGTGTGTGTGCGTGTGTGCGTTTTCTACATAATACATTAAAATGAAGGTTTAAAGTGCCAAGCTTCATCAATCCCTTCATGAAACCATCTTATTCTATTTAATAATGTTAAAATTTCAACTGCATTACTTCTTTTACATATGAAATTATCTTCTAGCTCCTTTGATTTGGAATTCTAAAATCTCAGAGCTTTATTTTTAGAGCGGGAAAACATAATTTACAAAAATATGAATGCTGAAAATTGTTAAACAATCTTCATTAACTTATAATGCGAGTAACAGAATAAATTAAACTCTCCATTAGTTCTTTAAAATGGGATTTGGTAAACAATTCTTATGTAAAAAAATATAAGAACTATGTAACTATTCCTATCTTTGGAATTTTCTACTATTGTATCGTTTAAAAATGTGATGGGGTGTTCCAAGTTAGCATTTGTTTTGAACTTTTTAATGGCTTTTATAATATAATAAAAGTGTTTTTCATTATTTTTGGAATTTACGTAGTCCTTATTACTTAAAGAATACCAATCATTTTTAGTAAGCTAATAGAAAAGGTATCCTTAATAGTCACGATCGCAACTTCGATTTAATTTTTTATTAAGATCGCACTATAAAGCAATGTGAGGGTTATTGGTGATGGACCTCGTAATACTGAATCTCAGTCAAGTGACGTGGATGACACCACAGTTTGAACTCACGATTCGCTAGCTACCAATTCTTGATTGTTACTACTAAAGTGTGTTTTTTTAGAGGTATAAAACTTTAAATTGCAATAAAAAAACGATGTATTTTTCGATTGACATGAATTTTTTTATTCGACAGATAATCTTGTGGCATTACATTTTAAATATGATTTCTGGCATAGGACTGCCACGGCTGGCTCGGATGTAGTCCAATCTGGACGTCCAATTTTCGATGACTTTTTCCAACATTTGTGGCCGTATATCGGCAATAACAAGGCGAATGTTGTCTTCCAAATGGGCAAGCGTTTGTGGCTTATCCGCATAGACCAATGACTTTACATAGCCCCACAGAAAATAGTCTAGCGGTGTTAAATCACAAGATCTTGGAGGCCAATTCACAGGTCCAAAACGTGAAATTAGGCGGTCACCCAACGTGTCTTTCAACAAATCGATCGTGGCACGAGCTGTGTGACATGTTGCGCCGTCTTGTTGGAACCACAGCTCCTGGACATCATGATTGTTCAATTCAGGAATGAAAAAGTTAGTAATCATGGCTCTATACCGATCACCATTGACTGTAACGTTGTGGCCTTCATCGTTTTTGAAGAAGGATTCCACCAGCCCATAAAGCGCACCAAACAGTCAGTTTTTCTGGATGTAACGGTGTTTCGACATACACTTGTGGATTAGCTTTACTCCAAATGCGGCAGTTTTGTTTGTTGACGTAGCCATTCATCCAGAAGTGCGCTTCATCGCTATGAAAATCGGGAACAACGGCAATCTCGTTTTGGGCCCATTCGACGAATCTATTTAGGCGTGAGTCTAGTCATGATGAATTGCCAATCCAAACTGAGAATAAATCACTTGACAGCTGTTAAATCGGTCGCCATCTTGGAAAGTAATGCCAACTTAAACTTCAATACCTGGAAAAAAAACACTCGTTACTTGCAATTCCATCCTGATTCCTGTGAAATATCCACCGTGGAAATATTAATGAGGTTCCTTGTCCATTAAATGAAAATAATTCTTAACCATTTCGTGGGCCATTAATTTCTCTTTTGAACTTCTCGCAGTTTTTTATGTTTTATTAACAATTAAAGAATAGCATTGAAGGAAATATATATATTTTTTGTCCAATTTTATGTTTTATTTAAATTTTAAGGGTGGGAAGAATACTTCCCACGGAACCATTCACCTCCGTAAAGAAAATTTAATTTACTTGTGACAAGTAGCGCACACAGTAATTTTTCAAGGGGAGGAGGGGGGGTCCGGGGTCGAAAATTCACCATTCTTGTATCATGCTCCTTTTGATTTTGTCGATTTTCGGGAACAAAACACAGTAAAAAACTAATTTTTGAATAAATAATTAGCATTAATTAATAAAATTATTTATTAATGACAAGTAATTAATTATTTTACGTACTATATGGTTAGAATTATAATCAATCGGAAAAAAAATCAAGGGCTTTGGGGGGTTTGGACCCCCAGGACCCGCCCCCCCTCCTGTGTGCGCCACTGCTTGTGATTATTTGCCATGATAAGATGAGAAGCATGTTGCAATGAACAAAGAGACATCACATTCTGTACACATGTAGTGTGTCTTCTTTTCTTATCCATTTCTGCTACGTTTCCTACAGTTGGAAACCATCTTTGGCATAGGGATTTCCCCCACTGGCTAAGCGCGCACCCACCGGAACTACACACTTCTTTGCTTGGAAGCTAGCAAAACGTCATTTCCTTTTTCTTGAGAAATATTCGTCTATTAGCTGACAAGCTAATGCTATACGGTCTAAACTTCTGTTTCTTTTGTTTGCTTGCCACAGTATGAAACTATTTATGATGGCAAGATCGATAAGAAAATAAAATATACGATGCCACATTTTATGGATATTCTTATTTGGTATCTTTCTTTTCTTTGATCGAATCGATCAACCTCTCCTATGACATCGCTATGTACAACGGCAGCTTTTAGACAAGGTACTTTTTCTTTAGTACCATCTTTTTTGTCCGATTTACAGATGTCATAATTACTGGATTATGTGCTGTAGCACAACACTGAAGCGGAAATTAGTCTTCCCATCTTATAATAGCAAGACCAATATATTATAATGGATTTTGCGCTTCTCACAGGTGTATTTGTAAGATCATGTAGATGGGAAGTAATCTTCCCAATGCCCACAAAAAGGTTAAACTCACTCACGTAGTGTGGAAGAATAGAAAGGTTTATAGTGAAGTCATTATCATATCACTTGACCGCTGTAACTCAAAATTATGATATGAATATCTATAACACTTTCGAATAGCTTCTGGCATTGTCTTAATTCAAACCAAGAAACCACAAATTAATCCGATTCCTACATTTTTAAACTCTATACATTATTTTCTTTTGCATTAAAAATTTGATAGAACAGTTCTTGAACTGTATTTTGAAATAAGTACTCTATAAATTTTGAAAATCTTAAATTTTCGATATCTCCAACTCTAGAATTGTAAATCACCTAATCAATGTGTTTTTATTACTAATTTATAAAGTAAAGCATAAATGAGGTAGTTATTGGAGAGAATGGTTTTTTCACGAAATATATGGAACCGAATTCGATATTTTGATTTGAAATAAAAATGGATCTAACTTTCTTTACTCGAATTGGGGAAAAAAGACAAATTACTGAGATAAGTACCTCCTTGTCATCTACTTGCTTAGCATTACCTAAAAATGGCACAGATAAACAACTAAATGAATAACCGCTATGAAAAAAGAGGGAGAAAGAAAAAAAAACCTTCAGCACTCAAAGAAAATGTCAAAAAATACCAAAAAAAAATGGAAACCGTAAACCTTATTGAAATTCTGATATCCTTTATCACTGCTGTTGGGGGGGAGAGATAAAATGTCATAACGATAAACAGAAGGGAAAAAAGGTAATTGTCCTTTGACGGCGAATGATACCTAAAAACTACTGCGTTGATAGCAATCAAAATATCTATATGTTGCTGCACTTTAACAACAAAGAGTGTTGTCTGAGTTGTTTCTAGACTTTTCCATTGAGCTAATGGCTCACAAAGCTGATTTGTTCTGGGAACTTAGCGAAGAATTATCGAAGCAATCGTGGGCGATTGGCGAATGTATCAGGAGTCCACTAATCAAGAAGAACGGGAGTCAAAAGTGGTTTTTATGCTTTTATCCTGCAGGAGATGATGACAATCCAGGATCTTTGGTGTTTTATCTTGAACGAGACAAAGCAGACAAAAGGATTAGTTCCAAGCTTCAATTCCATCTTTGTCATTTGACCATTCCAGTAAAGTCATATACAGTTAACTGTTTGTTCGATCAAGGAGAAGATACTTTTAAGTGTATTATTGCAGATGTGGAAAATATTTCTAAGTTGAATATTTTTATTCCTCTTTCAACATTGTGTATTCGCGTGTTCTTGAGTTTATATGAAAACTGAAGCTGGAAAGATCTGAATATAATTTGTGCCTATAAATATTGAATATTATTTTTGGGGACGATAACTATCCATTGATTGATTGTGGATTACTTGGAATTTTAAAGGATTTGTGAGAAGAGATTATTTTTCAGTAGTGGTCAGTGTATATTAATTTGTATTGCACTATATAATTTTAATAGAGTAAATGTAGTAAATATGTCACTGCAATCAATTTTTTTATCATCTGCATATTTATGCAATATTATTTTTATTAATGTAAGACTATAATATATACTAAAAAGCTGTATGTAATGTATTTGTATAAATATTTACCATTTAGTTGTATAAATGTAAAACTAAAGGATTATATTGATACGGATTGTGAAGGAATAAGGTCGCATTATTTCAGAGAATAACAAGTAATTTAAAAAAATTGAGTCCATTCCTACTTAGGTCAACAAAGAAAAATTTTATTTTAGTTACTTTTTATTAAATAATTAAAATTAATATAAAAATGTATATACGTATAACAGAATTACAATATCAAGTGGCAAAACACTTAAATTAGCATTAAAAACTTTTAAACCACATTAAATTTGTAACTACATTTTTTAATAAAAGTTGAATATATTTGGTAAGAATTTATCTTAAAAAAAACCATTGTAAAAGGAATACTGACGCCTAATTGTAGCATATGATTATTCAGGTTGTTAAATCTTCATCACAAATTTAATGATAGCTGTTTTATTCAATGGTGCTACCATCTAGAGAAATAAGATTGACTGTGAAATTTTTCTCAAAAACTATAATTAATTAATTAAATTGAATTAATAATTTAATATTTGAAAAAAAACTGTATTAACAGCAAGTGCCATCCACTACAAGTTAAAAAAATTATTTGAACTTGAGTGGATAAATAAAAAGTATTTTATTAACGATTGAAAATTTGAACAAGATATATAAATAAATATATATAGGGAGAGTGTGAACTAATAGTAGGGATTTAAAAAGATTCTATTCATTTGCAATCCACCCATGTGTTTAAAAGAATTCTTATTTTTAATTATTTGCAGTAGAATCTAAACAAAGTATGAAATCAATTCTAGATTTTTCCAGCTAGAAATAGTTTATAGCATTTTTACGAAGTAATGTGCTATCTGTCTTCACAATATGAATGAAATAAAAATTTAAAATTAAGAATAAAGAGTTATAAATAAAATAAACATTTTGATAGATAATTTTTTGTACATATTATAAAAATTTAACTGTATATTGAATAATTTATCCGACTTTTTTAAAAAAAACTTTATTTATGTGAAATAAAGTATGAGCTAATAAGAAATTTGATGTTCGTGAATTTTATTTAAATTTGGAATATTAGTTCGAAGAGATACAATTAGAATAAGAGAGCACATACTGCTAAATGTTGATGGTGTTTTATTAAACTGTTAATATCTAAGTTCCAACTTCTTTATTTCCAAAATTTCAATTATTTTAAATCTTTATTGATTCTTATCTAGAATATGGGGAGGGGGGGAGGCCAAATTTTTGGCTTGCTTGCTTTTTCCAATTCATTAATACTTATCTTACGTAACATTAAGATAATACTTCAATTATTTATTATTGTATTATTCTTTTTAATTCATTAACATTTTTAAGAATATTTATTTTGATTTTGTAAGTCTTTTATGACTCTATTTACTAAAAATGATTTATTACGGAAACTTTGCAAGATGTTTTGTTTAGTATGTACCGTGTACAAGATTTTGAACTAAATCAGTTGCCCTTTTTCTTTTAATCCAAAAAACTTTAACATGACATATACATAATTAAATTTTTATGATTTTTTATATACAATCAAATCATTGTAAATTTAAGAATTATGCTTCTAGCAATTTGCTTCTACTTTTACTAAATTAGTTATAATAATTAAAAAATTATATTCATTTAATTTTTGTGTTTATACATATTTTAAGTATTTCTATTACTTATATATATTTTTAAATCTACTTACTTTTAAATCACAAGAATGCTTTTTTAAGAAAAACCAATGATCCAAAGGTTTCGAAGTAGGGATTTTTAAGTATTATAGTTTAATTTTAACTCAGAGAGATGCTTTCAGAGAATTTTATAAATATATTGAACAAATCATAGAGTACTGTTAAAGTCAAACAATATCATTTCCAACTAAAGCTATTTATGCTGCTGCACATGAAAAAATATATGTTTTTTTGGGGGGGGATAAATCTTTAAAGGAAATAAATGAATGGCACTTTGAATTATTCGGAAACATCTTAGCAACTAGTGGCTCTTCGACATAAATTTCTTCTTTATAAGCAAAACCAATATTTTAATAATTACATTTGAAATAAGCGCAGAAAAACAACAGTCAATATATAAATCAATACTAACATATTTAAAAAAAGAAATTCAGAAATTTTTTTTTAATTGCACCTATTATTTCAAAAAATTCCGAAATTTAATTTCATTGAAAAACAGAGAAGGATTACATCTAAATTCATTGCATTAATAATAAAGACAATTTCTTTAAACAGTGTTAAATAAATATAATATAAAATTTTCTGTTTTGTAATGTCATTACATTACAAAAGATAATGAAGATTTAAGAAGTCTTAAGATTTAAGAAACGACGATGTAGAAGGATTCTTAATTATTATGCAGTATAAAATTCGCAGAAATTTCTCAGGAAACGTACGTGATTTGCAGAATATCTTCTTGTAGGGAAACTTTAGAAACAGAAATAGAAGCACTGTTTCCACATTTTCTCAAAGAGAGAAAAAAAAACAGAAAATGCTTAAAACTTAATTTGTATTCACAAAAGTTGCTTTCTTAGAACTTAGTAGAAAATTGTAATTAAAACAATGCTCATTAGTTATTCGCTTAAGACTTAAACAGTTTTAAGTTTTGGATCTCTGCATCGTTATCGTTTTTCAAATCCTTTAAGAATCTTCACAAATGCAGATGAACTTTTAGAATGCACAAGACTTTCTCTGTGTGGGATGACAGTAAATCTAACTTAATTTTCACTTTTAGCTAACTTGAAACTTTAACAAATATTCTGATCTTTTAAAGATTTTCCTTTACATGAATATTTCTCAGAATTCTCCCTGATGTATGATATAAATCTGGTAATCATTTTAAATGAAAAATTATTTTGAATCAAAATATGATGAAGATTTTCTAAGCAGTTCATCTTGATTTCATAAGCAATATACATACTTTCACAAGAAAGATGCCAAAGTTTGCGATTCTGAATTATTTTTTCTCAACATATAGGTATTTTTAAAAACATTATTTTTTTCAATCCCCAGTGAAAAAAATTTTCGAAAAAAATTCGAAATAAAAATGGGGTAAGAAAATTGTCTTATTGCCTTCTTTCTTCCTTGAGTAGAGTCGAGGAATTTTTTTATGGTTCGATATATATACATATCGAACCATAAACCATATATATATATATATAGTATAACTCTGTACAAACGAGAGATAAACATTCAGCAATCAAAATATATATATATATATATATATATATATAGTTAATATTCTCTCTACACTATAGGGACATGAATCACATTATCATAACACTATAACTGAAGCATACAAAAACAGAATTTGTGTAATATGAACTAGATCATTGAATTTGGGAAGGATATTAGAATTTATAAAAATTGTAGAATTTAAATATATATATATATATATATATATATATATATATATATATATATATATATATATATTTAATCTAGTGTCCTTCATTGTATGATCTATTTACTGTCTCTGTGTTTTTTTTAATGTGATTGGTGAATGTGTTTATCTCTTGTCTGTAGAGAATTAGACTATATATATATATATATATATATATATATATATATATATATATATATATATATATATACACTGCTGGGCAATTGCTAAGGACGGATAACACTATCATCCATAGCAACCACAAAATGAAAGGAAGCAAAATGTGGAAAATTAGAATAAGTGCGGGATATTAGTAAGAAGTATGAATATGCAAATTTTTTTCCCACGTCTGTTCATCACGTGATAGCGTTCATAAGAGCTTTAAAGGTTTTGACGCGTGTGGACAGTTGTTGTTTCAAGTCAAAGTTTTACAGGAAAGATTTAATAGACGAACTTAAAATTTTTGGCATGTCTTCCCGACATCACATAGATGATTTTATGCGTGGCCGAATTATTGGAAAGATCGAAGAAGGGCGAAAAATAACAGATGTTGCCAGGGAGTTCGACATCGCTCACAGCTTTGTTTCAGGGCTGTGGAAGTGATTTAAAACTACTGGAATGTGTGTAGTAGACGGCACGGGGGAGGTCGTGTTAGAAGTACGACGCCTGCAGAAGACAGATATATCGTCCTATCAGCAAAAAGGAACAGGCACACCACAGCTCAGCAGGTGGCAAATCAGTTTCTTGCTGCCTCAGGAAAGCAGATCGCCCGAAAAACTGTTGCCAGATGTTTGAGGGGAGGAGGACTATACGCACGCAGACCTGTTGTGTGTGTCCCATTGACCAGACAGCACCGTACTGCCCGTTTGCAATGGTGTAGTGAGCATCACAATTGGACTGAACAGGACTGGACATGCGTACTATTCTCAGATGAGAGTAGGTTCAGTCTGTCATCGGATTGTAGACGCCAACTGATCTGGCGTGAGAGTGGTACTGTTTATCATCCAGAAAATATCCAGGAAAAGAACCGATATCCGACATGCAGTATCATGGTGTGGGCAGGCATCATAATCAATGGCCGCACGCGCCTACATGTGGTTTCAAATGAGACTATGACGGGCCAACGATACATTGATGAAGTTCTTCCTCATGTTCGTCTTTTCCGTGGTGCTGTCGGTGATAAATTTGTTTTTATGGACGACAACGCAACATGTCATCGAACACTCGCTGTTCAGGATTGTCTAGACAGCGAGGGTATTCAACGTCTCGTATGGCCAGCGCGTTCTCCAGATCTAAACCCCATTGAAATTGTGTGGGATGCTTTGGGGAGGCAAGTTGCTGGTCGAAACTATCCTCCGACAAACAAGAACACCCTCATCTGTGCACTCACAGAGGAATGGGATAAATTGCCACAACAGCTGCTGGAAAATGTTGTGCAAAGTATGGTACGACGTGTGGAATGTTGCATCACACTCCACGGTGGACATATCCCGTACTGATACCTTTCTTTAAGGTGCCTGCTGACTTTTAGATGCATTGTTCCATTTCTCCGTACGCAGATCAAATGAACATTTTTTTTCTTTCAGATGTTTCACGGCTTTTGTACTTTCCAGAACAATAAATATTCTTTATTCTAATGTCTGAACAGTGTGGCAACTATATTTTATCCTACTAGGCCTCATGTCTCGCTTAATGTTATGAAAACATAGCAATTTGTGATCCGTCCTTAGCAATTGTCCAGCAGTGTATATAGATAGATAGATAGATAGATAGATAGATAGATAGATAGATAGATAGATAGATAGATAGATAGATAGATAGATAGATAGATAGATAGATAGATAGATAGATAGATAGATAGATAGATAGATAGATAGATAGATAGATAGATAGATAGATAGATAGATAGATAGATAGATAGATAGATAGATAGATAGATAGATAGACAGACAGACAGACAGATAGAGATAGATAGATAGATAGATAGATAGATAGATAGATAGATAGATAGATAGATAGATAGATAGATAGATAGATAGATAGATAGATAGATAGATAGATAGATAGATAGATAGATGCTGCAGTACTTTAAACATTGCTGACTTAGGACAGCTCTTATATTTAAAAGGGGAGTTTAATATATCTTCAGGTCAGCCAACCTTACCCCTTTCTGTTAGTAATACTGAGCAAAATCCTATTGAAAATAATAAATAGAATATCTAAATCCATTATGAGAAAAAGGTAACTTACATAAAATTGCATTAAAAAATGCATAGCCCACGCTGAATGTGAATACAATAAACAAGTTATGGCCATATATACATACAATTACTATAAAATAAATATAAATACAATAAATTATCCTTCAAACGTAGAATAGAATCTTTTTTAAAGAAATGAACAATGATAGAGACAATAAGACACAAGAAAGTTCTGGTTAAATTTTGTACTGTAATCCCATTTTAACGAAACAAACATATTCTGTTAAAAATAAATTTTTGCAGTTGACCATTTTAATTAAATTAAAAATAAAAGAAATACAAAAAATTTAAACAAAAAAAATGATTTTAAAATTATTTGTATTTTTTAGGTAGAAGTGACAGGATACTTTTACATTGGTCAGTGGTGCACAAGGGAGGGGAGAATTGTGGTTCACCATAACTAGACCAACAAATTTTTAATTTTTACCATAGAGATTACCCCTTGGGGCTTTCACCCACGGGGGTTTTTCAGAATGTAACCTCATCTTATAACAGAGGTCTTTTTACGCCACTGACGTTGATCTTTTATGAATATAAATGTGTGTGTGCTGCATAGAGAAAATATTTCGATTTTATGTGTTCTCCTAGGTAATTTATAGTCTGTTTTTGTGTAGAAACTATTTTCACCAACTTTTTAATTACATAACGAAATGTGAAGTGGAAGAAAACGTGTAAAGTAATATAGAAACTAAAAATCAAGCAACAACAAATACGTCCATATTTTGTAACTAATTTAGTAATAAGTTTCTATAAGTAGTGTGAGTATAAGTACTCATAGAAAAAACAGTAAATCAAATATATCGTCACTATGAAGAATAAATAACCATACTTCGTTTCTGAGAAAATCAGAAGAAAATCCTATTCTATATTAATTTGTTGATTATATGACGAATATCTTATTATAAAAGCCTTTTAATATATAAAATAGTTTAGTATAATGTTCTATACATAATTTTAATACAAAGTATAATAAAATAAAATAATAAGTGAGAAAATTGTACTTCCTACAAGGCGAAACGAAAGAAATTGGATTTTAAGAAACATATCACGAAAATAAATGGTGTAAAAGAATATTATACTAAAATTGGATAAAACAGACGAAAGAGGAAACAGAGGTGTAGAGCTAATAAAATTGAAGATACCAATAGAGTCTTTGGTCTAAAATGGAGACCTATTATGATTCCAAATTTTGATTTAAATAAAAATTATAATCTTGTTATATTGAAAATCCTAATGTGTTATTTTATTTAGCTTTCAAGTGCTTAAGGATCGAATGAAAAGATTCTAACAAACAATATGAAGTAAATATTTCTTTTATTCACGCAAACTACATTACACAATCTCAGCTTGAGAGATGTAACGAAATTAAGCCTTCATTTGACAAAAAAAAAATTACTTTTACAAAATTAGTGAAAGCAGACGCGAGTTGTTAACTCAAAATATAGTGCCTGGCAGTGAAAATGCAGCACCACGAAAGCGACATAAAATCAAATTACTAAAAATCTTGCGACAGTTTTAAGGCTGCCATATATTTATCTCGAGAAAACTCTTTTTTCTCAATTTCACTTTCTTCTAGTCATAATTTTAGGTCAAATGATTTTACGACTATAAATTTTCGCAAGGGATAGAGGACTTAGGGAAAATTATTTGCTAACTCTCCAATATAGAAATATTACAAAGGAAATATAATCTTTGTCGTTTGTATATGTAAACAAGAGCAAGGAAAATTAGTTCGATAATTTAATATGTGAAATATATTATCTTAGATTTTGTTAAATTATGAATTCATTTTTGAAAATTTTATTGTAAAAATTTAATTTTTAGACACCAAAGGTGTATATATATATATATATATATATATATATATATATATATATATATCCCTTTAGTGCCTAAAATTATTCTTTGCAAAGCTTTGCATATAGAAATTTTCTTACATTTACTTCATTTATTGGGATCGTAAGTTCGGATGTTCTTAACTTGAGAAGAAAATAAAATCTATGATTATATAAGTAAATAATTTGAATTCTTATAAAATTAAGTAAAGTATTTTAACTAATTAGTTCCCTTGGTCTATTAGCTATAGATTACTTATATTACATGTTGCCATATGATTATTTAGTAATTTTAAGCTGTTGTTTTCTATAGTGGCAACAAATGAAAATAATATGCCAAAATAAAAACTTCATTGCTAAAAATTTCTCCTTTTGACTGTTTTTCAATTCCTACTATTAGTTCACTCTCTCCTTATGTATATATACCTTGTTCAAATTTTCAATCTTTGATGAAATACTTCTTTAATTCATTCATTTAAGTTCAAATAAATTTTTAAAAACTTGTAGTGTAAGATACTCTTGATGTTAATAGAGTTTTTTCAAATATTAATTCATTAATTAAATTTTATTTTTTAATTTTAAATTTATTCTGTGTTATTTCTGTCGTAGTTACAGCTAGCTGCAACAGATGGTGCCAGTACGTTTTTCTAACGAAGTAAGAATTGACGTTAGATAAGATTTTTATATTGCTTGTTATTTGTTTATTTCAAACTGAGATATCTTATCAAATGCCAAAAACTGCATGTTACTCAATATTTATTGATAAATCCACTTTTACAAATGATCTGCAAAATTTTGCTCTCGATGAGGGATTTATTCGTAAAATATTTCTGGAATTAAAATAAATGCAGCTCAACTTGGGCACTTGGAATACTCTCTCAAGTACAGTAGTGGTGGTTTTTCTAGGAGGCTCTGCAGCTCTAAGCTCTTATTAGGAAGTTCGGTTCCGTGCGGATGAAAAAAAGTATCCTTCCATAACTTTTTCTCGCATTTTTAAGATTAGATTAAATTAATTAAAACTTGAATTTTTTTAACTTTAGTCACTATATTTTTCATTTTGAAGTAATTTTTAACTACTAAGCAAATTACTGTCATTTCAAATTTCAATACCTGAGATCAGAGACTGATAGGGTTATGCATTCCATAACATCTCTCAATGAGTATTTTCCCCATATGTTTGTCTTTTGCATAGTAAAATAACACACAGAAATACGTGTTTTATCTTGTTTTAAAAATATTCTAAACATTATTCATTTCGTCCTTCATTTACATTTAGTGCATTTTTAAAGGCTTTGAAAAATTCATTTTTATTTTACCACAGTTATGATAAATGTACTTCGTTGATTCTTATCGAAATTCCTCCTATTATGAATGTATGCATTTATAGTTCTTTGAAAAGGAGGAGTGAGTTAACATTAAAAAATGTTCCCCGGTTTAGAAGTTAGTATGCGGAAGAGGCTATATTATATTTGCGGTGCTACGCATTCGGAAAATCATTTTGTTCACCCTTTGCCATGCTGGATAGAACTCATATCTCTCAACTCGATTTACATATTCATAAAAATGTTCTCCTCCCGGGAGGTAATCAGAGTTCTGTTTTCTGCTCCAGTGCTCCCCTTAAGGGAAGGGAAGGGGCTTTCTTTATTCTATTTTCATCTTCCATCCCCGGACTTTATCAAACAGGTGAATGGGACAGCACTGAATGTTGACCCTAACTAAATTAATTTTAATTGAAGGTCAGTAAATAATTCATTTCTCTTCATTTCCTATTTTTAAAATGTAAAATGTAATTAAAGGATCTAGAAATGTCAGAAAATTATATGAAAATAGGCGTTCCAGAACGTTGCCTATTGAAGGTTAATTTTGAATAGAAAATAAACCAGGTCAGTAAATTTAAGAAGATTTTATAAGCCATCCTGATTTTTGAAAACGCCGAAATACATTTGTTAAAAAAAAACCGAAATTCGGAAAATAAAACTAAGAAAATCCAATTTTCACACATGGGATAGACTTCACAACTCTCTTCAATGCTCAATGGTCTTTAACTACTAGATATGGTTAGGTCTATCAGATTATAATTGCCTTGACATAAGTATTGCACCTTTTCACTTCAATTTAACGTCCTATACATTATAACGGGAAATTCCTAACATTACAGAAATTTCATGAACCAACTTACCTTAGTGAACAATCAATCACTTCACTACATTCGAACTAAATTAGTGCCCATTTTTTTGCAAATTGTTCTTCTTTAGCTTTGAATAAGTGATTGAGAACGAAAATTCAGAAGGTTACATTAAAAATCATGAAAAAAATAGGAAGAAATTTAAAATGCACTATGTTTGACAAAGCTTATATTTAAAATTGAGCTAAATTGATACAGATTAAAATTCTCTGGAAGAATCCCGGACTCTTGATAAATTTGGATGTAGCACCTTTCTTCGGTAGAATTTTGGCTTTTTCATTGTGTAAAAGAGACTTTTGTTCTGTAGCAAGCTGTGAGAGAGCTTTCTTATTGGTCGTTAGAAATCGACCATAAGTTAACTTTCGATGTTTCGGAAGGAATCTGCATGAGAGATAGAAATTCTGTTTGTGTTTATGCTTGAATTGATTAGACTCAGATACGAAAGATGGAAATTTTAAATAAGTGAAAATTTTTGTTAAATGAATTAAATTTCCTTGAGTCTATGGGTTTGACTTCAGAAATACATTGTTCCATTTTAAGGAGGGAGTGTAATTTGGTTGGTTGGTTGATTTTTGAATAGAGACTTTGATGGATGGTTATTTATGTGATCGTTGTTCTGAGCTCTTTCTTAGAATATTAGAACGGAAAGAACTGGAGCCGATTAGAAAATATCCACAAATAAGTGGATACAAGAGGCAAATTAAGATGGCGAACTCATCTGACATCTTTTATACTTTTCTCTCCCAATGGGACTGCCGATTGGTATTTTTACTATTACAGACCTAATTCCTTCCCCAGGATCTGGCATCACTTTTTAGTGTGGCACCATATAAGAGTACCAATACTTTTTTTATACTTATTCTTTTATACTTATTTGAGAGCTTGAAGTTCGATCTTATTGGAATAGCCCACTACTTCTAAAATGCTTCCAATTATTTTTGATCATATAGTATACATACATAAATAAATGTAAACTAAATACCAAACAATAAATTAAGTCAACTATATGTATAAAAATTTACAACTGTGAAAAAAGTAATCGAATACTCAAAGTCACAACTCTTGAATAAGTTTTCGGTTTTCACGTCGGCGTCGTACACATTCACTTCATTCATATGTAATGAAAAAACTACTCAAGTAAGCAATATATATATATATATATATATATATATATATATATATATATAATAACATTGAAAATAACATGAAAAACTGTACTACTGATTTTCAGTCTAAAATACACTACATAACATTCAAAACACAAAACCAGAAAAAATGACCTAGGTGTAACATTTCGTGTATCGCCATTCTCGATGGTCCTCCAACCTATTGAACAGATGTACTTTTCGTTCTGTGTAGCAGGTATCATTCGAAAATAAATATCATTTAGTATTTGTTGATGTATGTTTACGAGTTCCTTTCCCTTCTGGCCCCTTCTTCTTGGTGTTATATTTTCATTGTCCCGTAGAGTACAAATAAAAGAATAAAACAAAGGGAACACTCATTTTTAATACCGCATTCATGATAAAAAATAATTATAGATTACAATAACACATCCATGTATGTACATACATACACATGCAAATACATAACAAGATCCACACATAATACATATAATGTTAAATTATAACAAGGTGTTTTGGCCAGTTGATTTTAAATACAATAGAACAATATCTTAAAATCATTATATACGTTTAAAAAGAATGTAGTTATTCGAAACAATTAATTCTATTAACCTGAAATATTAGAAAGAAAGGAAAAACTACCGTTTTAAGAATGTCAAGACTTTTCATTCGAGATGCCAATCAGAACTTGCTAACACTTTAATAACTTCATTCAAATCCTTTTTTTACTCATCCAGAGCTTTGACAAGCAGAAAGAGTAAACGCGTTGTATGTTCTTTAGACATCCCTTCTAGAGAGTTGTCACACTTCCGTATAACAAGAAAGAAGAAATAAGGTAGGAAGAATAAACAAAAGAAGTGTCAAAAGAAAAAGAAGATGTTATGAATTTTAAGTAGGAGAAAGAGCAATGTTATCTTAGTAAAAATTGATTCTGTAAAAATTAAAATGATTTTAATGACATAAATTTCTTAAAGAAATAATACAAAAATTGTTGATATTCTTCATTTCCTAAAGCAGAAATCAACAGGATCATAAAGAAGGTGTTTTTAAAACTAAAACTGAAACAAATTCGTAATCTGTTAAAGTATCCGACCACTTGCGACAACTTTTTTTAAAAAAAATAGAGATATGGAGATTTTTTTGTGGATTTTAGGTTTATTTAGTACATTTTAAGGAAAAAAAGGCTAAAATTCAGAAGAGAGAAATAAATTATTACTTTTGAAATGGGAAAAAAATGGGTAAAATTTGACAAAATATTACATAAACGGGACCCGCTCTGTACAAATAGTAAATGAGCAAATTTTCAATTTTTCAATTTTGATGTATTACTTTGCTATTCCTTTTTGAAATGACCATCAAAATAAAAGATATTTTAATTTTTACAAAAACTAGAGCACTTTATCTTAGGTATTACATGAAATTGCTTAAAAAAACGATGATTATATTCACTTAAATAACTGTAAATTTTGTAATAAAACAGTAATTGATAAATCTGAAAGTTAAAACATTTCTACTGTTACAGAACATACTCACAAAATTTCAGCAAATTATTTTTAAAACTTTTTGAGAAATCGTAGTCCCGTTAGAACTTTAAAAAAAACACGTTTCGAGTAAAACGCATTTTAAAGTTTGACGTCTTATTTAAAGTTAGGGCATTTGCTTTTACTAAAACACTTGTAGTTTATGTTCTAGTGAATGTAAAATAAAAGGCTTGGTGTTTTTATAAAGCAAATAAGATGGCCTATAAAATAAAATCATAAAAAAGTTTGTCAAATTTTTAAAAAATCATTATTTTAGGGTAGTTGGATGCCTTAAGAGAACCAAAAGATCCCTAATCTGTCCCAGATTTGGAACTTTTTTAAAAAAAAGTTCTAATTTTTTCATGGTTTTTAACTCTTGCTACGTATGAAAAAAAAATTTCAACTTATTCACAATATGGAATTCCTTTATGCAGAAATGTTTTAATTTATCTCAGCAAATAAAAGAAAAAATACTGAATGTTATTTTTTCAGGAAATTTTCTGTAAGTGGAACACTTTTCTTATTTCTGCTTCAGCTAAGAAAATAGCAGAAAGTTTATTACATTAATTATACGAGTCTATTAATTATTTGTTGTTTTATTTTAGGCTTCAGATAATATACTAAACATAATTGTACTGGATGCATTCCAAAGATCTATTATTTCTCAGAAACCGAGGAAAATATTATTTTCCTTACAAACAATAGCTTTATGCCAAATATATTGAAGATCAGTAATCTGAAAGGAATTTTAAAAACCAATACTGATTCATTATTCTAAGCATTAGAGTTTAATTTTATGATAAAGCTATTGGAGAGAAAATTCAAAAACAGAAAGGAGTTTAAAAGTATTTACAAAAGCTTAACTACTTTTGATAATTAAATTTTATAATCAATTTAAAAATTAGTTTTAATATAAATTAAAATTCAACATTTAAAGTTTATTTTATTCTTTAGACTTTCAGTGCATGCTTTTCCTATTTAATAATTACGAAATCATTCGAAAATTTGGGATAGTTTTAGGATCGAATTTTCCTTAATCAAAATAAAATTTTAATTTTCTTTCTGCTCTGAAATATTTTGAACATTTAAGTTAATATAAATACTTAAATTATTAATTAAAATATTTCATACAGGTAATTGTATTATTTATCTTTTTTTATTGACATTAACTATTTAAAAAAATTTATTATATCATTACTTAGAAACTTTCTCAAGGAATATTTTTTTAAAGAATTGTCTTAAAATAAAATAAAGTTTGTATGATTATAATATCCACACATTATAATCATTTTATTTTTTAAAAAATGATATTTTCTAAAAATAAATACCTTAACTAGGTAAACTAAAATTTGAATTGTGTAGAAATTTTGACAATTTCAAAATTTTATTTTGAAAAGAGTTCTCACATTAGATTAAGAATCGTTCTTTTACTGGATGTTTTGCTCCTTTTTACGCGTTTTCTGAATGATCGATATATAACCGTGGTCTCCAACTGCTTTTTAAAAGCTGTTTTTGATTTATTGCACTTTGAGAATGAAAACCAAAAATAGGATTTAAGATTGGATCGTGGGTGTTCAAAAATTTTGTTTTTCAGTCATTGTTTTGAAATTGATATAAAAGTAAAGAACCTGGGAAATACAATGAAAAACACAAAACTGAAATATAACATACAAGCGTATTCTGTTTAAAAATTTATAATTTCCTTCAACTCTGTATTCGGTGTTTATTAAAATTTCTTTACAATATTTCGTTAATAAAATACAAATTTAACAATAATTATATAGTTGAAAGATATTTTGAAGCATTATGGAACGTTTGTTTCTATAAACATTTTTTATTGATGAATTATTTAAAAATTTAAAAAATTAATAGTATATGATAGCAATATATTATACATATGTGCATGCTGTAAAAAGGCCTTCAATTTCAATACTAACATGTAAATATATGTAAATACATGTTAAATATGTATTATACAAATTGTAAAATGCTTTAACTTTAAGTTTTTTGGTTGGCAGCATATTTATGAAATATTTTAAAGTTGCTAAATAGGAAATTTATCGATCAATTTAGATGTGCTGGAAAGTCTTCAACTCGTATTTAGTATTAAATTATTAAATTGAACTTTATTTGGATTGTAGCTGACATTTTAAGCAATCAACATTTTTATGGCTAACTTCCATGAAGTATATATTGATCAAATGACTTTACAGCTGATAATTCATTCTTCTTAAACTTCTCTACCTCAACACGTGAGTATTTAGAACTTCAATTAGATATAGCTTACTTTATCTATTTCATCCGAGAGATTTGGGTGAAATCAGGTTACGAAATTATTGTTATCTTCTGAACCTGCTGTTCGTAAAAAGAACAGAAAAGTTTATCTATTATTAATGAGTTTATCACTGTTTAATGCTTGCCGATTACTACCCTTTGCTTTTTTTATTTTCGTCATGATACCTTTTCAAAATTCTTAAGCAATCTTAAATAATATCAAACCGGGAAATTAATGAGATTCCTATAATAAAATGCTTTCAGGAGATTATTTTTTTATTTTAAATAAAGAAGGAATGCCTGTGTAAAATAAACTTGTTAAATCAATAATAAGCTGCATTAATAAATGTAAAGCAAAATTTAAAAAACAGCTTTCCCTTCAGGTTTAAAAATTATTTTTATGCCAAGATAAACCCATTTTAAAGTTTCATTGGTTTTTGAATATTTTTTCAGAACGCTATATCCTTCCTGTGCTTAATTCTTAATGTTTGTACATTTATCGTATTTGTTTTTAGAATTTGATGCAAAATTCTCTAGTAAAGAAGAAAATCTAACTTGATATTAAATATCAAATCATTTTTATGAATCACCTTTATATGCATTCAAAATAAACCAACATTCCATGCATTTACTTCATAGAATGAATAATTTTAAATCATATAACAGTATGATTTCGTACAGTATGTGAATGCTATAAAATAACAACTCACTCATGGGAAAAATTCTGCATTCTATAACTTCAATGTATAGAATATTAAACGCAAAGCTTTAATAGGCTTAAATGGGTGGTTTCAACTTCGATTTGAATGATGTGTATGCTTGTATTGCTGAGTCATACTTTATCAATCATTCACATATTAGCTTAGATATAACCTTACCTAAATAGTTTCAGGGATCGCAATGATCCAAGCATACACGCAAGATGAATTAAAAACTAAAAAGTATTTTTATTTAACTAATTATAATTTCAAACTCTCAATTTCCAAAGGGGAATGAGGGAGTGTTTATTAGCGTAGCACTATAAACAACACGATGGTTATTAGCGACGGACCTCTTAATTTTAATACTCGGTCAAGTGACGAAGACGACACCTGAGCTGACACCCCGACATATGTAATGTGCAACAACTCTTCCACACAATGGGTCTTCTTCAGGACCAATCTTAGGGTATCAACCGCCCGCGTACAAGGACCTAATGTGCTGCTTCTCTAGAGTATTTTTCATATTTTGACTAATACTTAACGTTGACGTTATATACTCATTTACCTGTAGAAGCGTAAAAAGTAAAACATTAATAAAAATGCAAATATAGACAAATTATTTTCTCTAATTGATTTTCTTAATTGCAAGGATGTTATTAAATTGAAAACTTTAAATTTCTCTAAATGTGCATTGAATTTAAACACTCCTATGCCTTTGATAATATTAACCATATTAGACATTTTCGTTAAGTAACTTTCACAAAAATCGTTTTTGCTACGCCTTTGTTAAGCATCGACCCACAGTGACAATGATAAGCAAGAAAACCTTTTCTAATGTGATATTGCTGGCTCTGCCACGAATTTTTCCATCAAATGAAGGATGTGTTTAATCAGTAAACATTGAGTGGACAATGGACTAAAACACTGTGCACTAACATTCTATATATTTTTCTTCAACTATGCAATGTTATCGGGAAATCGGGCGCGTGCGACGCACATCAGCTAGGATCGGCCGCCTTGGCTTTCATTAGCACTAGGGCTCGAACTCATGACACGCCAGCCACAAGTTCATGACAAGGACCGCTAGGCTACCTCGGTCCAGTTTACGAGAGAAGGGGTGAGAAAATTTGTATTTTGCCGCCACAATTTCGTGTAATTCGAAATTATTCTAAATCTAAATTCGATGTGTTCCAAGAGATAGTTAACGGTAAGAGTAAGTTATAATGGAAGTCTCTCGATAATATTTTAAATATATTGGATAAGCGCATTTCACAGCAGGAAATTTCTCTTATTTTTTTGTAGAAAGTTTCTCATCTCGATTCTATCTAAAGAAACCAAGACACACAAAACTAGAAGATGCACTATGCTGAACGCGTTTATACTACAACATAAGAAAATGAAGGTGGTCACGCTATAAGAAGTATAAACGACGTAAAAAAATAAATTAGCATTGAAGGGATCAATTAAAATAAACGTAAATCGTACGCTGTAATAAACCCTTAAATATACCACTCTTACACAAGCTTTACACAGCATTGCGCACGAAAATTTCAGGTTCTTTCTCAAAAGAGAAGGTGCGAGTTATACACCGGATCTTACGGTAATTGAAACAAAAAATAACTTATTTATAGCAATAACAAGAAATAACTGTTTAAGACTGGAAAATTTGTCATGAAGCTACTCATTCTATTTTTTGAATTTAAAACGATAAAATATTCTTTTCCTAACTGTTTGTTAATTATTTTTTTATTTAAATAACCCTCAATGTCAAAAATCCTGAAAAAACCGGTTCAAGTAAACGGTAGTAAATAAGCAGGAGGGAAAAAACATAATAGCAATTCTCTCAACACATAAAAAATTTTATTTTAACTGTTTCAACCACAAAATATTAAATCGTTTCATCAAATTTAAAATTAGAATTATCTCCTTTTAGAAATGTTTAGTGTTTAAATTTATGTGTGCCTTGTATATCCAATTTTTTTCCCGTTATCCATTTAATTACTGTTTCTTTTGGTTTTTAAATAATTTCCTTTAAAATCCTATTTTTAGGTACGATTGTCTAAAGGTAAGCTATGTTGGAAAATAAAAATAAAAAAGACACTTTTAACTAACTTTTTTAAACTTTGTGTTTTGATAAGCTGAGTTTCAAAAATAAATTCTTTAAAACGTATTTTAAGTCGTTAATTATGTTATATATTCAAATAAAAATAAATATTCTTAGACTTGAAATTTTAAACTATTCAAACTTTGAAACCTGCAAGCCATTTCATCAATATTTGACCAAAACTCTCTCTCTCAAATGAATTCGAATTTAAATTAAATTAATTAAATATATTAGAAAAAGTAAAATATTTCATGAGAATTTCAACTGTAAAAAAGAGAACTACAAAGAAAGATGATATTCAGCTGTTTTGCCACAATAAATTTATTTTCTCACAATAAAAAATCACATAAATAGTAAAGAAAATATATTCAAAAAATTGTACAGTCAAATAATGATGGTAGTCAATATAAACAATGAGATTCAATAAACATAACACAGATAAAAAGAAATCTGGCAACTCACACGGGCTACGATGACGTCATTTATTTATTCCACATCTTATTTTACATGTCGTCAGAGTGTCCATGCGGGTCACACTACAAGTCATTCGAAATAAATTATTGTCAACAAAACAGATTCGAAACAAACGATAAAATATAATAATTTAATGTGAGTTTAAGCTCTCCGCACTGTACACGTCACTGTTTTGAGGTATTCCATGTTGAATTGTTCACTTCCTTCTGCCGTACAATTGCCTGACTGAATTATCTAACTCTTCTTGCTCATTGGTAAGAAGGAGAGCGTCAACGCATTTTGAGAAGTAGTTGTTCTTGAAGCAGTTAGACCTAAAAATAATAATATAAATAAGACGAAAGGAGAATTTTTGAATTTTATATATATATATATAAGCTAATTTAAACTAATAGCTTAAGGTATCCGACTACGTTCGGAACCGAGATTTTTCAAAAGTGTATACATGGATAATATTTAGTGTCACTTAGATTACAAAATGTATATAAAATTGTTTTAAGAATAGTATTACAATAAAAAATTATTTAAGTACAATATTTTGACAAAAAATGAACATAGAATGACCCATTTTCAAACCATACTCCTTGTATGAAAAATGCTTCTATTATAAAAATATTTTGCCTGTGTATAGCTCAGACCTCTGTACAGAGGGTCAACTAAATTTTTTGAAACATATAATTTAGAAGTGGGTTTATCCATGTTTTACGACTACAGAGGGGAGAAATTTTAAGAAAAAAAAACGCCGATAATTATTTTAATTGGTTGTAAGTCTGAAAATAGTGTGAATTTTTCAAAAAAAAAAAAAAAAAAAATAGTTCAGACTCTCTGGAGAGAGAAGTCCTTAGTTTATATAAGTAAAACATTATTATTTTAGGAGAATTTTTTTTATAAAAGGAGAACATTTTGAAAAAAGGTTATTCTAAGTTAAATTTTTGCCAAAATATTGTATTTAAATAAAAAAAATTGCCAAAATGTCCTTAAAACAATTTTATACATGTATTCTAATCTAAGTGACTCTAAATATTATGAAAATTGTCTTTTTATGCGCTTTTTTAAAATCATGGTTCCGAACGTATTCGGATATCTTAATGTTTATATGATTGAAATATATAGAAGGAAACCGAAAAGGGTGGAACAATAAAAAAGTTCTCCCTTTCGTCAATTCCAATATTTTAACTAAAACTAAACTCAGTGGCGCATCATCCCATGAGGGCCAAGGCCTAATGTGCCCATCTCAGCATATGTGACATTGGGTGTATCAGCAGATATTCCGATCAGATGGTAAGTCAGATGCGAAATGCTCACTGTTTAGTTCCCAAACAAGCCTAGTACTCATTTATCGACCCACTGAAAGGATGAAAGGCTGAGTCGCGACCTTGCCCCGTCCGGGAGTTGAAGCACTAAACGCTACCACTCAGTCTCTGGGCTTCAGTATTTTAACTAGGATATAAAAATATCAACAAAAAATATTTATAATTAATTGAGTCAAAGAAACGAAGTTAATAGCTTTTTTAATACCTAAGTGTAATTAATTTTTTTCTGCTATAATATGATAGACAAAACTTGTAGTTTTCCGTAAAATTGTTATCAAAATATAGAACAGCACTCATTTATAAAATCACTGGAAGTTATTTTTTTAGTTTGTCAGGAACTACAGAAACTATTAAAACCAATTTCATTTGCAATTGCCGAATTTTTTCGTGCATATTATTAGCTAGCTCAGGTATCTTCCACGTCAGTTGACCTATAATACGACATTAATAAATACTCATTCACATATTCGTTTAAATGAAATCATCTATAAGTACATCTTATGAAATTATTTTGTTGAAACTATTTTTAACGTAATTTCTTAGAGTACATAACATTCGAGACAATATCAAGGACGAAACATCCAAAAAATTTGTATATCTCATTAAAGAAAATTAGTTTAAGTTTTTTTTTAACACCCTGCAAGCAGAAAGCTACAAACACCTTGAAATTTCTATTTGCAAATATTAAGTAATAATATCCTTCATGAAAAAAGTCTTTGTGCATCGAAATTCAAAAAACCTAAACTTGTATACATGTTTCCGATTTAAAAAGTTAAAAAGGGGATTTATAAGTATTTAATTCATTGTCTTGATATGGGTTCTTCAAAATTAAACGAAGAAGTGTAAGAAAAAACTGTATACCAGCTAATATTATTTTCTATATTATTATAATACATTCGTACATTCGTAATAATTTCTTATCAAGATAAACATCCATGCAATAATATTAGAAAACAAAATAACATAACCAATTTGGCTTTATTAAAACTAATTCATTAATCTCATTCTACTTTGATCAGTCTACTTTAACTAATCATTGTTTTATGGTTTCCAATTAAACAATGAATAGTTATGGTACCAAATGTTACATCTCGTGATAGAATAGAAATAATAATATAAATTAAATCTGAAGAAAATTCTTCAAAAAAATTTCTCAAAGTTGCGTTTTTGGAAATATCATCTAAAACTAATAATTTCCATGTATGCCACGCATTTTTTTTCTTTATCTCAAAATAATTTACAAGAAAAATGCAGCCTAAAATTGCAAAGTATCTTACATGCAGTGAGTGTGGATGTCTGGTTCTCTGTACAGTTCGAAGCAGTCTTCGCATATCGTTGCCAATCGGGTGAATTTGGAACGATCGAAGAGACCCATGCAACCAAGTTGTACGAAGCTTCTTTTTGAAGAGAGTGAGCCGCTTCATTGACGGAAACGGCAATGACCAGCAGACAGACGAGAACTCGAAATGATGCCATCTACAAGAAAAAAAAATTGCGTAACATTATGTAACGAATAGTTATTACTGTAAAATGAATGGATTTAATTCTAAAAAGTTTAGAGCTATTATAAACTTTGAAACGTTTGTTTTGGATTCGATGTGAATAAGGTAGAACTATGGTTATTTTGTAAAGAAAAGAATTGATCTTTAAATTATTTATTTTAAACAACTATAACAGAATTTAATTTTGTGTGCATTCTTACATCAGAAGTTTATTGATTGAGCTTAACTACTTTACAGCTTATAATTAGATGAAGGGATGATTTCGGATTTTGCGTCGTTTTGAATTAAAGAGAGAAAAAACATCTTTTAACCACGGTAATAATTGTACATGATAAATTGTGAACATTTATTTCATTAATTAAAACCAAGTACTTCATTAAGTTCGACATTAGAAATAACCATCTTTTTAAACCGTTTGCTTGGATTAAAATTGGAACTGTTTCAAGTACTATTTTTCCTTCATTTAACCTTAAAAAATATTCATATATGAAAACTATTGCATGCATATTTGAATAAAAAAAGAGAAATACTATCATAATCCTTCATCGTCTTTATCATATAATATTTTGCTCAGCCCTTATTTAAATATGTATGAGTTACAAAAGCTGCTCTGGGGATTTATTAGAAGAAATATATAATTGTATGCTTTTAAAAATAACAGGCTTTACTCCGAGAGTCAAACCAGCAAATACTTTTTGAGTTAATTGAAAGACCGTCCATGGGGTCTCTTCAATTTATTCTCTTGCGTTCTTCATTTTACTAGAAAAAATAGGAATCGAGGGCATACATGTTTTCTATTCAGTTAACAATGCTCTTAACTTCAGACAGCATGCAATTAATCATAAAGAATTAGCCTTACTTGAAATATTAATCATTCTGAGTGTATGTAGATTGGTTGTTATGTGTGTCAAATGAGTAACTTAAATGGGAGATCCTTAAATATTAAATTCGTTAAACTGAAAAAAAAAATTCAAAAAATACTAAAAGCCCCCGTGTGCTAAATTAATTAATGTTAGCGTTGTTATCCATTTTTACTTACTATGAAATTAAGGGAATCAGGCTCATAGTTTAAGAATCAAAATGGTCAAGCAGTTTTATAACTAATGATTTTTCCATTAGTTTTAAGATCTTTATTGGCATTAAGAAATGAATTTGAACAGTACATTACTAGCTAAAGATGGTTAAAAGTTCTTTTATATACCACTAATAAAAACTATTTAGAAAAAGATCAGGGCTTTTTTCTCACAAAATAAATATGTCTTTTTAGATTATAAATTAGTCGTAGTTAAATTGGTCAAACAATAGCAATTTTATATAATTTAGAAATATTTCTCTAAGTGTGAATCTCCTTCCTTTTGTAATGAATAATAATATTTCAACAACTACGTGCATAAATTTAGTCAAGGAAAATGAAGATTGCTTGTTTAAATCTAAAATAATTCGATTTGTTTGGAATTTCATGGTTAATATTCTTTCGCGTCTGCCAAAGATTTTCTTGGGATAAGTAACTCTCTAATTTTTAAAATAGTTACTCTAAAAAGAGTACTTTGCGTATAGCAGAATCTTATGTATAACAACATGAGCTTTAAAATGCAGTTTCATATAAAATACTAGATGTATTTTAGTTTTAAGGGCCACGTCTAAAATATTAAATTACTATATACATTACTTATTTTTAAATATAAATTGAAAGCTGAGAATACGAAGTTTTAAGAGCTTTTAAACATGTCGAAGATTATTTATTTTCTAACTTTTACTTACGTGTCAAGTCTAATCATAAAAGTTCATTATGAGATCATTTGGCACTTACAATGTAATGTCAGATTAAAAGCAGTAAATTTAACCATACCATATAAAAAAGTTAAAGAAAATTAATCAATTGATCCCTTTCAATCTCTTTTTTGTAAATTTTTGACGGGATTATGACCACACTCGCGCTTACATTATGTATGATTCTTTTACAAATGTAAACCATTTTGTTAATTGTTTTATTTATATTTTATAGATGAAAGTGTCCAAAAGAACGTACAGTAAAGTAGCCGCTAAAACTTGAATAAATATTTCATAATTTAAATGACAGACTACGAAATAAAGGATTAAATATATAAATTCTTCTATTTCTCTCTCTTTCTCTCATTTGTATCATTAAAAACAAATATTTTGTTATTAAATTAAATACACAAAAATTCTCTGCATTTTTATTCGTAGATAACAATCTATAACAGCAATCATCTCACAGAACACAAAATTAAATAATTTAAAATAATAAACATCAATTTATAAAAAAAACAAATAATAAAATCCTTTTTTAAAGAAAATGTATTAATGGTAAATTAAAGCACCGTAAAACAGTTCCCAACGAAATTATATATACTTGATGTTTTGAACGAAAAGAAAAATACAATCAGAATTTATAAATGAAAGAATATTTTCAGCTACAAAAATGGTAACTGTAATTTATTGCGTACATACTAACAACTAGAAACATTAAATCCTGTACTACTGTCCTTTATTACGACAACTAATCAGGATGTGACAAAACGAAAATAGAAGTTATTTTCCCTGACATTTCCGTTACAAGAGTTGTTATTTGGGAAAAGGACTTTTGATTCACTCAAAGTGAAGCGTTTATTAAAAAATACTCCCTAGGGATGGGAATCAAATTAGTTGAAGACAGAGCGAAAGAGATTTAGTTGTACAAGTTCGAATAGTTCCAAGATACACATTGTGCTGAAAAATAAGCAAAAGCACTTGCTACTCGAACAAATATTTATCTCGTTCATTATTTGCAGTAACATGAAGCTTGAAGAACAAATGATAAAATTAAAAATGGTTCGCTTAACCCTTTCCCGATTTTTCCCGAGCTAAGCTCGGGTAGGAAAAACATACCATCTTGGCTCATCCCAAGTGCAGCTCGGGCACTGTGAAAATTTACACTGTACAATAAGTTTTCACCGAATTACTTCACATGGAATTTTTATGGTTTAAAATAATCGAAAAGTACTACTCGGTGGAATGTTCTGCAAAAAGAGGACTTCTTCTGTTGAGCTCCCCCCTTCATGCTTGTCTGAAAGACACTTTGTTGGCTACATTCCCCCAACAGGGATAAAAACTATTCCAACACGACAGTGTATTATTCGCTGATCAAAAGGGACTATAAAAAGAAAAAGGTAAGAAGACAAACAAGGTTCTAATGTCCAGATTGGCTATGTGTGTATATATAGTACCGTGTTTTCAAATTTATCATTCATGATCGAAATTTCATAATGATTTATGTAAATACAAAAGATGTGAATAGAATTCGTAATTCATTATAAAAGCTAGTATTCTAAACTTTATATTTATAGTTAGTGTGTGTGTGTGAATTTAATCCAAAGTTAAGTGATTTCTTCCATACAGAAAGCAAACTTTACAGATAAATTACTCGTTTACTTAAATAATTTTTTTTTTTTTTTTTACATAAATCTTCAGGAAATTTTGTATACGAATGATGCTATTAATTATGTTTAAAAAGATATGCATATTTGAAAATAAGTATTAAAAAAATTCACACTTTTTTTATTTATAATCCAGAAATAAAATGAACTTGGAAGGTGGTAAAGAAAGCTGTTTATTGACTCAATGCCCATTTGTTCAAAAACCTTATCATACCACAAATAAAATAACCTTACAATGGGGATAATCTGTGTGAAAATAAATCACACAGTCAAAGAACAATTATAATTTCAAAAACTCGTATAGAAAAGGCTCCACTTATACGCGTAAAATGTTTAAACGAACACGAAATGGACTTAAAGGAAGCTAAACTATGAAAGATATAGTCCCGCATTTGAAAGAATGGGTTTTCAGTTTTGATTTTCGATCTGATCATGGAAATAATACCTATCAGTATTATTTTCAGTACCTCTAACTTCGGCATCATTTTATGGACATGATAGCCTAGTGATCAAGGCCACGGACTCGTGACTAGCGTGTGATGAGTTCGAGCTTAGTGCCGTTGAAGACCCGCCGTGTAGAGGAGATCGATGCACGTTAAATCTGCCGAGGATCATACGTTTTCCCGTCGGTGCGGAAGTTAGGAGTGGGGTGATAGCTCAGGTGCCATTTTTGTCCCTTGAACATGGCTCAAAATTACGAGGTTCGTCGCCAATAGCCCTTGGGCAGCTTTATTGTGCGACCATTTTCCTCAAAGAATTTGAAAATACGTTTTCTTTTTAATTTACAGCTTTTTCTGTGTCACAAAAATGAAGGTCTTAAGTTTGAAATTGTGTCTCAAAGTCCTCTCGTTGGCATGAAGATGAAGTTAAGGGATAGGGGTACCGACTAGGATGTCTTTCTCGTCAATTGACCGTGGCTCAAAATTACGAGGTCCTTCACCAATAGCCCTCGTGTTGCTTCAAAGTAAGACGTTAATAAACATTCCCTCACATAGAAATCGATCCCAAAAAGGAATAGTTCGAGCATTGCCAGCTATACAAAGTTAGGGACACTTTACTACGAAATAAATATCCTTATAAAAGAAGGTATAGGGGAAAAAAGGCGACTGAAGCTATCTATATCTGTATATTTAACCAAATATTCCCAGAAAATTGTATCAAATGGTTTCTCAAAATTTATTTTCACTTATTCGATAAATATCATCAGGAACTTAAAAGAACAGCTTAAATAATTGATTTTTTTATACTGTTGCTTGCTCACCCTTGAAGTAGTTGCGGAGGCCTTATGAAAGGTTTGTAAACAGTTCAGGAAAGAATAAACAACAATATTTTGAGAACAAATATATGCGTATAGCTCACAAATATCCTATCTCGAAGAAATGTTTGACTGACATTGCCAGCCAAGGCGTGTGAAAACGAAAAATGTCTAAGAATCATAGCTAAAAAAATATTTTTCTCTCATGGTTTCTTACGTAAACATGTTTTTTGTAACAATAATTTTACACACAGGAATGAGAAAAAAAATCTAATAACTAATATTTATGATTATATATAAATTAGCCTAGCAGAGAGTTAGCCATAGAATAAATCCGTGAAGACCATGTATTTTATATTGATGAGTTATTGGTCTTTGCATATGTGAGAAATTTATATTGAAATGCTACAGAGAGAGGAAAGGAGTTGTTGCAATGACCAGAGAAATGGCTATGATATTCTTTTTAAACAATGATAGGAACATATTTTATTCATTATATAATACAAAGTAATAACACAGTGTTACCACTTCGGTAATTCGTATATGACGTGTTAATTCTGGTTCACGCAAAGATTTGCCCGTGTATGAGTAACCGCAAATGGAGAGGTTTTCCCCTTTTTCATTGAACCGGTTTGCTAAAACCATTGCCGGTATAATGGCGGTTTTACTCGCAGATTTGTTTCTAATATTAGCAGGTCTTGAAAGAATATACTAATTTGTAAAATTAGTTACAAAAAATTAGTTGGAGATTTAATTAATTAAAAGGTATTTTCAAATAATGAGAATTATTAAATACTTGATGTCAAAATAATAAAATTTGTTCTTTTTAGTTTGTTCTTTTTATGGAACGTTCTTAATTATTATCTCATTCCTTTTTCTACAATGAATTATAACTAAGAAAGGAAAAAATTTCTTTCAAAGCAAATCTTTCTTCTCAAAGTAGAAGAAACTAGCTTAACTTTTTTTATTTTTGAATGAAGGACATTATAGCATTTTAATTTGTGTCTACTGCAGCTAAGTTATTTTTTTTTAATCATCTTCAGGTTTATAATGTTACTCTTAAAATCTTAATGATACCTGCACCCTTTGACTCAATCATTACTTGGAACATCTGCTATTCGTTCCGATGAATTTGATTGGGTGAAATACTGTGATGCCATTAGGTAAAAGTAAATTCAGTTTATTTGAAAATGTAAATGGTTGTGTAAATGAGTTTCGTTGATACATGCCTGACATTTTTAAACAGTATTCTGTCCAGAATTTCTGCTATTCTCTCAATGGTGTTCTTAAGAAATAATTATTAATTGGAAAATTTTAATACACAGAATTCAAATACTTTGAGTATTCTGTTATAAAACCCGTTTACAGCATTTTTTTAATTATTTAATGTTAAGGGAAAAGACCTTTTAAATTAAAAAAAAGAATTTTTAAATTATTTAGGTGTCGATTTAGAATTACTATTAAAAATATCTCCAACTATTGAAAATAAGAATATTCTATAATAATAATAAGTTTATTTACACTTTCTAGTCCTACAATAGAAGAATCAATTGGTTAGGCTGTAAGATTTATATACACAATCCGATTGACAAAATTATTTGATCAAATATACTTAAACATTTTAATTAGTAAATTTATTCTAAATAAACGAAGAAAAACTTATTTTTTAAATACGACATTGCCATAGATTTGTTATATAGCAAAGTTAATGGACGTAGTTGTGAATCTCTGAATAATATTTTCTAATTAAAATATTTTCTTCAGATCAGTGTAATTGGATGTTTGTAAAAGTAATGATTCTATTCGAAGCCTTATGTGATTTTTGAAAAAAATTTTGATAAATAACAATGAAACCATTAAATAAAAATTAATGAAAATAAATATTTTTAAAAAGAACTTTTTTAAAAAAGTATTTAACATAAATTTTATATTTGAATGCCAGTCTTTAAAATATTTAAGAGAAACTGTTAAAACATACGTTATAAGTTAATAACTTGTAAAAAAGAATCAATTTGAGTTGTATGCCTGTCAAATTTTAATTAGCAATCAATAATTGTAAGAACTAACACCTAAATAAGAATATATTAAACAAAAATGATTATGATGATTAACTTTTGAAATATCTAGGTTAAATCAATCTGGGCACTAACTAAAAGAATCTAATAATTAGATCACTAACCTTAATCGAATTATGGTTTTTTTAAAAAAGGAACTTGCAAATCAATTATGATCGCATTCTATAATCAAGATGAAGAACGGATCTGCATAAAGAGACTATTACCAACAATTCAACAACTATACCCCAAAATCCATATTTTTCCCGCCAAAAGTTTGTTTCATTCAAAATGCAGCACGTTTTAGAAAATAGAAAGTAATTCAAACAGATAGAAAATTCTCGAAAATGACCATTGCAGAATTTGTGGCAAAATTCTACATTTGAATTATTTCTAGTTAAAGTTGTTTGCTTAATTGAAATAGATAGATTTAAATTTATTTGATATATTGAAATTACAAATAATATTGTTGTAAACGCGCGCGCGCGTTTCTTCTCTTAAGTTTCCTAAATCTAGTGAAACTGCCTCATTTAGATTAGATAGAGACTAATATATGTAATATACATATTCACCAATTCAAAGTTTAATAACTTTTTTCAGTGCTTATTTAAATTATTAGTTTTGAGATTTAAAATCTTTTTAAGTAATTAAATATGTTCATACACTTAGCACATATACACACATAACACATAATACATAAATGATATTCTTTAAATTTCACGATGTTAGTGAATATAATGGATTTATAATGAATGGATACACTTCAAATAAATTTTAGAAAATTAGTGAAGAACCTCATTTTTTGTTCACAAAAATGTTATTTTGAAAAATAAAAAATTTACTAATAACTGATAAATCTATGCTATGTTATTTGTTTCTGTTAGAGAATATAAAATCAATTAATCCTGGCGGAACAAGAAGAAATAGAAATATTTCCTTGTTTCTTTTTAATACATATAAGCGGATTTATATCGTTCCGTACAGAATACTCCTCCCGGATCTCTATATCTTATAATGTACATAAATGTATAATTTTCAGTAAAAATAAGAATTGAGAACATTATATGAAAGAAATATTCAAAATCCAAACTTATGACTGAAATTTTAAAACTTTACCCAATGATTTAAGATTACTCATTTTTGACCAATACATTTTAACTAAGAACAAAATTTATTTATTGAGAAATTTATTTCAGATTATTTTTTGCCGCTATTACCTATCTCATTTCTGCTTAAAGATTTTGAATTATTATAAAAGAAAAATATTGGAGATTTTTTTTAATTATGCTACACATTTAATTATTTAGAAAACTAATTAAATCATTTTTAAAATGTTAGAAAATTAATTCAAATACGAAATTATGGAACAATTATCAATTTAAAATCAGCGTTAAAAAAACATTTTAGTACTTCTCAATTTATTTTACTTTCAATCTGATAGATCATAGTTAAGCAGCTATCAGATCTAACAGTGCGAAAGACCGATAGCGTGAGTAAAGAGTAAGTTACTGAATGAAAAAAATATTTTCATTCAGAGATTGCTAGGAAATTACACTCACCGCAAATGACCACTTGGGGGATTTCGCTGAAGTCAGGGATTTTCTTTCTCGCTTTGGGATGGTGTGTGGTTTGGCTAAAGAAGCATGCGTTTTTATACAAAACATCTCCCAGGCTATGCGCGCGTTGTAACGTTAGATGCACGGGATTGGTTGAGCGAGTCGAGCCCCCTCGTGACGTAGAATCGCGTGTTCTCTGAATAACGTCATCAGTCATCCCTCCCCCATCAGAATTTTTTTGTTTTGTTTAGTTTCCTATGTTTTACTCTACGAGTATCCGAGGGGTGGTGCTCTTCATGGAAAACTACGAGTTGCTAGTAGAAAGGGGAAAAATCCCCCCACATACTTCTTTGGTTATTTTTAGGTCAAGGATCGTCAGCTGATGACTGTGCCACATCACACCAAGAGAAAATCTACTGAGATACAACTAAAATTATAAAAATGTCATAATTTAATATTCGTTCTATCCCTTATCCAAATTTAAAGTTAAATTATATTTGTGACTTTGTGTGTGTGCTACTAATATCTGACTGATTTGTTGTATTTAAGTCAGAAACTAAAACTTAGCAGGGCTTGTTAGAAAGGGATCTTGTCAATTTTTGTAGAAGACGAAGATGACACATCAGATAAAATCTTATTTTTCAACATATTCCATGTTTTGTGTGTGGGGATTAAATGAGTTTTTATAAAGATCAAATCGAATTTAATACGAGGTAAAAACACATTCGGTGAAAAATGTTATCAGATTTAGTGTATTTCTGAATTATTTTTAAATTTAAGCCAAAAGAAGGTGGCAATGGATATCTAAGAATTTTAGGATTCTTATTTATGTTTTTATTACATTTACTTTAGTTAGCAAGCATGGTTTTTTTCATTGGTTGAAGTTGCAGTTTGAATTTAACCGAACTTGGTAAAAAATAGTTTGTGAAGCTTCAGTTTGGATTTTACACCACACAGGAAATTTTCTAAAAAACTTTTTTTTCTCAAATTGCATGAATTTTTGAGATAAAAAAAGAAAATAATTACTTGATATTTTTAATCGATGCGTTGTATTGTAGTATATTTAATAGATCCTTATAATTCCGTTTTCCCACTAAATGTGTATCTTAAAATAAAGCTATTCGAAAAAAAATCAAGGTAAAAGTGCAAAAACAAAACAAAAAAAGAAGGAAAGAAAAGGGGGGGATGCGTTTAATTTTAAAAATGAAAGAATTTTATAAATTTGGGGAGCATTCATTTTCAAACTCATTAAGGGATATTTTCTTCCCTGAAATCGTATACAAAATGAACGTTATTCATTGCTGTCACACTTTCAAAAAGGATATATTAAAAGACTAGATTAGTATACGCAATGTTCTTTTGTGTTTTTATTCAAATTTCTGAAAGCAATTGCTTCTTCTTTAAAAAAAATATATTTGTCCTAGAAATTTATTCGAAAAATTTTAATCTATGTTAGATTTCACAGGAGTTAATGATGAAATCCTAAGCGTATAATTAAACTTACTTTTTATTTCTATGAATCTTTTTTAAACTTATGACGAAAAGATCTTTTATAATCTAATCAAGAAAATATTTATCAACTGTAAGTAAGTAACCATTGCTTATTTTCTTTTCTACGAAAACATATTTTATAGTAAAATAGAGCTATTTTGAAGTACATTTTGCAGTTTTACTGTATGAGTAAAACACATTTGGAAATGAAAGAAATTATTGCGCATGCTCAATGTGTAATGAAAACTAATGAAGAGTTGAAGAATAAAACGTCCTCTCTTCTAAAAAAAATATGCTTTTGTAAATGCAAATGAGTTTCTCCCTAACAGTACGAATTTAATCTGTTAAATATATTCCTTGTCTTATTTTAAATAGAAATAAAAGTTTTAAAATTTTAAGTTTTGAGCTATCATTTTTTTATTCTGAAAATTTCCATGCTTGTTTCTGATTATTTTAAGAATAAATTATACATATTTTAAGATCCAAAATTCCAAGTAATTAAGGTATCCGACTACGTTCGGGACCTTTCTTTTGCAAAAGAGTACAAACGAATATATTTTTTTTCATATTTAGTGTCACTTAGATTAGAATAAACCTATAAAATTGTTATAAGAATATTGTAACAGTAAAAAAGTATTTATATGCAATATTTTGGCAAAAAATGTACTAAGAATTACAGATTTTCTCAAAACATTCTCCTTTTTTGAAAAATGCTTCTTTAATACTAATATTTTGCCTATATATAGCTATATATATATATACAGAGTTCGAAGTAGGATTTTTGAAAAACTCTCATTTTTTTTTTTTTTTTTTTTAGAATTACTAACAATTGAAATACTTATCAGCGTCTTTTTGCTAAATTTCTCTTCTCTGATGCATTAAAATATGGATGAATACATATTCCATAAAAAGAGATTTCCATAAAATGAGGTATTTTCAATAAAAGGAGAATGTTTTGAAAGTATTTAATTGTTAATGTTCAAATTTTCAGTCGTTAATAAAAATACTTTTTATTCCTCCACTGAAGTTCAAATGCCTTTTTTAAACTTGTAGTGGATGACACTTGATGTTATTAAGTTTTTTCAAGTATCAATTCATTAATTTAATTTAATTAACTAACATAAAATTTTTCTTTGTTGTCCTATGTAGGAATTGACTTTAAAAAACATTTTTTATACTACTTGTTTATTGTAATAATATACTTAAAACACCTTTATACGTGTGTTCTAATCTAAGTGCCACCAAATGTTAAAAAATATTCGTTTGTACACTTTTGCAAAATCAAGGAGTAGTCGGATATCTTAATAAAGTATAATAATATTTTTATTTGAGTAAAATTCATGTGAATCCTTCCTGATTGATATTTTTAACGACCATTTCAACATTTTGGATGTGTAAAGTTTTTATATTACCCAAATAATTCCTACCTCCTGAATAAAAGTCAGACTTTCAAAATTGTTAATTTCTAAATTTCTCAGATGAAAGAAATTAAAATTAATCACAAACTTTACGTAGGTAATGTAAAAGTCTGTTAAATTAATTCGAAACTCAAAACCTTAATTTTTCAAAATAAAAGGATTACTCTAATTAGTCTTAAAGTTTTGTACGACGCCATTTGTGAATGATGAACTTTTAGTACGAAGTTCGAACAACTATTTCAAAAGAAAAAGCGTTTCAGTTGAAATTAAAAGCTTTTTTTTTCTGTGCTTTTCGTGACATATTTTCCTGAATCCTGTTACCTTAATTTTTTAATGCATCCATTGTGAAGTCTTAAATTTCATGTGTAATCAAAATTTTAAAATGAAATTTATCGAAAGTGAATCTGTGTTCTACGAAATGTCCTTGTCATTCTACACCATTTAAGAAATTCAAATTTGTACTAATCATTCAACAAAACATTTCGACTTTCTAAAAAAATCCTTAATCATTTACTTATAATAAATTTCTTGTTTTAACATGCCTTTAGTAAAAAAAAAAAAAAAAATTCCTAAAATTTTATATCTAAAATAAAATTTGCATTTCTTAATTATAAGCGAATGAACAAAGCCTAACTTTTTTAAAATATAGAGAGTGCAATTTCAAATTTATCATATGCTAACTTTCTAATTTTATTCTATTGTGATTGAACCGAATTTTATTGCAAAGCTTATTGCTTATGAGTTTTCAAATGAAAAGAATGTCTATTTTAAAAATAGGAGCAGTTTCAAATATTTAAAATTCAATTAGAAATAAATAAAGTTTCCAATAACAACAAATAAGAAATTGCGAAAAATATTTATTGAACTTTTTAAATAATTTATGTGGTTTTTGCGTAATCTGAATTCTGTTCACTGTCATACATCTTTCTGAGCACAATTGTATACATGTCAAGATTTGTTTACAGAAGTTTATATTTTGAGTCATATAAACTGATAAACAGTTTATATATATATATATATATATATATATATATATATATATATATATATATATATATATATAATTATTATCTTATGATTTATAACTACCGTAAAATCCGACGTATAATTGGTACCAGCGTATAACACACCTATACTTTCAAACTGAATTTTTTTAATTTTTTGGTTTTGCCGTATAACGCACCCCTTTTTTAACGAAGAAACCTGAAATATACATGTGAAATGCTCTTAGGTTTTGAAGTCATTTTTTTAGGTATTGTACTTCAGCTTTTGAAAAAAAATAGTATATTTCTACAACTACATTTCTTTTAAATCAACAGCATTTCGATATTTGTACAAGTATTAATTTTTTTATGCTCATAAATGGTGTTTTTTTAGAGGCAGAGAACTTTAAATTGCAATAAAACAACGATGTATTATTCGATTGACATGAATTTTTTTTATTCGAAAGATAATCTTGTGGCATTACATTTTAAATATGATTTCTGGCATATGACTGCCACGGCTGGCTCGGATGTAGTCCAATCTGGACGTCCAATTTTCGATGAATTTTCCCACATTTGTGGCCGTATATCGGCAATAACACGGCGAATGTTGTCTTCCAAATGGTCAAGTGTTTGTGGCTTATCCGCATAGACCAATGACTTTACATAGCCCCACAGAAAATAGTCTAGCGGTGTTAAATCACAAGATCTTGGAGGCCAATTCGCAGGTCCAAAACGTGAAATTAGGTGGTCACCCAACGTGTCTTTCAATAAATTGATTGTGGCACGAGCTGTGTGACGTGTTGCGCCGTCTTGTTGGAACCACAGCTCCTGGACATCATGATTGTTCAATTCAGGAATGAAAAAGTTAGTAATCATGGCTCTATACCGATCACCATTGACTGTAACGTTGTGGTCTTCATCGTTTTTGAAGAAGTACGGACCAATGATTCCTCCAGCCCATAAAGCGCACCAAACAGTCAGTTTTTCTGGATGTAACGGTGTTTCGACATACACTTGTGGATTAGCTTCACTCCAAATGCGGCAGTTTTGTTTGTTGACGTAGCCATTCAACCAGAAGTGCGCTTCATCGCTAAACAAAATTCGCTTATGAAAATCGGGAACAACGGCAATCTCGTTTTGGGCCCATTCGACGAATCTACGCCTTGCTTGATGATCGTTTTGATGAATTGCCAAACAAAACTGAGAATAAATCTCTTGAATCACTGTTAAATCGGTCGCCATTTTGGAAAGTAATGCCAACTTAAACTTCTATACCTGGAAAAAAAACACTCTTTATATTTGTTATGACTTAAACATTCATTTTTATACCAGGTGTATAACACACAGCCATAAAATTCAATCTTATTCTTTGTGTTAAAAAGGCATTTTATGCACTGGATTTTACAGTGAGTTAACTGGCATATTTTAGCACATACAGGATTAAAATATAATGCTCAGATCATTAAATTTATCTTGTTGATATTCAAATGGAATTTATGTTAATAAATAATTAATGTACCATTTATATGTGTAAAAAATAGTAAGTAAATTCTCTTGTGCTCTTTTTTCTACAAAAAATTGTCCAAAATAATTACTTCAATTTAATTTCGATAAAGATAATTTACTAATTACTTAACTCCAGAAAATTATTATTAGCAGTATATCATTCGAATATTTTGAGAAATAATGTGCATTTAAAAATTTCTCACAAAACTTTCCAGTTCTTTTAAAAAATATATGGTATAACAAAAAATAAATTATAACAATAAAATTGACGTACAATTTTTAAGTTTGTAAAGCTATTCATGTCAACAATAGATATACATCATCACAATTCTACATATATTTGGTAAACAAGTAGGGGGAATTTTTTTTCCCACAAACATCCTCTAAAGAATGCAACAAGTCTTGACAAGTTTATCCATGAAATCAATACTAAGTTGTGTGTATATACCGAAATATATCCAAGCAGCACGCGACAGATATAATTTTTAGTCACTTAATTTTTTAAAATCAACGAGATTCCTCTTGGATGTGAGCAAATTTTCCAATAATCATAATTTGCGAATATCACTCACTTATAAACCTAAAAAGATCAAATTAACTCGATTTTGCTGTCGGTAGTGGGATAAATAATATTGAACAACTTTAACGAGGATAACATATGAGTTTCCATTTCAATCTCTAATTTTTACGTCACGTCACGAAAGTAATTTAAATTCTTATTTCATTTAATGTAAATTAGTCCCCACTATTCCACCCAATGCTAGTGGCAGGAGTGTCGAGAGCTTGAGTCCTGGTGCTACTGATGAGCCATCGTGTAGAGGGGCCGAAGCCCGTTAAATCTGCCAAGGTTCATTGTCCTCCCGTTGATGTGGTGTGGTAGTTTGGAGAAGAGGTACTATCTCAGATATCCCTTTACTTGACCGTGGCTCAATATTACGAGGTCCGTCACCAATATTCTTCATGTTGCTTTATAGGGTAACGTTAACATAACTCTCACTCTCTCACTTATTCACCCAATACTCACTTTATAAAAATCAGGATCTGAAACCATGACTCAATTCTATCGTATTATGCAGTGGAGTTTTGAATGAATACTGGGCACTGCGAACTGGTTAAATAATATGGCTACCTTGACTAGACTGTTATTCATTTTTGTTGCCATTAAAATTTTTCATTACATCAACTAGAATTTATCAATGAACTCTCTCTGTTATATTAATTTTTAAAATATTCTGAAATTTAAAATAAATGGCGGGAAAAAATATGCTGTTATGTTAATTTTTGACATTCTTCGTGTACTTATTCAAAGGTTCATAAATAAAATTTACATTTTTCAAATCAACTTCTGTCACTCTAATAATTTTCTTGATGCAGAATGTTTATAAACTTTTTAAAATAGATATTAAGAATGAATCAAGTACTTTTGTGTATTAGGAAATTCTTTAGACATTTCATTAGTACTTTTTGATCCTGAAGGTATATCAGTTTCTTCACATATTCTGTTCTTGACCGTTACAGTTTCAAAATAAAGCAATGGTAAAAACTTTTACATATGAATAAGAGGAATATTACCGTTCATAAAATATTAAGTTCTGATAAAAATTTGGTTTTATCAACAATAAAATTAAGCAGTTAATGCAGACTAAGTTTATTAAGTTTGCTATGAAAGTAGTTTTCTTAAATCAATTATAATAATCAATAATTCAGCGTACAAATTTGGGTAATTCACTTCCATGTAATACATCACATCATTTTTGAAATTATGTATTTACAACTGATAATATTTAATGAAAAAATTTCAAAGAATAAATAACATTATACGGTTTTTATGTAATATATTACCTCAATAAATCAATCTCAATATTATTTTATAAACTTTATTTAAGTTAATTATAAGGTTATAGTAGGGGATCACACATTTCATTTTGCTCATTATCTTTTTTTATTTAAATAGTACAGCAGAGTCCTGAAAACTCGGCACTCGATAACCTGGCAGTTCAGATAACTCGGCCACACCCTTGTAGGTCGAAAAATTCCCTCTTACAGATTAGTTCAAGGTCCCGCAGTCCTTTGTATGGCATCACACTTTGAGGACATCGAACAAAGTCCTAAAATATCACATAGTTAGGGACTAAAGACTATCGAAACAACTCTTCAGTATTTTGAACAAGGTGCGTAGGTAACGGACTTACCGTTCCTTCGTTGTCTTAGTGATGAACAAACAAAACGCAGAGAGCTGTACGGAAGACAACTAAACACTACGCATTTCTTGAAGAAAAAAAGTAGACATATTTGCAAAGTCTTGATTTTCATTATAGACAGCTTTATACCTCCATAAAATATTTTTGAGGTGTGTCTGATCAGGTATCTATGTATTCATTAATTTTACTTTACATACAATAAATGTTCTATGCCTTCATAAAGTACGTATTTTTCCTTTTTTAAGGGTATTTGGGCAATTTCTTTTTATTATATTCTTAAGCAAACAATACATGAAAATGCAGCACAATATTTTCTTAAGAAACACTTATTCCTTTTTAATCCTATTCTCGATAACCCGGTATTTTCACAAACTAGGCTACCCTTCGGTACACTTTAGACCGAGTATTTGGGACAACTGTATTTGAATATTTTCATACTTTTACATTTCTAAACACTATTTTTTTCGTAATAATTGAAGTTATTATTAAAATAACGAGTTCGGTAACTAAAGAGGTTCAAAACGGGATTTACGAGAAATTTTCTTTTCAAAATTATTTTATACATTTAATTTTTAAAATAGTTCTGAAATTTCTTATAATTTCAAAAATATGTACCGGAGTAACCAGTTAATAAATCTTAACATGTAATAACAATATTATATAGCTTTAAATATTATTTATTTTCTTAAATCTGATTATCTGTGACTTATTAGTTGATTTTTAAAATAGTATAGGAAAAAATAATGCACGATTCAAATAATTATTTATTAATTAGCCGAAGTACCTTTCTTCTCACTGGCTAGTTTTTTTAAAAATAAAAAATATATTATTCTTGATATAATTGGAGATAAATATTCGAAGGAGAGTTAATTCTGGTACAAAACTATGTGTACAGAGAAATGTAAAATATTTTTTAATGAAAGTAATTATTTAACTATAACGCTCCTTAAGCTCTCACAATCCCCTTGGGGAAAGGGGTCAATTTCTGCAAACCTCTTTTTGTAGTGGATCTCTACTCTATGAAAGAAAGGTTCTTACACAATTTTTCAAGACTGTAGCCTAATAGTTGAAAAACACGCCCCTTGAATAACGCCCCTTGGGGGTCGATTCAGGTAAAAACGGGAACCTTCTTCATAGATGGGGGACAGAGGACAACATATAGCTCCCTTGATCGTACCGGAACTCGTTTCTAAGTTTTAGTGGCACGCACAATGTACACTTTCTTTTATAATAAAGAGTGTTTTTTTTTCAGGTATAGAAGTTTAAGTTGGCATTACTTTCCAAGATGGCGACCGATTTAACAGCTGTCAAGTGATTTATTCTCAGTTTGGTTTGGCAATTCATCAAAACGATCATCTAGCAAGGCGTACATTCGTCGAATGGGCCCAAAACGAGATTGCCGTTGTTCCCGATTTTCATAAGCGAATTTTGTTTAGCGATGAAGCGCACTTCTGGTTGAATGGCTACGTCAACAAACAAAACTGCCGCATTTGGAGTGAAGCTAATCCACAAGTGTATGTCGAAACACCGTTACATCCAGAAAAACTGACTGTTTGGTGCGTTTTATGGGCTGGAGGAATCATTGGTCCGTACTTCTTCAAAAACGATGAAGACCACAACGTTACAGTCAATGGTGATCGGTATAGAGCCATGATTACTAACTTTTTCATTCCTGAATTGAACAATCATGATGTCCAGGAGCTGTGGTTCCAACAAAACGGCGCAACATGTCACACAGCTCGTGCCACAATCGATTTATTGAAAGACATGTTGGGTGACCGCCTAATTTCACGTTTTGGACCTGCGAATTGGCCTCCAAGATCTTGTGATTTAACACCGCTAGACTATTTTCTGTGGGGCTATGTAAATTCATTGGTCTATGCGGATAAGCCACAAACGCTTGACCATTTGGAAGACAACATTCGCCGTGTTATTGCCGATATACGGCCACAATTTTTTTTTTTGGTGGTGGGGGGGAGGTTTAAAGTTTTCACAATTCAACTAAAATATGTTTTAATGAAAAATATTTCGAAAATTCAAAATCTTGAAGTAGGTGTAAGAAGTATTTGAATAGAAAACGAACTAAGTATTGAGACATTTTTTCTATGGAACTGAAATTTATTGAAACCATTCCCTTAGACTCAACATCTGATTTGCGATTAAATACAAAAGATTAAAAATGTTTTCCTTATTCGTGCTAACATTTTAACAATTAGTAAAATAATTCATTATTATTGAGTGTATTAACCAAACATTCTAGATATGCAGCATTGTTTTAAAATCGCATTACTAGACTTCATTTATAAATATAGCACTAATATTCGTGGAATTTAGGCTTTTTTATTTGAATACAGGTGCATCAGTGATAGCAAATTTTGACCAGTCATCTACAATACGCCCAATTTTTGTGCATTTTTAAGAAATTTTACTCAAATTTCTGGCAATTTAACCTCTCCGTAGAATATATCCCTTTGCACTTCACTCTGAATGTGAATTTTACAGTTGTTTCAAAAAAATTCTCCATCTATAATTTTTTATTGTTAATAGTTGTTCCTTTCGTAACTGTTTTTTCTCTTTATATAAAAAAAAGTTTTTCGTGATGCTGAAAAAATGTAGTTATACATCAGATATACTTGGTAAGAAATGGTCATAAAAAGTTGAATTGAACTGAAGAGGAGATTTGCTGAAGAGCCCACCCCCGCTTTCCAGTGCTTTCTCGAAAAGTCCAAATTTACAAATATCTAAATTTACATCAAGGTCTAAATTTACATCACATATCGTGATATTATAGATTTCTCCAGTCATTTCCAAAAGTATCTATATGATCACCAAGATTTTTGAAGATGCACTAAATTGAATTGCGGAGATGAAAACTTGAAATTTATTTTTTTTCTGCTTACAATACATTAAAAAATAGAATTACATAATACGTGTAAATTACAGTTTTACAATTTGAACAATGAGTACAAACAGTTTTTTAACTTGTGCAATAGGAATTTGGTTCACTGTCAGGCTAACAGAGGGTACTCTCCTCTCCCCCCACAAACCTAGTAATTTTAAAATAAATATAAATTTTATTCGTTCTCTCTGTAATGCTTTTATCTTCATTATGGAATGAAATATAATTTCGATCTGACAGCCTCCAGGGAGCTTGTACCTCTTTTAGATAAGTGCGAAATTTACAACCCCAGTCCCGAGTAATTATCTTTTTCTACCATGGGATTTACTCTCTGTGGTAAATATAGGTGACGTTCCTCCAGAAATACCCTAGAGATCTTTCTCTCAAACAATATTTAATTTTTTTTTCTTCTTTCTTTAATCTCATTTCTAGATCGCAAATATTCACTTGAAACTATTATTTACCTAATATATTTCTTTGCTATTAAATTAAGTGCTGTTTGATTAACTTAATTAAATATTGCCCTTGAGTCAATAAACCACCGATCTTCTTAAATTAAATATTAATATTTTGTTTAAATTGCCCAGCGCTTTAACGTTAATAATTTTCTACCAAAAATATTGAATTTAGTAAATATTCATGCTTTCAGTTAGATAAGTAAAACATCGGGAATAATAGTGCATGTAATCGATTTAAAAAACCGTAATGACATATTTCGTATCAAATAGTCTAACCATTACACATGACTTAGTTTCAATTATTCTATTTCGAACATATCTTTTTTTTTAATTCGGCTTTCCTTATGAGTATGTATGAACTACATTGTGTAATATTTCCTTAAGGTGGTCTTCGCCAAATGTACAAGGGCAAGAACTAGACGCAGACAGAAAAATGTTTCAATTTCCATGGAAATTTATAAATATTTTATTATTACATCTGTTTATAATTTAACGTTTTTAAAGTTTTAAAACATACCACAGATAATAAAATTTTCTTTTTAAAATTTAAATAGATAACTCATTTATAGTATTACGATGTAGGAGAAAAAAATTCCAAAATACACATTTTATACCAGAAAAAAATAGATCAACTCAGATTAAGATAGGTAGTATAATAAAATGTTTTGCCTTCTATAGGATAGTGAAGCCAGAATATAATATTAATGTTGGAGCACTTTTATATCTGAAAAATACGCATATATATATATATATATATATATGCATATGTATTGAGAGATATATAGATAGATAGATTTTATGCCAGTGTGGATGTTTTCGCGTGAATGTGTGCATGCGTATATGCGTATACCGTATAAATATATACGTATATATATGTATATGTTAAAAAAACGACTCACTCATCATGAGATCTCCGGAACAATTAGACCTACAGACTTGAAATTTGACCGGCATGTTTTTGTTGAGTAGAGATCTGTTAAGAACCTGTTTATGGAAATCGACTCCTAAGAATGGGGGAAGAGTTTCCGAAAGCATAATAAAAATAAAAGAATGTTTTCACATACGATCAAAAGCTCATTGCTAAGATTTATATATCAAGAAAACAATCAAAATCATTCAACAGCAGGAAATATCCGACAAAGAGGGTTGATAATGGATGGTAGAGAGAGAGAAAACGCGTTTTTCTTTGTAATATTCTTCTGGTGTCAACAATATTATACTTTTTTATCATTGAGTAAACTGATTTTTTTTCTTTTTCCCATACCATATGTCATTTAACAGAGCATGCGCAATACATTAACGGTTTAATGATAGTTTACTAATAAATGTTTTCCCGACATTAGGTTTAATTTCTTCGGCCATGAAAAAATGTGTTATGTGGGCTTTTAAGAATTATATGGGTTTTTCATTTCTCTCTTTATTAATAATGGTATAGACAGTGGATGATTATGTTGGAAACTAGATTATATTGAGAAAGAATGGTTTATCAAACAGTAGAAATATACTGATGTTATTTTCCTGAAAAAGCTGGAATAGTACGAAACCAAAATTATTAAAAATACTTGACATTGTTATATTAAATGCATGCAGAAAACTAATTCCAGTTTAAAATATATTTTTGTATAATTTGCTACAAATTAGCTGACATAAAGTTCTGAATTAGTTTTGATGCAAAATATTTCAGTTTCAAAATTTACTTTATTAAATTTGAAGTTTTCAGACAATTTGTTTCTTGCGGATGTTTCTGCACTACCTTTCTTATATCGTTAGTAATCTTGTAGAATTTCCAATAGTGTTTACCTACAAGGTAAACTAGAGATAAAAGTATCATATCTCATGAAAACGTGTATTATCATTGCAACCAAAGTGGCTGAGTTTAAAATTTCAGTCCTTTCTTGATAATTTCAATCTTTTAAAAATAAAATTTTTTTCTGATTCCTTTTTTCATACTTATTATAACACCTAACTAAATGTTAAGAAGCAAAAAAAATTTTTGACTTTTATTAAATAATCATTTTTATCTTGTAAAGGAAAAAAGCGTTTTTACGAGTATCTTATAATTTTAGAAGGAAATAGATTTATGTTAATAAAAATGTTTAATATCAGATTAAACATTTGTCACTAAAACATCTAATGTTTGTCTTTATGAATATTTCCCCCCTTATTTATTGTTGCAAAAAACAAATTCTCATTATATAATATGTTTTATATATTAACCATTTAGTTCTATTAAGTTACTAATTTAAAGTATTACCTTTTCTCTTAAATTATATTCTTCTCGGTTTTCTTATCGTGGTTGTTTATTTATTTACTTAACATTCTTCTATTTTTAATAATCTGTTCTTATATTAATTTTGTTTCTACTTTTTATCTTTTCTCCGAGATTTTTTTCATATTTTTCCACCAAGTATTTTGTTTCTAAATCCATTATATTAACCAGTTCAGCTAAATAAAACAGTCATACAGATTATTTTAACCTGTGCATAATTCATCGGCAAGATTCCTCCTTCATAATATATTTTTGTCGGAATTGTTGGGAATACTTTCTTACTTTTTGATTATTAGCTGAATTAATCATTTCTAATGGAACAAGTTGTTATTCCTGGTAATAAATAAAAAAATTCACAAATACATCGATTTAGAAGCCTTCAGCATTTAATATGAAACATAAATCATATGCCTTTGCCAATATCAATATAATGCTGAGAAAGTTACGAATATATTTAAAGAAAATGTATTTAAATCTCACAAAATAATTAAATAATTTCATTCTCATAGATCAATTTTAATTGTACTTTATTAATATTTACCTTAATTAAAATTTTTTAACTTTGAAATTCTAAACATGTTCAAAATTAACGATGAAATATTTTATATTATCGAATGCTTAACCCTTCCAGAAAGTCTAATTTTATTTATATTACATGTAGAAGACAGTTTATATAAGAATTTACTTATAAAAGTTGCACATTAATTAATTATGCTGTGATTCGTTTGTTTTCCTTAATAATTTATACAATCTACATTATTCCCCTACGTTATTGTTCTCTAAAAGCCCTAAACACTAATTTTTATTGATAGTAATTTTATATTTTAAAACTAGATAATTCGAACACGTTCTTGAAATTTCAGGAGAAAATGTTTGAAACTCTTTCCGAAAAAAGTAATTTTATATTTTAATGAATATAAGAACTATACTCGAATTATAAACTATACATAAATTCATTAGAAATAACATAACATAATAACATAATTCATATATATTATAAATAAGCAAAAATAGCATTTTATTTCTTTTCAATTTGTATTTAATATTGATGTCTTATAAATATTTCTATGAGACTAAACAGAAAATATAAGCACAATATGAAAAATTGTCCGTTAATGTTGCATTGTTAATTTGTCAAAAACTAATAATGTAATTTTTGACAAATTTAGTTGATAAATTCGCAATTGTTTGTGTGAGTAGTATATATTTTACTGAAAAACTTTAAAACCATAAAAATTACATTTAATCACAGAAAAATCTATTAGAGTTTTTGTCCGTTTGCTTATGAAAGTTACGCAGTGTGTACTTAAACATAGTTATGAAATGAATAACAGTATTTATTGCAAGGATTACAGATAGAGCAGTCTCAGAACTGATAAGGTACCAAAGAAACTTCCGAACTATTGGTTAGAGGGGCCCTTTTTTCCCTTTCCTGGTATAATACTATACGGTAAAGTCAATTCCACGAACAGCATTCGGCATTTTCGATCGGAACTGTTCGAAATGAGTCATGCATCATGATCAGACTTGCCGACAATAGCACCCTGTATTTTACCTGTCAAGACTTGCCGAAAGTTTTATCTCGGGGTGAAATCCTCCCGTATAGATTCCCAGAACTATCCCCAAGAAAATGAATGAGTGAGAATGGAATTTTTGGGGTCAGAAGACCCCCCTCTGTTACACCTTGATCTTCAAGACGTATATTTTCCTTTTCGAAATTTCATTCATAGAAAAGTCCGCTTGTTACTCCAAAGGTGAAAAAACTCTTTCGGGAGTTCATCGATTCGTGGGGTCAGTGTGTTTGTTGGAGACTCTCGTTATTTAGTAAATAATAGGGAAGATTGATGCGGCGTTTGTGACACAAATAAAAGACACCGAAGAATAATAAGGACTTAATAAGTTATTAGTAGCAGTAATTTAACACATTAATAAGTAAGACTGATGTAGTATTGTGACACAAAAAAAACTACTTTGAAGGATGAAGAATATCTACGTAATTTTACTACACGTGTAGAAAAACATATATAAAATGATTAAAACAATTAATAATATTCTCAAGTGCTGTGCTAGTTAGCCGTTGCCATTTCTAATTAACTAAATGTTTAGAATTTTATTCTTAGAAATACAGAAATAAGGATTATGCATAATAATTTTTTTTTAGATTTGAAACTTGTATTTCCCAGAGTTTTTAAAATATTCTTCAAATATACTACATAAAACTGCTCTAATATAAAATATTCTTTTTCTTAAGGTGGCTGCTTAAGTTCGGAATCGAGATGTTCAAAAAGCGTATAAATGAACAATTTTTTTAATCTTTAGTGTCAGTTGAATTATAATGTACATACAAAATTATTTTAAGAATATCAGTACAAAAAAAATAATTTAAATGCAACTTTTTTGCAAAAAATGATGAAAAAAATTACATGTTTTCAAAACACTTTTCTTTTATAAAAAAAATGTTTCTACAATAGTAATATTTTTTGCTATATATGTATATATATATATATATATATATATATATATATATATATATATATATATATATATATAACTAATGTACAGAGCCTGAACTAGGATTTTTGAAATAAGTAATTTAGCAGTGGATTTATTCATATTTGAATGTACCAGAGTAGAGAAATTTTAACAAAATACAACGGTTATTAACTGATCTTAACTTTGAAAATAATAGGAATTTTTCCAAAATCCTTATTCATGATGTGTGTACAGAAATTCAAGATATACATAGCCAAATTATTTATGAATATAGAAGTATTCTTCATAAGAGGAAAAATTTTTAAAAATTGTCATTCATTCTTTTTTCAGTTATCTCTTTGTTTTTTCACCAAAAAAGTATATTTAAATTATTTTTTTTCTTGTAATAATACTCTAACAACAATTTTATATGTATATTCTATTTCAATTGACGCTAAAAATTTTAAAAAAATATTTGTCAATGTCATTTTTTATATCATGGTTTCCAAAAGAAACAGAACCTTAAGGAAGACCTTAATGTAAGCAAAATATTCCATTGAAAATTAATATAATAAATATTTTAGTATGAGTTTATATCAATTCCACGGGCATAGACTGATTGTAGTATTATTCCTAAAAATAAATACTACATATAAATCAAATTTTAAAGTGACTTTTTTGATTCGATCTTTCTAGAATTTATTCTAGAAATGTGTCTATCAAATTGATTGAAAACATGTTTGAAATTTCATACTTCAGAAGAAACCTTCTTTATAACTAGAAAAAGAGCAATAGAATAAGAAACTAATTTTGAGATATGTGTTGAAGAGGAAGAACCTTTTTCCTTATGAAAAATTTCTCACTGTGCTCTCTTGCCCCTTACATCAATTACTATAAGAGTATTGAAAGAAATCATAGTATCTCAAACTTTAAACAATGCATAAATTTCATGATAAATATAAATAAAAGATTAAATCACACTTTATTTCGAAAAACTGGTTGTTTTTAGAAGAATATTTTTATTCAATTCCTACTATTAGCTCATAATCTCTATATATTTATATATTTATCTTGGTGGAATTTTCAATCGTTAATAAAATACATTTTACAGCTCTCAATTGAGCTGAAATTTTAAATACATGATGACAATACAATAATTTTTAACTATAATTAATAAAAATTAATTTTTTGATTAAAACTAATTATTTAAAGAATTACAAATACAGCCACGTTGGCATCATTTTTGGCGACTTGTGTCAAAACTTGCAAAAGGTTTTTTTCCTCACGTTTTAAAGCATTAAGTTGAACAGAAATTTTATATACACGATTGTTTTGGATGACAATACGATACTTCAATGATAATTAATAAAAATTAATTAACGTTGTGTTTCTGTCATATGTATATACATATTCATATTAATTGTAACTGTTTAATAAAAAGTATCTAAAATAAAATTTTTCTTTGTTGATCTAAGTAGAAATTGACTTAAAATATTTTTTTTATATTACTTGTTTTCTTTCAACTAACAACAATTGGAAAAAGTGTCAAAGGTATTTTTAAGAATATCAATTACATGCATTTTTCATCACAGTTTATTTGAAATCTTTTCAGTTTTTTAGAAAATATCTGAGACGTTAAGTAAAAATATCGTATTCTACCTCATAAAAAACTCACACCATAAGCATACGTCCTACATTTTTGAAAAAGTTAAAAAGAAAACTAAGAATTTTTGATACAATTACAGTTTAATAATATACGATGTTTTAAAGGGAGAATAGTTTTAAACCGAAGATATACCCCATACCCCGGCTTTAGGCACACACTTACATATGCTTTAAAACTGTATTTTTAAAAAATTTTGGTACATTCACTGTATAACGCTCATCTTTTTCTAGGATGAAATCTGAAATGTGCACGTGCATTTCCATTATTTTTGAAGTCATTTATTCGAAGTATTATACTAGGCTTTTGAACAACGGTATACTTCTAGGGCTAAACGCCTAAAGCTCGAGAAAAGAGGTTTTAGATGAGGTTTGGATGCTAGAAGGTAAAAAAAAACATGTGCAAATGGAGGGCCAAAAGTGTCGTGTCAATATAGAAATAACATGTGAGTGAATAATAAAAGCAAGAAATGAGAAATTAAATGAGACGAAATTCAAATGTCATTTAAAAATTGCAGCATGCCCAAAAATTTAGATGGAACGGAAAATGATTATTTTTTTATAGATAAGAGTAACAGTTTTGGTAACGATGAAACAGAATTTGATGATGTGCCTGAAAATGTAAAGGAAAACAAATATGATACACTTTTCATATTAATCCAGTGTTTCTCAAACTTTCAATACTTGCAACCCAATATTCAATCATAAATTTCCTCGCCCCCCCTCCATACAATAACAATGCAATGAATTCAATAATACTATACTTTGACACTAAAGCTACAATACTACTTTAACCTCTGAAGTACCACCGGCGTATATAAACTGGCGTATATTCGTACGCTCACCCAAAGCCTTAATTACCCCGGACGTATATATACGTCTTCCCGAAGTACGATTTTTGCTGTGCACTGCCATCCATAAAATTATTCCGAAGGCTTTGGAATGCATTAAGGGGGTGTTGGAAAGCTAAAATCTTATTTTTTTGACAATTTGAGATTTTTACATTTTCAAATTGTATAGATTTTAACATTTCTAAAAATACCTTACATGAACCTCTAGGGTATTTAGAAGCACTTAAAATGTATTTTTAAATAATCGTTGAATTTGGGCCACGCCCATTTTAATGGCGAAAATTGTAAACAAATTACTTTGTTTTTGCTTAATAGTGTAATGACTGATATGAACCGAAACATGCATATTTTATTTTAAATTGAGCCTTTTATTTTTTTATTTCCCAGCCGATTAGAAGTTTTACTGTATACATTAAAATCAATTTATCTCAAAATGTAAATTTTAATGTGCGATGTACCTTTTCTGAGAAACTACTGTTCACAGGTATGTAAATTTTTTATGAATTATTTATAATGATGTCTAATATATACTAAAATGAGCTTTTTTTAAGACACTGATAAATTTAATTTTTACAAATTTTTTAAGTAAAAAATGGGTCAAATTTCGCAATGTTTGATAAAATATTTCATAATTTCTTAAAAAATTCAAAATTAGCTAAAAGCTAATTTTAGTATAATAAGAGAGATGTACTTTAATAGTATGAAAAATTTCAAGCATGTATATAAAACAGATTTTGAGAAAAGGTACATCGAAAACAGCCAATTTAACATTGTCAGTATAGAGAGAGAGGGGGGTTTCCAACACCCCTTAAAAGGACTTTGTCAGTGTTTGCGAAGGATTTACTTCAGAAGATTTGCCTATTTATTCCTTTTCTCCCTCCCCATGTATCACATACAAGCACTTACGTGGAAAACGATGACATTGGGGCGAGAATCAGGTAACTTTTAATCGGCAGTTAAGTGATTAATTATAAAGCGTACGAATTACCAAGATGAGTGTTAATTTTTGTGTATAATTCTACATACGACAAACCTATGGAGTTATTGGTAATTATTAAGTTTGTGTTCTTAACTTATTATATTTAAAAAATTGATTATCAAATACATTGTGCAGTACTGATACATTTATAAGTGTATTGTATCAGTGTAAATGTGTATTATATTTTTATTATGTCAGAATGTATTTTGTTTGTTTACATTTGGTAAATTAATATTTTTTTAAATAATTTTTTGTATTCGAGTTTTCATTTGTTCGCTCGTAGAGTTATCCCGCCCCACAGTTTGAGAAACGCTGTATTAACTAATAATGAAAGTTGGTACGTCATTTCCATTGAATAAACAGTGTTTATGTACATGCAGAAACCTAATTTTTATAATGTTCATCTGCTTTTTTTAAAGCTATCATTTTTATATCTGGTGTATAAAGCCCACCCGTAAATATCGATCTTATTTTGTGTGTGTATTAAAAGTGTTAAAAGTATTAAAAGTTATACGCCGAAATATACGGTATCTTAAATCATTTAACCCGATATAAATTTCAGACATGTCTTCTTTTAATAACAGAACTAATTGTATTAAAATTGAACTCATAGTATTACATACTCCTTCAAGAATATGTTTTCTTTTATTTGTGTTTTCCGTCTTTTTTAAATATAAAATACACTCATACACAAACTTTATATTCTTTTCTACGTTATTATTTCTTAAAAATATTTTTTGGTAACATTTGCATTTTCAACTTTTGACAGCATTTATAATAACCTTTCCATCGGGCAGACGATAAGAAGTACTTCACGTTTACTTATTATATTTAACTGTCATGGAATTTATCTAGTAAGCCGTATGAAGAATTCAGTCTCGAGAAATTTTTATTGGTCTTCGATTTATTTCGAACATTCAGTCGTGTCCAGAAAGCATCTATAAATTTATTGCAACCGTTTCTAGGAAGAGTTGATCTCACTCGATATGAATTCGAATTTCCAGTGACATTTATATATCGGGAGTCGAAAACGAGCCTTCAAGTTGCCAGATCACGTTTGAAGATATTTGAAAAATTTTGAGAACGTGATGCATCGATTGATCAACAAGTTTTTACAAAATATTCTTCCTTTAATATTATTTTTATTTCTTTATAACCAAACATTCTTTTTGAATCCATTGTAAAAATTAATGATAATTAAAAACTCACCATATGATGTCTAAGACATTCGTATGGTATAAGCACAATAAATGAAACACGAATATTAAAGCTGACTTCACTTAATGTTGAAAAATATAAATTTGGAATATTTCTTTCAGAAATCTAAGAGAACTTCAACATTATTACATTCTGGATTTGCTATCCTATAGTAGGGAATCACTTATTTTATCTTACTACTCATTTCTGTATGAGTTGACATATTGTAATGTTCCTCCTCTTGGAAGTACATCTCTCGAAGTATCAGCGTGAGCTAGAGGTGTAGGATTAGCGAAAGAACTAGGATCAAACATTATCTTAATATGACTTTATTAAGATATTCAACTTAAACCTTTGACAAATTCAATTATAATAATTAATATGAGAGAATCTACGATGACGCAATACGCAACACACAATATATATATTTATAATAAGACCTTATCCAATTCAGACCAATATCAATAAGCGCGCGCGAACTGCCTAATCCTCGATTCTAATATTAAGTAATCAATCCTACTTTATTATAGCTTGTAGTAGCTCTTGTCTTTATATGCAATGGGATGCAACTGTACGGCTTCCTTCTAATCGAGCACCAATATATGTATCCATGTTACATAGAACTCATTCAAACTTGAAACACGAACTGTAGTAACCAACAACTGCCACAACCCACATCAATTGTCTAACATTCATTTACATTGCCATCTCGCTTACTCTAAGATCCGATATTTAAAGTCCGTTTATTTGCATCTCTTATTCACATTTCATTTCTTGGACTTGGTTGGAAAAGAGTTGCCATTAATTCTGGCCCCAAAGGACTTGTTAAAGAAAAGACACGTGAGATGTCACAATATTTTTTCCGTTATAAAATGTGTTTCGCATTTTTCCCCCTATATCGCAATGCTAAATAAGCTATCCCAGGGATACTCAACCTTTTTCTCCGCCGGTCCCCATACATATAATAGACATTTGACACGGGCCGCAACATGAGGATAATAGGGGGGACATTATAAGATCAAAAAAACCAAAGCAACATTGAACCATTGAACAAAGCAAAATTAATTAAAATATTAAAACTCATTTTTTATTTGTTTTAAGAGGACTTGGTACCCTAAAAATGACAAACCTATCGTTTTTTTTATTTTCATTTAATCTTATTCTTTGCATTATTATCTTTCGATTGATATATCACTTGTGCATGTCGGAAAGTTAGAAGTTGACTAAAACTTCCTTTGAAAACAAATTAGGCAATTCAGCCACACACCCTTTTAGAAAAAAAAAAAGCTAAAAATGCTTTATGATAAAAAAAAATCTATTTTAGAAATAGAAATAATAACTATAAAAAAATGAATGTAGTATTAAAAGCAGAATATTTCGAGGCAATACAATAATGTAATTTTTCTTCCTTGTGAAATGTGTGCATCTAAAATTTTAAATTAAGGCATTTTATATTAATAATTTTATAATTTCAGTTCTTCTTCCTGATATATTTTTCATACAAATGTAATACTTTAATATTATAAGAAGAAAAACAGCTAAAATTTCTGTCGTGACAGAAAAAAAATTTTAACATTTTCTTGAATTTTCATGGGCAATTTTAGTACTCTCTAAAAGTTGATCATTTATAAAAATGTGTGGGTTGAAAACATATGAAAATGCAATTATTTTAAAGAAAAACGTATAACTAATATCTTAAAGTGGTATTTTAAGTTTAATTAAGCTTATAATAATTATTTTTTTCAGAATTATAAACTTTAAACTGTTTTCTCAGTTTGTGTTTTTCGAAACCTTTAGTGCATTCAAAATGCTACTCCTTCGACAATTATTGACCAATCACTTCCATTTTTTTTCTTGCGTGTTGAAAATAAAGCATGTAATAAAATTAGGGATCCGTTTTGCTATTAACTGAATATTTTTTTAAAAAAAAATGTAAGACATGTTGGCTTTTTCGTTGATTTTTAGCCTGTATACCAACATTTTATTTTTTTCTCGAAAACGAATAAAGTTATTTATAAAATCGATCCTAAAGTTGTTTAGATCATCCATAAAAGTATTATAAAAAATTTCAGGTCAAAAATTAATTTTTACAAAAGGAGTAGGATTTTTAAAATTTTTCCAATTTTCTTCAAAAAATTGAAATTTTAAAATTGTGTGAATAATATATGAAAATTTTCATCTGGTAACATTTTCTTGAATAGAAACATTGTATAAAATGCTAAAATATAATTTTTAAATACGTAAATAAAGAAGTTTGCTCAAAGGGTGCCAAGTCCCTTTAATACCATATTAAACTATATATTTAATGGCTCTTTTATATTTATTGCTATTATGTATAAGGCTATGATGTATTTAATATGCATTATTTTATGTACCTTTTACTGATTTATGGGGTAGTTTTGATTTCCTTTCCTCCATGAGGAAGCCTCTTGTTTACAGTCTACTATAAAAAAACGATATATTTGATAGCTTGATTGATAGAATTTCAATCTAAATTTTTAGTTAATTGTTCTTAAATAATTAAATTTCTTTGTGCAATGGTTCCTGATCGGGCCACCTAGAAAAGCCCGGCCGGCCGCAGTTTGAGTATCACTAAACTATCCCTTTACATCAGGCATATCAAATTCATATAATATTACTAGCAGCAAGCTCTATTTTATATTAAGGGTCACGTGTTTTTAAGATATCCGACTACGTTCGGAACCGGGATTTTAAAAAGGCGCATAAATGGATATTTTCATGATATTTAGCGTCACTCAGATTAGAATACATGCATAAAATAGTTTTATGGACATTTTGATCAAAAAAAATTATTTAAATACAATATTTTGGCAAAAAATTAATTCAGAATAATATTTTTTCCAAATGTTCTCTTTTGTGAAAAATGGTTCTATTATAATAATATTTTGCCTGTATATAGCTCAGACCTCTCTACAGAGGCTCAACTAGAATTTGTGAAAAATTCACATTATTTTCAGAGTTACAACCCATTGAGATAATTATCGGCGTTTTTTTCTTAAAATTGCTCCCCTCTGTTGTCGTAAAATATATGAATAAACCCACTTCTAAGTTATATATTTCAAAAATTCTAGTTGAGCCTCTGAACAGAGGTCTGAGCTATATACAGGCAAAATATTATTCTAATGGAAGCATTTTTCACAAAAGGAGAAAATTTGGAAAAAAAGATTATTCTAAGTTAATTTTTTACCAAATATTGTATTTAAATAAATTTTTATTTGTCAAAATGTCCTTAAAACAATTTTATGCATATATTCTAATCTAAGTGACACTACATATCATGAAAATTATCCATTTATGCGCTTTTGAAAATCAGGGTTCCAAACGTAGTCGGATACCTTAAGGTAGAAAAAAATTAATAAATACATTCGAAATAAATATATGCATTTTGTTTAATAATAGCAAAAAAAGTAAAATTTTAAAAAAAGTTTAGCAAATTCTAAGCATTTTATTTTTATTCTACGTTGGTTTATAGTTTTATTATATATTATTGTGTGCCAATATACTGCCCCGGCCGCAAATTTGACACACTTGCTATACATGTTAAAAGGAAAAATTAATTATTTTTGGAATACTTTGAAATTTTAAAATCCTTATATTATAAACAAGTGTATATGAATTACAGTGTTGTAAATTTTTATAAGAATTTAGGCGCTATTCTTTTCCTACTATTATCTCACAATCTCTATATATTTATTTATTTATTTATCTTGGTGCAATTTTCAATCGTTAATAAAATACATTTTAAAGCGCTCAATGGAGCTGAAATTTTATACACAGGATTATTTTGGATGACAATAAAATAATATAATAAAAATTAATAAAAATTAATGGATTAAAACTAATTATTTAAAGAATTACAAATACAGGCACGTTGGCATCATTTTTGGCGACTTGTGTTAAAACTTGAAAATGTTTTTTTCTCATGTGTTAAAGTATTCAGTTGAACTGAAATTTATATACACGATTGTTTTGAATGACAATACGATACTTTAATGATAATTAATAAAAAAATTAATTACCACTTAATGTTGTCATTCTGTCCTATGTATTTACATATTTATATTAATTGTAACTATTTAATAAAAAGTAGCTAAAATAAAGTTTTCTTTGTTGATCTAAGTAGAAATTGACTTATAATTTTTTTTATATTACTTGTGTTTTATCAGATAACGTGTTCCACGTTTTGTTCAGGCTTTCGTACAATTGACGAAGACAACCTTACAAATTCCTTAAGATAAAATCCTAATAAGTGCGTACCGTATAATCAGGAGTATTACGAGCCCTTTTAACACACAAAAAAAATATATCGAATTTTACATGGGCGTATTATACACCTGGCATAGAGATGGTAGATTAAAGAATTAAAAAAAAGAGATGAGTATAATAAAAAAATTTAGGCAACTGCATACATCTAAATACTTTTTATTTAAAAGCAACGACATACCTTGTGAACTTAAAGGGTCTTAGTTCTAGAAATATAATACTTTTTCAAAAAAGCCTGGAATAATAGCTCGAATAAATGACTTCAAAATATAAGAGCATTTACGAAGGAGCCAGAAAAACATTTCTGGCTCCTTCGTAAAAAGAAGAAAGCGCGTTGTATAGCAAATAAATCTAAAAATTAATAAATGCAGATTGTAAGTAAAGAGTGTTTTTTTTCCGGGTATAGAAGTTTAAGTTGGCATTACTTTCCAAGATGGCGACCGATTTAACAGCTGTCAAGTGATTTATTCTCAGTTTGGTTTGGCAATTCATCAAAACGATCATCTAGCAAGGCGTACATTCGTCGAATGGGCCCAAAACGAGATTGCCGTTGTTCCCGATTTTCATAAGCGAATTTTGTTTAGCGATGAAGCGCACTTCTAGTTGAATGGCTACGTCAACAAACAAAACTGCCGCATTTGGAGTGAAGCTAATCCACAAGTGTATGTCGAAACACCGTTACATCCAGAAAAACTGACTGTTTGGTGCGCTTTATGGGCTGGTGGAATCATTCGTTCGTACTTCTTCAAAAACGATGAAGGCCACAACGTTACAGTCAATGGTGATCGGTATAGAGCCATGATTACTAACTTTTTCATTCCTGAATTGACCAATCATGATGTCCAGGAGCTGTGATTCCAACAAAACGGCGCAACATGTCACACAGCTCGTGCCACAATCGATTTATTGAAAGACATGTTGGGTGACCGCCTAATTTCACGTTTTGGACCTGTGAATTGGCCTCCAAGATCTTGTGATTTAACACCGCTAGACTATTTTCTGTGGGGCTATGTAAAGTCATTGGTCTATGCGGATAAGCCACAAACGCTTGACCATTTTGGAAAACAACATTCGCCGTGTTATTGCCGATATACGGCCACAAATGTTCGAAAAGTCATCGAAAATTGGACGTCCAGATTGGACTACATCCGAGCCAGCCGTGGCAGTCCTATGCCAGAAATCATATTTAAAATGTAATGCCACAAGATTATCTTTCGAATAAAAAAAATCATGTCAATCGAATAATACATCGTTGTTTTATTGCAATTTAAAGTTCTATACCTCTAAAAAAAAACACCCTATATAATTGCGTGTTATATGCGCTAGGTTTCAAGGTAATTTTAAAAAAGCATAAGCAAATGTCGTTTAAATAATACATATTATTCTTCCAGTTAATCCTTATTAAACATGAAATGCAAAAAAAAAAAAAAAAAACCACACACAATTCAAGTTTAAATTTTCGTTCAAGGGGGAGGGGAGAAAAGATTTGAAATGAAAATGGTAGAATGTTGTAAAATGTTTTTAAGAAAAAATGAAATCTCAATACTCTTTGAAGCAATCGTATAATTTATACAACTTAATAGCAATTGAATATTTTTATCCCGTTGCATTGTGTTTATTGCTTTTATTTTGCAAAATGTTTTAATTAATAGTATTTAAAACTAAATAGTAAAAATAATCAATTTGATCCTACTAGACATTTTTAGAAGAGTTTTAAGCTAGACATATTGCCCCACGTTTTGTATGTAAATAAATTTATTTTAATGTTTAATAGTTCTTCCCTCAGCATTACACAACTCATTAACTCCAACAAATTTTATTTGTGAGTTAGCCTCATAATAACGGGAATTTTTGCTTCAAAATATTTCTGCATGCTTTAAGAAATAAAATACAGCCGTGAATGCAATGCCCCTTTTATGTGCAAAAGGAAACTGCATTCAGTTGAAAGAATTCTTAATAAAAACCAGATTTTTAGTTCCACTTCACCCAAAAAGAGAGAACTGCGGGCTTTTATGAGTTACTTCGACATTTTGACGTTATTCGTTCCGCCTACAAAAATGGCGATAGTCAACACAGTGAATTCTTAAATTTGGCATATTGGCGCAAAATTATGAAACGGTCAAAACGAAATACATAAAAATAGAGTCATTTTAATTTTATTTCTGCAACAACGCCAGTTTTAAAAACTGTTGAAAATTAAGATAAATTATTTTCAAGTTCGTTACAAAATTCTGTGTGCTAAATAAATTTAATTTTTTGCTTAATATTTTTTTCAAAATAATAAACCTTAAAAATGGAGTTCATTTCTTTTCCAGCTTATTATTCGTATTGAAAAATTAATCGAAATAATGAAATGAATTTCAAAATATAAAAATGAAGACCAGAAAAAATAAATTATGCTAATAGCTTTGCATGTAAACAATAAACCCGACTTTTTTCCATTTTCCTTTTATGTTTTAATGTATAAGTTATTATAAAGCTACATTTTTTAGTGCATAAAATAATAAGTAATTTCCACTAAAAGCTTTATTTGTTAAGATGTTACTAAATATTTTTAATATTTTATTCAAATTAGGGTTGTTTTGTTAAACATCCTAATTTAGCTTTTAAATAACTCTAATAATTTTAAAAAATGTTTTAGAATTATGATTTAATTACACACACACAAATACCAAAGGCATTATACCCACTATTTATTTCAGAAAAGATGATAAAAAAGCTATGTATGGAAATAATTTCCTCATAAAATTCTATTAAATATTTAATACTTGAATTTTTTAATACACTTAATATTAAATACTACAACATTTTAGAATTCGATATAACCATAAAGTTTCTTTTCTATGAAAGTGAGAGTAAATTTTTTTTTTGTTAAAAAGTAAGGGTTTTTTTTTCGATTATACATTTTTCTCATTATACTTAAGATGTTATGTACATAAATCGAAATATATATATATATATATATATATATATATATATATATATATTGGCGAAAAGCGACTCACTCACCACGAGATCTTTGGAACTAATAAACTTGCAGATTTGAAATTTTACAGGCATAATCCTTTTGTTCAGTAGAGAACCTCTAAGGTTTAACAAAAACCGACTTTTGAGGGATTATTGGAGCTAAGATAGCTGTATTGATTTCAGAAAATTTCCGTTTTTAACTATTAGACCTACAGATCTGAAATTTGACAATCATGTTTCCTTTATTGGGAAGAGATCTGTAAGGAATTGGATTTGCAGAAATCAAATCGTTTGGGGGTTTTTGTGGGTTAAAGGAGCGTTATAGATAAAAAAAAAGTGTCCGTCTTTGAACTACTAGAGCTAAAGAATAAAAATTAGGCAATCATGTTTCTTTTGTTGAGTAGAGATCCGCTTAATACAGCTGTTACGAAAATCGATTCGAAGGGGTCATGATACAATAGTTGAAAAGGAAATATACTTCCGTTTTAGAAATTAAACTCTTGTCCGTTTAAATCAGGAGGCGAACGCTTTAAGAATGTTTTTCCATAAAAGCTAATACTTAACTCGAGGACTTAAAACAGAAAGACAATGTATAGTCAAACAAAAAAACTAAACTCAGTAGCTCAATAGCAAATGAGAGCCAAGGCCTACTGTACTCATCTCAGTTTTCATGGTTTTGGATACTGTAGATGCTCCGATTAGGTAGTCAGTCTGACTCTAAACCCTTAGTGTTTTGTTCCGAAGCAAGCTTGGTACTCATTTATCAACCCATTAAAAGGATGAAGTATCAGGAAATACCAGGGTTGATGGCTAATATTTTTATGAATGAAAAAGTCAATTTTTCATAATTTTTAATTCATAATGTCATTATTTTTTTTAAATTATTCCATTTATTTGATTAGATATTTTTTTTTACATTTTAACGATTATTTTAATTTAATACATCTTAATATTAAATTAATTTTTCAAGAAATATTTTGCTGCGGATTTTTACTATAAAAATCATTTAAAATACTATTGAGATGTATTTTGGGCAGGGGGTTAAAGAAGTTGAGGGGGTTGTGATAAGAACTATTTTCTATCTGAAAGAGGGCAGTATCATCCCTAAAACTGTAGTTAATTTATCTACTGCAGCTTTCGTGTGTATGAAAGTCAGGATCCTAAGATCCAAGACCATTAGGGGAGAACAATGTATTACCTAACTGTCCGCAATTTCTTTTGTCTCTTGTTGTCCGAAGAGAAGGCTATTTGCTTAGGGTGAGTCCCAGTGCAATATTCACTATCGCCGTCTTTCTCTCACACACACACAAAAAAGATGGGCTCGACATCATTTACTTCCCACAACGGTATTTGTAACCCAGTTACATTAACTTGCACGTAAAACATTTATTTCTCTAGAAATTTCGTATAACATACAACAATACCATTAAATCAATAGTATTTTGAAAATGAAAAGCACAAGAGGATCTATTAAGAAAAGTATTCGATTTTATATAATGAAGACTCTAAATATAATATTTTTAAATACTTTAAACGTCAGTTTTTAGAGGGTATTTATTTCATGGTTGATAAATAGAGTAAAAATTTTCATTTCGATTTGATATAATTTACGTCTTATAGTGGGTCAACACGAGGGCTATTGGAAACGGGCCCAGTAATTTTGAACCATGGTCAAGTGACTTGGGCGACACTTGACCTGGCATCCTCTCTCGGAACTTCCTCGCCGCATCAACGGGAGGATTTCAAACCTCAACATATATAACGTATATCAGCTCCTCTACATGGCGTGTCTTCAATGGCATTAGGTTTCGAATTACCGACCCAGAATTCCTCCCTGTGAGCACTTGGCTACTTCGGCCACGTTTTAAAAATTGAAGAGCACCCTGTTGGGCATTAATCAATGTAGTGTAAATCACATTAAGGGGTAAATAACTGTTGATTAACAAGGTTCATATTGTTGATTTAGGCCTCATAAATCCTCTACGATCTGTAGTAATTTCGAAAGTAAATACTACTGAATTAAGATGGTGCAAGTAAGAAAAAAAATGCTGACAGGTATTCTACAAATAATTGAGAAAACTTTACATCATTGAGCTTCATTTCTCGCAATGTCTGATAATAATATTGATAATTTTAGATATCAAGTACATCAAAAATAAGTTGTGTTATTAATTTTTATATCCTATTCAACTACAAGATAATGATGTTCAAATAAGTAGGAATATATAAATTGTATTTTTGTGGGATTTTTTTTAAAGGCCTTTCTCTTAATTTTGCTTATTTTACTCTTAAAAATATGATTGAATATTTGTAATACGTACATTCATTCAAAAAGCATCATAAAAAATCATTATGTACATTTGTACTAATGACGTAGTCCCGAATAAGACTCATAATGATTTGGGAATTATACAACTATAGTTCGATTTTTTAAGGGGACATGGTACGATTTATATAGAAATCATTGGCTGAATGGGTTTTACAGTTTTTTTCTTGTAACCAATGTATATGGATTACGTAAAATAGATTTAGTTCTTAAAATACTACAAACTACTAACCATTTAATTTTCTAAGAATGTTTTAAAATTTATGAAGAGATTATTTTAATATGCTACTCTCTTCCTTCAAAAATTGACTTACACAAATGAAATTTGATTTACAAATACGCCGAACTATTTCTTTTACTAAAGTTTGGGTTTACTGATAGCATAATTGATGTATGCAAAATAGTTTTTTTTTTTTTATGCTTATTGAAAATTTCTTGAAAAATGTGTGAATTCTAAACTCAACTGTTTTTTTAAAAAAATAAGTGCTGCTTTGATTCCAAAAATGCATACCAGCTTTTGTTATATGAACTATTAGCAATTGGAAAAAATCGAAACATTAGGCATAGAAGGGAAAAAAAGCGTTAGCATTTTAAATGAAGTTAAATGGGTTAATTTTACTTTCTGAGATAAATCATTTTGAAGTTTTTATTTGCCTTTGGGATGTGAATAAATGAAAATGAACATAAAAGTTATCATAACTCTGAATTATCTTTAACTTAATGCTTTTTAATTATTATATCATAGAATATTATATAAAAAGCAGTTTAAGCTAAAAAAATTATTTGAATTTTTTACCCTATTTTTGTCAATTGAATCGTATTGTGTCCCCTTAAAAAATATTAAATTAACAATTTGTGGAATCAAGAAACTCATTAATTTATTGATGATTATATACAATATATTTATAATTGTTCTTAAAATTAAAAAAAATCCACCTTGCATTTAAATATTATTCAACGACTAAATAGCTTATATTTGGCAGAGATATAATAAATAATTTAACAAAAAATGTTTAAAACGAAGCAGATGTCTATAACGAAAGACTTGACTTTTTTGTCTCTCCGCGTATTAAAAGTGAGCTATACTTACATTTATTTGTGAATCAAAAATGAAAAAACAGAATGTGAGATACAGAGGAATGAGAAGGGATTAATAACTAATCTTGGTAAAGTGTCACCAAAAACTAGAAATAAAAAAAGAAGCCTCCAAAAAGTTAAGCCAAAAGATAATTCTAGCTCGCCACGAGTTGAATATTTAGTTAAAAAGAAATTGCGCAACATCTCTAAGAAAGTTAACTCCATTCATAAAACTCCCCTTATGGAGCCCCTAATCTGTTGACGTGTGCAACCTCTTTATTGAGAAATTATTGCTCAATATCGTGAAATACATATGGAATATATTGCGGTTAATAACAATGGAATACACTCGAATAAACTGGGTGTTCATTTATGTTTCTATGGCATAGTTGGTGAAAGACATCTTTTTCAAAAATAAGTTATAATAATGTTTCACAAATTGTGTACTTCTTATAGCAACATTTCTTGAACTATGGAGTGCGTCTCACTAGGGGGCGCGAGAGTATTGAAAAGTCGAAAACAATATATTATTTAAAAGAATTGTTAACTTACCGAGAAAATATAAATAAAATATAAAATGCACATTTGCACTGATATAATACACTTATAAGTGTATCAGTACTGCACAATGTATTTGATAACTAATTTAACAATCTCAAGTTAAGAACAAGTTTAATAAGTACCAGGGATTCCAAGGGCTTGTCATATAAAAAAATATACACAATTTTTAACATGCACCTTGATAATTTGTACGGTTTATAATTAATCCCTCAACTGCCGATTAAAAGTTACGCGATTCGCTTTCCAATGCCGCCGTTTTCCACGAAGGCGCGTTTTCTGATGTATTGGGGAAGGGGAGGGGAGAGAAATCCTCTGAGAAGAAGCAAATCCTCTGAAAAAAGTAAATCCTTCGCAAACACTTTCAAGGTCCTTTAATAACATTCTAAAGCCTTCGGAATAATTTTATGGATAGCTGTGCACAGAAAAAAATCGTACTTCAGGAAGACGTATATATACGTTCGGGACGATTAACGCACTTACTGAGCAAGATGCTTACATAGGCCGGGGCAAAGTCATATCGTAGCTTTAGTATCGACGTACATTACTATTGAATTGCTACATTGTTATTGTATGGAGGGGGTGAGATGAAAATTATGATTGAATATATATTAGGTCACAAATAACGAAAGTTTGAGAAGCAATGTCTTACATAATTCAACAATACGTCCAGTGGCGTAACGTACACCCCCGCAACCCCCACATCGCGGGTGGGGCAGGGTTCTAAGGGGCCCAAAGCCTGACTGACGCAACGGCCTGCCCTTTGTAAAATTCAACGTGGGGGTCCAAAAGTTCTCCGTTACGCCACTGAATAAGTCACATAATTGTCTACGCAAGTTCAGACAGGAAGACTACCACAGGTTTTAAAGGACTTAAATATATTTTTACACAATTCTTTTAACTATCAATAAAAATAAATTACCCACTGAAATCGATATTTATTGTTTCTGGGAGATTTTTCATTGATTTATGAAAAAAAACCCGATTATATAAAATGTGTATAAATTACCCTTGAGTTCAATACGTGTTTGTCCAATTCTTAAGCTTAATTTTTGAAGGATTAGTAACGTTTAATTAACTTACTATAACTTACTATATATGGTGTTGTAATTCTTTTTTCCAAGAAAAATATCTATTAATTTCATCATTTTACATTATCAAAAAAAATTCAGTAAGTAATTTTATGATTTAAATACGAAAAAAAAAGTTTCACTGCATTTTAATGCATTAGATCATTCTGCAAAGTAATTCTAATTAAATTTGTCAATAATAATGATCAAAATTGTACCTCTCTAATTTGATTTATTTGAATTTGTTCATAATAAAAAGGAAAGAAAACAATATCTTATCTTCAAGTATCATTTATCTTATTCTATAAATGTACAAAATATTGTGTGTGCCAGACTTCCAGTAAAGTTCTTTTCATTATAAAACTTATATTCTTCTGATAATTTCTACATTGTACAATTTTAGAAAATTGATGATTACGTTTTAAGTTGATTTTCATCTGTATAAGAGCAAAATATATTTAATATAAGCTTTATATTTATTTATTATACACAATTCCTCGGTTATAGCTTTCAAAAATCTAAGAAATAATGTGGTTTCACTCATGGTCAGTTTTGTAATATGTGAAAAGAATAAGAATCTTTGAAAAGAGTAAGAATCACTGAAGAGGTTATTGGAAACTACGAACCAGTCACGTAGCAAAAATACCGCAAGATCCAAAGGTCTTTACATAATTGTAGGAACACGCTTCTAAGAAATAACTAAGTACCCATACGGGAAAAACAACATTGGAAAAGTGAATATCCTTAACTGTCCTTAAATGGATGTGAAAGAATTAAGAAACGCAATCCATACATCCATGATTGATTTAATAAACTAAATTTATATCTAAAAATGTAACTTAAAATATTGCATCATGACAGTACTTATTAAAAATTATTTTTAATGTCTATTTTCTGCTTGTTGATAGTCTTAGTTTTATTTTTCTCACAGCAAATTTTTTTCGGGAGATCAAACTAAAAGAAAAAGCCTCATAAAAAATAAATGTGCACAAAAATGAAATAATTTAAGGTATAATTACTACTTTAGAATATAATTGCTCAAAAGTTGGTCAATATTTAACCAACCAAAAATGCACCTTTTATAGTGTGTTGAGTAATTTTTAAGAGAAAAAATATTTCGTTAAATTAAACCCTTAGTACGAATTTATATTCGATAATGCTTTAAATTTTTGGTCATAATATTAGACAGACTTCAATTTCCCACAAAAAAACTCAAGCCTAACAGATATTATCACATTTATTATTGTCAAAAATCGTATTAATTGCCTTGAAAGTACAAAGAGCTGCTTATGTGTTTAAGTTCACGAGCTTACTCGGAAAGTTCTTAGTATACACCCCGTATAATCGTTTCATACGATCTTTCTTCTTCAGAGAAGGATGGATGAGAATTCACACACACACACACACTTAGAAGAGGATGAAAGAAAGTATTGTTCTTTTTCATTCACGTATGAGGTGGTGTGATGTGGTGTAAGGAATATGATTCAGATATTCTTTCTCTAGTAAATGGTTTTTGACTTCGAATTCTTGAAAAGAAATTAAGAGGAATGCAATATCACAAAAAAAAAAGATAATGCATTCTTAACAATTCCAAATTTAGTGATTGAGATCCAAGCTTTCATTAATACCGAGAGTTTCATCCCAAAGATTTTTCATTTCATATGATATTTGGGGAGTAAGTAGTTGGTTTAGTTTCCTTTCTAACATTTAGAATTCGGGCAAAAAAAAAAAGTTTTTTTCAAAAAATATCAAGAGCTTAATTTTGGTGAATACTTTTTTTCCGAAAATGTTTATTAGCAGTTACTCTTTATTCGTAGTTTTACTCTTATTTAGTAGTCTTACTATTTATTAGTAAGTTACTTTTTATGAGTAGTTTTATCAGTATTACTCTCTAAAATTTTATTAGTAGTTATGTTTTATGTAGTCTTTTTATTAAGTGAGTCAGTTCTAAATTATATTAACAAAAACATAGATTCACATGGATATATTGTTTAAGGTTATTTGTAAAATGATGGGAAATAAATTAACCGTTTCCCCTTATATTATGTGCGCGTGTGTGCGTGCGTGCGTGCGTGCGTGCGCGCGTGCGTGTGCGCGTGCGTGCGCGTGTGCGTGCGCGCGTGCGTGCGTGCGCGCGTGCGTGTGCGTGTGCGTGCGCGTGCGTGTGCGTGTGCGTGCGCGTGCGTGTGCGTGTGCGTGCGCGTGCGCGTGTGTGTGTGTGTGTGTGCGTGTGTGTGTGTGTGTGTGATGCAAATTCAAAAAACATTTATACTTGAGATTTTTAGGAAGATTTTTAATATTGATCTTGTACTTTATATATTATATGTTTTATTATCAATTAGTATTTCTTGCCTATTTTTACAATCAATCAAACAGTTTAATCGAACCAATATTTGAAAAACAGCTTCCTCAATTACTATTACAATAAAACATCATCATAATTTTGAACAAATCAAAAAACATGGATTGAATACCGAACATCAAAAAAATTTCTTCAACAGACATTTTTACCAGAATTTAATTTTTATACTTATAAAAAAAATTCAATACTTTTTTAAATTTTATTATCTTATTTTTTTCAATAAGGAAAAAAAATAAGCATTTTAATTTGGAGTTCACATTATTCAACTGTGAATTCTATAAGTAGGAAATGTGTTTTATTACAATAAATACAAAGATATTGAAATGCTTAATGTTTAACTCATTAAGCTCCGCTCTGGAGTAAAATAAATAATTCTAATTGATGATTACAAAAATTTTTTTGTTTCAATACTACATTAATTTTATCTACTGAAAAGTATCAATTATTTTTGGTTAAGAAATTTAAACAATTTGTAAGCATCCTAACTGGATTCTTCATAACATTTTTTAGGAGTTAATAATTCTAGAGTTCATTGTATGTTTAGATAAATGAAAAAAAATCAGGTGAGTAGATTAGAATGATTATAACAGATGTGCTAGTTAAAGAACAATAATCGAACTTTCAAAATTATTTATATATATTGTAAATATATATATATATATATATATATATATATATATATATATATATATATATATATATATATATACATATATATATATATATAATGCAACTTTATTTTTCATTATTAAAATACCTTTGGAAGGCCTCTTCAATAAATTATTTCTTGATATCTAGAATTAGAATTTTGAAAACAAAAAGAGGAGGAGGTGGAACGCTGAGAATTTTTTTCTTCTTTTCTTTTCTGTTTTTGCGAATTCTTTGTCAATAGCATTTTTCACCCAAACTCAAGAAAGAAAAATCCAACTAACATTTTTCTTTCCTTTTCTTGATCTATTATTTTTAATTGTTCTGTCTCTCATGGATAAACGATCTTTATTTTTTGCCTCCACCTATTGAAAATTAATTAAGAACTGTTCGTGGATAGTTCAAACGAAATGAAAAATTCCGCAAATACTTTCGCTTTCATAAAAACAAAACTATCGGAGGAATCAGTTAAAAGAAATCCCTAGAATTGTAGAATTGGAATTTTAAGATAGTAAAAAGTGCAACATAAAAAAATTACCTCCCTATTTAAAGAACAATTTATAATCTTCGGAATTATTTCCTATTTGAAAATTAAAATGCAATTTAAATAAAGCGTAGAACATTCATTTCAAAAGTTATTTGTGAATTTAAAAGTTTTGACAGAAGCATCATTTTTAGGTAGTACTAATAAAAAATTTCATACAATGAATATTTTGTACAAGTCTAAACATAATATAAATATTAAAACATTAATCACTAAGTAAGTATCACGAAAAATTAACATTACTACAAATTTTTTCAAATATAACCGTACATTCCTATTTTCTAACTATTCTAAAACTCACTATCCTTTCTTTATTCGAACAATGTGTACAATACGCGTTTCTATACGTAGTAGTACTTATATATACTTTACCATAATACTTCTATTGGGCAAAGCTTCAGATGCTTTTATTCAAATGCTTATATAAAAATAATATTTTTCCTATTTACAGATAAGCCCTCTCGACAGAGCCTGGACTAGGAATTTTAAAAAATTCACATTATTTTCTGAGCTGCAATTAGCTGAAATAATAACCTGTGTTTCTTATAAAAAAATTTCTACTTTGATACATTAAAATATGAATAAACCCACTTCTAAATTTTGTCTTTCAAAAATCTTACTTCAAACTAAGAACTGAAGTTTTAGCTATATCTAGGCAAAATATTATCATTATCAAAGCATTTCCTATAAAAAGAAACTATTAGAAAATATGTTATTTTTCTTCCTTTTTTTTGCTAAAAAATATTGCATTGAAACCATTTTTTATTGCAATAATATTCTTAAAACAATTTTTATGTATATTCTAATTCAAGTGTCACTAAGTATCAAAAAAAAATTACAGTTCCTAGCCTAATCACCTTTAAATTTGTATATGCACACAACAAAATTAATAAGGACAGCTTCAATTCAAAAGATTAACTAAGCAATGAATTCTTTCCTCTCTCTTTATAATCAGTTTCATGTGTCATGGGTCAATATGATTGAATTCATTCCAAAAATGAAAATATTTTTTTATGTATTCTGGACTGATTTGTTTGAAATTGAATCAATGAGTTAAAAGTGTACTATGTCAAAAATAGATATTCTTCAAAGAATAAAATAGATGTACTTATTAAATATAATATTTTAAAAATATTTTCTGGAAAAAAATAATAATTCCGAATGAAAAATCGTAACATGTTTGGAATTTGGGAAAAATCACTCTGTTGTTAAAAGAAACATTTTTATCATTTTTATCTCACCCTCAAAAGAATGTTCTGTTTCTTTCTCTCTCTTTTTGTTCCTCTCAGAGCATTTCTTTCCGATATTTTTAGTTCTCAGTACAAATAAATTACATGAAAAATATAAGAGCTACGATAATATACGTTTCTAATACCTACACAATAGTAAATAAAAATTTGACATCCATCAAGGATTATTACAGATACAGTCGCCTAGTCTAATAACCATTCGTACTGTGCTACAAAGTATTCTATTCTCCAAAATCAATTTCATGGAAGAAGCAAAATAACTTCATTCCTTCTCCCCGTAAAGTAGAATATTTGAAAATATAAAATACGCTAAGGGGTTGAATTGAGAACATTTTCACACTTTCGAATTTTAGGCTGAAAGCTATTTTAAGAAATAAATTCAGAAGTTTCATTTTCCCTTCCAGTCATTTAAGCACGAAAGTAGTACTGAAACTGTAACTGGAACCATATAACCGCTTTTCTGGAAAAGCAATTTGATACGAATTTACAGAAAGCATGTCATATGTCTTTAGCAAAGCATTTCTATATTGCAGTAAGAATAGCAAAATAAGTTTAATATCGTAGGTAAGTGACGTACACACAGACCTTTTTCCTATCCTTTTTTTCGGGGGGGGGGGAGGTATATTTATAAATTTCGTAGACTATAACACCGAGGTGTGTAATCTTTGTGCAAAAAATTAAAAAGCTGTTGCTCTGGTAAAGGTAACTGCATGCGGTTCTTTAGATTTCTACCTTTATATGTTATTAAAAAATTATTCTGTTCTAATAAAATTATTATTTCTCTTTCATTTTTCCCCCTTTACAGTTATTCGTTAAAAAAACCCTGTATTTTTAAAAACATTGTGATGGGTCCTTTCATTAATCCTTTGAGGATAAATACTTCTAAAACTGTTGGTTGAGTTTCAAACCGCCTTCCGTAGAGAGAACTTAATTTTATGTTAATTTGGGTGCTATTTAAACACTTTGTAATTTGAGTGTTGGAATTAGTTCTTACGCTGTAATAAAAGTGAGATTAGTGAAGTGCCTTTCGTAAACCTATGAGAAAGAGAGAAGAAGTTGTAAACTAGATTATATAGTCGACCCGGGAGAGAATTGACGAGTGATCTTCTATTGGATCGCTCTCAGTTGAGTGTTAAATTATTATTTTTACGAACTAATAATAGTTATCTAATTGATTGCTCCTTCGATTTATAATCTAGAGGGATCATAAATTGACTGAACCGAAAAAAAGGATTATTTTTATATCAATGTCTGTTGATTCGGTGTCCCAAACTATACTTACGGCCATATGGTCATTACAACATATAAACATTTAACTGATTTAAGATAATAGTTCTTGTAACAAATTGTTTTCCATTAACAAAATTCACTGAGAATCATGAACATATTAGAATTAGCTCTCTAGCGTTAAAAGTTCAATTTATAGATAATAATGTTATCATGTGAAGACCCTTCTCAGAGTGATATCCCACTATGTTTACGAGTTTGGAAGCACGCATGAAAAGAGATGCACTTAAAGATCTAATAGAAATGACAAAAACGCATTCCTTATTTTATGATATACTTAAAGGTTGATAAAAAAAAGTGCTCAAAAGATTTTAATATGAAAGAACAATCAAAATCAATTTCAGTTATTAGTGTAAACAGGAAAATTCATAATAAAAGGCTCACGGTATTATTGGAACAGAATTTTTTTTTACAAAGCTTGGAAGTTTATTTTCAACATTATGATATTTTTAATCACTGTTTATTCTTGTGTTGAGCCAAAGTAACAAACTTTTTTTCGATAGTTCTTTTTTTAAGATAATCAGAAATGTTGCTTAAATTTTATGTTAGTTAAATATTTAAAAAATATGCATTGGTTCATGATTGTTTTGATCGCGACTGCTACCTGAGTCCTCCATCCCCCTTTCTGCACCTGCATATGTACACAGATGGCTCTCTCATACCTTAGTTGTCTTGTTTCATTTACAATTTGGCTCTTTTCTCTAGATTGGTCTATGGGAGAGAAGAAGGGGTTGAACCCTCTACTTTCCTCTTTTTTGTAAGCCACTGCCGCATGAAACTTGAGTTCAGATTCATTTTCTTTCAAGCAGGAAATATTTAAAATTTTAAACACCTATTGAACTATAATTGAAAAATACTGCATTTTATATTAGCTTCTTACAAGACAAAATATTTTTTCTTCATCATTTACAATCGAAGGTTCTATTTCAGAATTTTAAAAATGGCTTAAATTAATTAATAAGTTAATCAAATAAATATGAGAAATTCCCTAAAAATAATATTAAACTAAAACTTACCATCACTTATTGGGAAAAATATACATTGATAAACACAAATACATATTTAGATCCCAAAGTTTTTATGAGAAGGTAACAACATATCCAAAAAATGACAAAAATATCTTTTTTTTTTTCCCGATGGTCTGTTTATTTTGAAAGCTCGACTTTGAATTTTTAGATCGAATATTCAGTTATGTGTTAGATATTTGAAGTACTTTGAGAGTTGTCAGTCTCAAGACCTATTCCTTTAAACACTTTAAATGCATTTTTCTCAGACCTTTATTCTTGTCTCGAAGTAGTATTTTTTCATATTCTCTAAGACTCTTTTTCTCTTTGCTCAAAATAGAGTCTTGAAACAATTTTGTAGATATTTTTATATATATTTTTCACAAATGTTTGAGTTTCAATCTGAGAGGTCTTAGGTATTGTTTAAAAGAAAATGTCAAAGTTAATAGTTTTTTGGAATTGTCCTGTTCTAGGGCTTAACAGCAAAATAATTATTAATGTTCAACAATAAAGCTAGATTTTCAATTCCTGCTCAATTCCCAACCTTGATTTACAATAAACCAAGATACATAAATCCCTTGAAATAACTGAAAATATTGAAAATTTAGTATTTTATAAAAGTTTAAATAAAACTTAGAAATTTTCAATGCTTTAAAAATTTTATAATACTGGCTCTCCAGACTGACTTTGTTCTTTCAGAACTAGTTTAATAGTAAATAAAATCTGAAAAAAAACTATCAATAACTTTTTATGTTATACTGTGTGTGTGTCTCCAGTTCTCTTTTAAAAAATATAAAGAGTCGCGTGTAGTTTAATTTTGTAAAATCCTAAGTTAATAAGGAATAAACTAGGTGAGGTGTAATTCTTATAATCAGTGCTAAAAAAAGGGATTTTTTTAAAAAATTAATTAAGATGCCACCATAACAATGAAAATGTTTCCGAAATTTTTTTTATGAAAGTAAAAAAAAGAATGCCATATAAATTGCAAAACATGTCTAATAGGTATGTTTTTTTTAACTGAACAAGTGACAACCGGAATTTATTTACGTATAACACTTGTCTACCGACAGTGCATCAGTTAAAATATAAAATTTTTTTCAAATATCACTTCTGATAGCAATATTAAAGCCATTTGTATGTTTCTAACTCTTCTAAATAATTTGTTTGTTTACATTTGAGCAGAGAAGAATATACATGAAATATTAAACACTAAAGGTATTAAATACTGAAGATAAAGATTTTCTGATCATTTTACAAAAAAACGTTTTGACTTTTATTTAAACATGTATTTTACGTATATAAATTCAACTCTCCCAGAGCAATGGTTATTTTGTATGATTATTTAAGATATAAATGTGATATGAGTAATGAAAACGCTAAATGTAAATATATATATATATATATATATTACTGCTATATATATATATATATATATATCATGTATTGGAGTAATCTTAGATTGACAGGAGAAATGCAACGTGTGCAGCTGTTTATCATATTATATTTTATTTCAATATTCAGCAAAGCAGTCTGCACTCCAAGCCATAACAAAACGAGTCCTATTTCAGCGTCGATCAGGAGCCAGTGCGTCGTTCGTTCACGTGGTTTGTAAGTTCGATGGAGTCGAAGTCGAAGTCCATATGCATGAGGCGGGTTGAGTTGTTCTGGTAGGTTTTATCCCTACTGACACTTGAAGAGTTGGGGATTCATCACAATTATACTGTATAATGTAATGTTGTATGCAACAGAAAATTTCTTTATGTGATAAAAAAAACCATTTTAAAATTTTAAACAAAATTTTTATTTTTTAATTTTATTCATGTGGTAACTAAGTCAAATTGAAAAACTTGAATCAGATTTTTGTGCACGTCTATGTGGCGTGCGTTTCAAATAGGTTTATTCATAAACTGTTTCAAAGTATGTTGATAATAGGTCATAACTGTTAAGCATTCGTTGCTGCGGATATTAAAACTGCAAGCAAAAACAACTTTACTTAAACGTATTTGTTAATTTTGACGCGATAATACATGATGCTTATTCGGCGGTATTTATCTCTTTATTGTGGGATACACGGAAAGGAATTAATTTACTTAGAATGCATTTGTTTCTCTGAAATAGGAAATTGTTGCCTGTTTGAGCAAACCAACTCGCAATTAAATTTCGCTTGTTATTTAGACATTTTGAATCTCCCTAATCCTTTAATTCCTAGGATAAAAAAGGATTTCAATAAAATTGCATCTGGGAGCTTTCAGGAAATGAAACTTCCTAATGAGAATCTGAAATCGGTCGCTTCAAATGTAACTTAAAATTAAATGAAGAGTTCGAAAGGAATGTTTACAGCAATAAACTATGAATCGGTGGTTTATATTGAACACGTGACTCTCTCTCTCTGACCAATCATTTTTGATTACGCGTTGGATTGGTGCCATTAAGAAGTTAAGATATCCGACTACTCTAAAATTGTGAATTTTGCCAAAATGGACAATTTTTTTTTTTTTATGATTTTATGTTAAGGTATCCGACTACGTTCGGAACCGTGATTTTAAAAAAGTGCATAAATGGATAATTTTCATATTTAGTGTCACTTAGGTTAGAATATATGTATAAAATTGTTTTAAAGACATCTTGACAAAAAAAATTATTTAAATACACTATTTTGGCAAAAAACTAACTTAGAATAACCTTTTTTCAAAATATTCTCCTTTTATAAGAAATGCTTCTAAAATAATAATATTTCGCTTATATCAAGTAAAAACTTCTCCAGAGAATCTGAACTAGAATTTTTGAAAAATTCACATTATTTTCAGAGTTACCTACCACCAATTGAAATAACTATAGGCGTTTCTTTCTTAAAACTTCTCCCCCCTTTTGTAGTAAAATATAGATAAATCCACTTCTAAGTTATATATTTCAAAAATTCTAGTTCAGCCTCTGTACTGAGATCTGAGGTATATACAAGCAAAATATTATTATAATAGAAGCATTTTTCATAAAAAAAGAATGTTTTGAAAATGGGTCATTCTATGTTCATTTTTTGTCAAAATACTGTACTTAGATAATTTTTTATTATAATAATATTCTTGAAACAATTTTATACACATTTTCTGATCTAAGTGACACCAAATATCATAAATCTTATCCATTTATACGCTTTTTCAAAATCACGGTTCCGAACGTAGTCGGATACCTTAAATGCCATCTTATAGCATTATAAAAATACCAAGTTAATTATTTTCCATGCACTAGACCAAGAACTACAAGTATTTTAGTAAAAGCAGATGCCATTATTTTAAGCAAAATGTCATATTTGAAATGCATTTAACTCAAAATGTGGGGGAGTCTTTTTTTTTTTTTTTTGAAAATGCTCAAAGACAGCGATTGCTCAAAGAGTTTTGAAAATAATTAACTAAAATTTTTCCTGTATGTTTTGTATAATAGCAGAAGTATTTTGAGCTTAAAATTTTTCAATCACTGTTTTGTTACAAAATTTACAGACCCTTATGTGAATATAATCACTGTTTTTTAAAGAAATTTCATATAATAACTGAAATAAAGTGCTTTAGTTTTTGTAAAAATTTAAATACCTCGCATCTTGAAGGACATTTTAAAAATGATTAGCAAACCAACACATCAAAATTGAAAAATTGAAAATTTGTTCATAAACTTTTTGTACGGAATGGGCCCCGTTTATGTAATTTTTTATGAATTATTATCAATCTTTTCCCGTTTTAATAACTATAATTTCTTTTTCTCTTCTTAATGTAAGCATCTTTCTTTTAAAATGTGTTAAATAAATCAAAAAAACCCACAAAAAAGAAATCCTCATTTCTCCAATTTTTTTAAAAAAAGTTGTTGCTTTTGTAGTCAGATACCTTAAAGTAGTATAATAACTATAAATACAAACATGTTAGATTTTTAAATTTTTCATAAATGTACCAAGACAAAAAAGTTATCGATATAATCATTGAGAATTGATATTAACGATTACTATTTAGTCAAAATTTTGAATGCCTAAAGAAAAGAAAAAAGCGCAAGAAAGTCTTAAGGAAAAGTGCATTGCTGTAGAATTTTCGATTTATTCTATCTTTTTTTCTGTTAAAATTTGAGGCTGTGGTAGTCGAGTAGTCATGATCACAAACTCGTAGTTGGTGTCGTCCAGTCGAGAATTTGAAACTTAGGGCCACTGAAGACCCTCCATGTAGAGAGGCCGATGCGTTTTAAGGTATCCGACTACGTTCGGAACCGTGATTTTTCAAAAGCGTATACATGGATAATATTCATGATATTTACTGTCACTTAGATTAGAAAATGTATAAAAAATTGTTTTAAGAATAGTATTAAATAAAAATTTACTTAAGTACAATATTTTGACAAAAAATGAACACAGAAGGGGACCCATTTTCAAAATATTCTCCTTTTGTGAAAAATGCTTCTATTATAATAACATTTGTTATTATAATAGAAGAGAATTTTATTTAGCTCAGACCTCTGTACAGAGGCTCAACTAGAATTTTTGACATAAATAACTTAGAAGTGGGTTTTTTTATCCATGTGTTTTACGACAACAGAGGGGAGAAATTTTAAGAAAAAAACGCCGGTAATTATTTCAATTGGTTGTAACTCTAAAAATAATGTGAAGTTTTCAAAAATCCTAGTTGAGCCTCTGTACAGAGGTCTGAGCTATACACAGGAAAATATAATTATAATAGAAGCATTTTTAACAAAAGGAGAAAATGTCAAAATGTCCTTAAAAGAATTTTATGCATGTATTCTAATCTAAGTGACACTAAAAATCATGAAAATTATCCATTTATGCACTTTTTTAAAATCACGGTTCCGAACGTAGTCGGATACTTTAAGTTAGTCGAGGCTTAAAGGTCTTTCGTTGGCGTGGTCTGGAAGTTAGGAAAGGATGATGGCAACTACGGTATCATCCTCATCACTTGACTGTGATTCAAACGTCACCAATAGTCATCATGCTGCTTCAGAGTACGATGTAAATTAAAACAAAATCTGTTAAAAATTAATGCAAATTATTATTCAAAATATTTTTATCTGCTTAGAAAAATTTTTTAAAAATATTTTATAACATCTTCATACAAAAATACACATTTAATAAATATTTCTATAACTTATACATACATTAACCTCAATAATAAATTCATTTTAATGTAACAGATAACGTATTTTTTATTTTGGAATCTATATGTATAAAACAAATTTTAATATTAAAATTGAGAGAATCAAGAATTTCTTGAAAGGTTTTATATTATTTTTAGTCTTTTAACATAATCGTGTATTTAATTTCATATTCAGAAAGATAGTAAATTTCGCTCTGAATGGAATTCAAGCTATTTATATCTGTCCTATTAGTTAAATTATGTAAATACCAGATAATATATATATATACGCTTTATTTAATAAGTAAGTCTTTTTTACGTGTTTGTCACAATACGTTTTGCAAAAAAAAACAAATACTTAAATTACCAAAATAAATTTAATTTAACCATTTCAAGAAGAATTACATGACACTTTTTTCCACATAAACTTTCGGTACTTACAATAACTCTTCATTTTTTGAAAAATAACAATAACAGAGAATTGCAGAATGTTGCTTAGTTTTTATAATAATAAGTTTTAGTTGAACTAGTTAGCAATGACTTCAAATGCCCCATTTTCAAATGCAATACATGCTCAAATAATATTATATTAAAACTATATTTCCTTCTCTTTCTCAATCATTTAGCTATATTTTAATGATAAGGCTAGAAAATTACATATTCAAAATTCCATTTCACCAGCACGATTGAGCTCTGTAAAAATTGCTTCACCATGAAAAATAAACTGTTAACAGTTAACCATTAAAATCTCTTTATAAATATTTTTAATTGCAACTGTAAATTCTGGACAATGTTATAGTAAATAAAAGTATTATTTACATTAAGCATTTTTTAGATCTGAATTTTAGTGAACGTCTTAATCGCGTGTCTAAATTTCTTTACATTCCCGATATTTTCTTGTTGCAATTACAAGATGCAAATGATACCCCTTCTAATTGAAACAATTTTCAAGTGGAGACCCGGTCGTGATTTGAACACGTGGCTTTCTTAAACTATTTAATAATGAATGGAAATTTTTTATCAGTTACCCAATCTTCATGGTTAATCGTAAAAACTATTGTATATATGTTCCCAGTAGCAACTGAAGAAGTATTGGGCAATGTCGTATTTCCTTTACCACATAACAATGGTATCATATTAAATATGCTTTTAATCACAATCAATTAATTTAATTGGGCAATAATAAGATCCAACTGATAAACTTATTCTGATTGAAGCCACTTCGCATAATTTAAGATTAAGAACTGATGTTGTAGTTCAAATTACGCTTATAATAATTAAAAGTTAATTATTTTACATGCTGTAGATAAAATGATACACTTTTTAAATTCTTTAAAATACTTTATTTAATAACTATGTTAACTTAAAATTTGGTAAGCGGATTCCTTTCATAGTGTAAAGATCAGCTTTAGTTTGTTGAAAGGGTCACTGAGAAAAGGGCGTAATAGATAAATATTTCCGCTTTTCAAGAACAGACCCATGCTTGAAAATTAACGTTCATGGAATAGAGTTCTTTTAATAGAGTTCTTACTTTTTGGGATTAAATAGAAAATTCCTGTTTTTGAATTTAACTCATTTACTTGAAATTTTTTGAGCACTTTTCTTTAGTTGAATAGAGTTCCACTAAGAATGGATTTTACGGAAATCAACTCCAGGGGGAAGCGGGGAGAGTTATTGGGGCGTATTGGTAGACAAAATTCCCGTTTTTTTGAACTGCTAAGACTATAATAATAAAATTTGGTTATCATGCTTCTTTTGTTGAATTGGAATCCGCTAAGAATGCTGTTAACGAGGTATTGATGATAAAAATTCCATTTTTGCTCTGTTAGATTTAGACTTGAAATTTAGAACACGTTTATTTTATGGATTAGAGATCCACTGAAACTTGCTTTGGTGGAAATCCCCTTGATTATTAGGTTAAGTGAGCGAAAAAAATCTTTCTACTTCTATTTTAGATATAAATAGAAATTAGATATTATAATTTATGTTCTTTTTATATCAAGGGGCTAGAGTGTAACAGCTATAAATATATTTTTCAATATAATCGAATTCTTAATGCTAGATATCAATAATTAATATATATGTAAACAGTATACATATATACAACATCGTGAAATACCCAGTGAAGCGGGTGGGTAACGGCTAGTTATATTAAATTTATGAAAGTTCCTTTAGTAGTTTCTAAGCTAAACTACATCTAGGTAGCTAGTAAAAATAAGCTTGTTAACTGTGCTCCCATTCACTGAATAATAATTTTGAGGAAGAATGAAAAGTATGAAAAAGTTTTGTCTCGGGACATTTTTTCAACATTTCTGAAAATCATAAGAATTAGATTACAATCTCTTGTTCTAACGATTATTGGGTTAGAATAAACAGAAAATTGAAGGCTAGATACGTGATCAGTTTTAGAAATCGTGTAAGCGCCTCAAGCTAAATTCATTTTTTTTTATTAAATAGGGAAATATGACCAAATATTATTTTTGCGAAGAAGAAATACACAGGAAAAAAGAGTTTAATGTCTGCAATGAAAAAATCCTAACCACTCAAAAATTCTAACAAAAAATAAACTTTGTAAAAATGTTGCTAATTAAAAATTAATTCTCGTTATTGGTTAACTTTACGCCTAAGTATTATTGTTATCACATAGATTAACATGGGACAACGAGGTTGATTTTATGTATCATTAATGACATTAAGGAAAGCTCAATGGCTGAGTGGTAGTGCATTGCGCTTCCCCGCCACAGGTCCGGGGTTCAAATCCCGTGCTAGGCAAGGTCAATTCAGCCTTTCATCCCTGTAGTGGGTCGATAAATGAGTACCAAGCATGCCAAGAAGCCAGCTTGGGTACTGAACACTGGGGGGTTTCAAGTCAGATTGACCACATGACCGAAACATATACATATGCACCCCAGCTACAAAGGTCACGAAAACTGAGATAGGCACAGTAGACCTTGGCCCTCATGGCCTGTTACGCCACCGAGTTCAGTTCAGTTCATTGACATTAAGACTAAAGTAAGGATTAGTAATATTGAAATAAAGAAATGGGTGTTTATGTAATATTTATTAAATGTGATGTTATACATAAAAGCAGTTTCTTCTTCTGTTATTTTATCTAAAATAATATCTAATTTTTTCTGTTTAAAAAACAGTATTAGGCTTATTACTTCCAAAACATTCGATGCAATAGAATAAATTGCTCCTAATATGAAATGATTGTCTGTGAAACTTGATCATTGCTTACAAAAAAAAAATCCTAACAATACAAACGAAATTATATACACACACCCATTGTTAGTATTAATTTGAATATACCTTTCAATCGAAACAATGCTTCTTTTATTGCTTAATTGTATTGTTTAACCCTAAGTGATACTTATTCATTGTTTCAAAAACAAGAAATGGTTTTCAATATTAAATCAGTCTGAGTACTTCAAATTACCAAACTGAATTCTCCTTTTTTTTTTCAATTTATTTATTTTCTACATACAAAACTATTTAAATACCATGCCGCACGTTACCAATGACAACAAATTGATACATTTCGATTTTGCTGAGCTTGCATCTGTAGGATTTGCTTTATTCGATATCCGCAACTGGTACAACGGTTTCTTGAGAGTCATCAAAGCTGGGGAACGCGCTTTTTCTCAATGTTTCTCAACTTGGAGTCTGTTCACAGACACAGTGCATGTAGCCCATGATGATTCAGGTAATATTTGCTGCCCGATGTGCAAAGAAAGACCCCTAGGTGAACCTTTGGGCAAGAATAGATCTGAAGTAACTTCTCGCGCGATTCCTCGAACAGGCGACAAGAAAATGAATAACAATTCTGGCGCTTGGATTTTCGTACCTGATATGAATGTCATTCCATCAGGAAGATCGAGTGGAACCCGTAAAACGCCAGAAGTAATATATAAGCTCTCATAAGATTATTTAACTTGCACATTTTTGTAGTTTCGAATCCAATGATAATTATGTTATTTTTTGTGTGATAAGTTGCAAGATAATTTTAAAATTAAGTACAGTTAAGGTATCCGACTACTTGCGACAACTTCTTTAAAAAAATGGAAATATGGAGATTTTTTGTGGTTTTTAGATTTATTTAGTACATTTAAAGAAAAAAAACTGTACAAATAGTAAATGAAAAAATTCTCAATTTTTCAATTTTGATGTATTACTCTGCTATTTCTTTTTGAAATGACCTTCAGGATAAGAGATATTTTAATTTTTACAAAAACTAGAACACTTTATCTCAGTTATTATTTCAAATTGCTTTAAAAAAACAGTGATAATATTCACATAAAGAACTGCAAATTTTGTAATAAAACAGTGGTCGATAAATCTGAAGGTTAAAACACTTCTACTGTTACATAGAACACACACAAAAAATTTCAGCAAATTATTTTCAAAACTTTTTGAGCAATCGGGGTCCCCGTTTGAGCTTTTCGAAAAAAACACATTTTGAGTAAAACGCATTTTAAAGTTTGACATCTACTGTAAAGTCATGGTATCTGCTTTTAATAAAACACTTGTAGTTTTTGTTCTAGTGAATGTAAAATAAAACACTTGGTATTTTTATAAAGCTAATAAGATAGTCTATAAAATAAAATCACAAAAAATGTATCAATTTTTAAAAAAAAATCTTGATTTTAGGGTAGTAGGATATCTTAAGATTATTATTACGATGTAAGCATTCTTAAGTTAAGTTTCTCATAGTTATGTTTACCTTGTTATTGATATGAAGTTTAGTTACATTTTTGGATAAATTAATATTCTAAAACATAGGTGGGGAACGTATGGCCTTCATGTGATCTATATTTTGCATTGATTGATATTCACTTACTTAGATAGACAATTTCAAAATTTATAGAATTAAATCAATAGGGGTTTAAGCGCAAGCTTCAGTGTTTACCGGGGATTTTAAAAAATTGTGTGTAAACACCGCCTAGTACAAAACAGCAAAACTACCGGACATGCCTCTGATATCAACACAAAAACTATTATCATACTAGCAATGTTCCTTAAAAACCAATTTGTGACTTGTCGTTTTCCAAACTCATATCGTGCTACAAGTCGCATGGTTTTTAAAGTTGTATTTTTTCTGTGGCTTTACTAAAACACAATGTTAATTAATGTATTTCTAGCAAGGCTAGCATACACTTTATTAAGGCACATTTTGAACCCGTCACGTCAATTTGCATTTTCAGAAAAAAGAAAATTAAACGAAGAAAGTAGAATATTTAAGTGCAAATTATATTTTTCTTCACATCACATGAAGGCGTTAAAAAAGTATGTTTTACTTTTCTTTTTCAACAAAAACTGTTTTAATACGGATGAGCGGGGGTAGAAGTTTGCCATTATGTTCTCCAAGTATTAAACTTAAATTACAGTGGTTTTTCTTAAGTATTATCTCAACAATGGCCAACTCTATTGATAACTGGCCAAGTTGGCAACCCCGATTTACTATGTGACTTACGCGTTGAATTGGCAACCAGGGGCTTCGTTTCATATAATGTCGTCAATAGGTTGCGATAATACGTAAGTATCGTTACAACTTTAGATTTGATTATTTTTTTCATTTATATATTAATTTTAATTTTTTTCATTTCTTTATGTAATTGTTATTAAATTGTTTCGTATTCCACTGTGTTTTTAATTTATACTTTCTATGTTTTTGGGTAACTCTTTTTAAAAATAAGGTTTATTTTTAAATTTTAAATTAAATATTAATGCCAAATTTCAAGAGTGAATCACAAAAGTGAAAAAAAATTACTTTTGAGTATTTAAAAGTATTATTTATAACTACTGCGTGTTTAAAAGTTTTATTTACAAAAACTTGTAAAAAGGAGAAACAAGCAATGATTCCTGTCGTGTAGTTTTCTAGCATTTATTATGGGGAAGTCATACTTCAGGAAACTGTAAGAAAAATTATTTTTCTCTAGTGGCGAAGAGCTTTGTCTTCTTTTATTTCAGTTTCTCTCTTTGGATTTGATTTACGGATATTTATTTCCGTGCCCTAAATGGAAATGGCTCCTTTGAGATTAACTGCAATGCATTGAAAATTTTCAAATCAAAAAGAGAGTTTGATACATTCAGCAATCGGTCTTTCTTTACGATTCAGAATAAGAAAAATGAAATAGATAACATAATATCAATAATATGTACAACATATGTGAATGTGATAAAAATATTACTTAAGGTAATACTTGTGTATTCTCTAATGAATTATGACATTTTTCTTCTATATTTAATAAAAATGCTTTACATTACAAATCTTCCAATTGTTCTTTTACATAATTGAGTCCCTATATAGCTATAATTATTATCTTTACCATTAATTCTATTTTTTTCTCAAGCATGATTTTTAAAACTTTTTAAAAATTAATAAATTTAATTTTCTGAATTTATCGATAATATTTCAGGAATAAAACAGCTCACAAAACTAAAAATATCTTTTTATACATGTTTATTAGTTTATATATTTATTTTTTATTTACAGAAATTTGAAATTTATAAGGCATTTATATTTATATACATTTGCGCTTAACTCATGTGACTTAGTAATCATTTATGCAATTTTACTTTTAACCGTAGTTTAATTCTATAAAATATATTTTGGTCAAAAGTTAAAATGATTTTTAAAAGATTGAATTTAAAAGCATTTTACATTTTATTTAATTTTTTTTATTGGTTATCAGAAAGCATAAATTAAGTAAACTTATATATTTTTGCACCATTTTGAAATAAAAATAGATGCTTCAGAAATAAAATTCATTAAAGTTTATCAAGATATCTTCAGTTGCAAAAAATTTCGAATACTAAGTGTTTTCTTTAATTATCTACTTTTGTACTTGTTTTCTTTCACTCTACAAAAACATGTTTTCCAAAATATAGGGATTGCTTTTTCCTCTCTAATTTGATAAAATTTCAGATGTATTGCAACAAAGTATGTACAAAAAAAGGCATCTATCTAAAATAGCATGACACATGAATGAACAAAAAGTAATCGTACAAGGAAGATATTAAAAAGTTATTTAAGCATTCATAATTGAAATGACTTGATAAAATTACCAAATGGAATTATTGGAATATATGGAACTACGTAAAGGTGATAGAAAGAAAATAATTTGCCAATGTGTCTCAAAGTGAATCTTTCTTTTAACTAAACTCTTCAATAACAAATTAACTCCATTGTCTAATTTTATATATTTTATTATTATTTTCTTATAATAATTAAAATTCACTGCATTGATACTTTTTATAATGCTCTTGCTCTCATTTCATTTCACTTTCAATTGCTTTTTAACTAATCTGAATGCATATACATTTCAATTTTTTTTTTTTTTTTTTACTAATCTTTAAATAATATTAATTAATTGAAAACTCAAACTCAGTGGTGCAACAGCCCATGGGGGCCAGGGTCTACTGCACCCATCCCAGTATAAATGACCATTGGACGCTGAGGTACATGAGCTGATGTCCCGAGCAGGTGGTCAGTCTGAAGCGAGAGACCCCCAGTGTTTAAATCCCCAAGCCAGCTTGGTACTCATTTATTGACCACTGTGGTAGGGATGAAAGGCTGAATCGACCTTGCCCAACCCGGGAATAGAGCCTTGACCTGTGGTGTGGAAGCTCGATGCCCTACCACTCGACAAATTAATTAATTAATGCTGTGTAAATATTTATTTTGTGTTTCATGCTGCTACTTTCATTTTGCAATTATATCTCTATTTGTGCCGTTTATAATTGGTAATTTTAAAAAGTGATTACGTTGACACACTTTTTTGAAATGTACTTAATATTTCTGTTAATTTGTAAACTATATATTATTACTAATCCGAAATATCAATGAAAATTAATTTACGATATCTTTACTTAATAAAAACATTACAGGTCAATATTTCAAATATTTTGGATATTATAGTCTTTTTTACATACTCCTAAAATTCAATTTATCTTTAAATCTACAAAATAGTGAGACAAGGAATTTTGTTGTTTCATTTTTAAGTTACATCTTTCATACCTTCATTTAAATATTGATATAACCTCAAGGAAAAGGACGATATTCTAATAGATAAGTCAGAAAATGAGAATTTATAATGCTTAAACTCACTTATCAGTACTCTCTGTGGAATGCTTCAATGTATTGGTGATATTTACGAGTATTATCCTCACACACACACACATCTGTTTGACCCAAGCTTTACAATTGACTTCTCTGATTTTGTATTATATAATTTTTCCTATGTATAAAATTAGAAGTTCTTACATTTGATACATGGGACATTTTATATAATTAACTAATTTTCCTTCACATTACATCCTCTAAATCATAGGTTTCCAAAAGGGTTCCTACAAGCCTCTGGAGGTCCTAGTAAATGGGAAGGGGGTCCATGGACAATTTTAGGGGATCTGCAAAAGATTTAATATAAAGTTAAATATTTGTAACCCATTATTGTGAAAGTTAAAAAAAATTAGTAATGAATTTACGTATTTAAAAATATTGGAGTCAAAATTAGAAATTTTAGAATAAAATATTTTAGCAAGGTAAATAATGTATAAGCGTTGTGGTCGGTGGCTGATCATGGGTATGGTCGTTTATGCAAGTTGGCGCAACCCTGAGGTTGCGGGGGTAATTTGGGAATCCGAATCAGCAGACATTATTATAAAAATAATTACTTTTATTTCAGTTCAATTAATTTATGATCAATCAAGGATTATAAACCAAGAGAGCAATTAATTTAACTCACAATCTTAACCTCTTAAAATAAATAATTAAACACTTATCTGAGTTTGATCCGATAGAGGAACACTGGTTTTATCTTTCCCCGTTTAACTATATAATCCAATCTAAACTACTTCTCGCTTGCACCAAGGTTTTCGCAAGGCAGTTCTCTAACCTCACTTTAATAATAGCGTAATATCTAACAACTCTAACACGCCCATTGCCAAGGTTTAAATAACGCGAAAATTAGCATAAAATCAAGTTATTTCTACTGAAGGCGATTTAAACCTCCAACAACAGTTAAAGAAGTATTTCTCCAAGAGAAGTATTAGAAGGACGCGAATAGGACCTGTCCCAAGGTTTAAATCGTATCTAAATCTCACCACTACGTACAACAACTTGTCTAAAATATAGCAGTATGAAGATGTTCATTTAATCAACATTTAAATTTTAGGCATGACCCTGGTATGTATGTTCTTATTTTTGAGCAGAAAGCAGTATTATTCTTTGTATTGTTACAAAGATAACCATCTCATTGAAAAAAATATGTTTCTATATTTTAATGTGCAACTACTTCGGATATCACAATGTATTATTTATACTTCATTTTCAAGTCAACATTTGCTATTCAAGATATCAAAAATAAATTTATAATTTTTCCATTATGCTTTGAAATAAAGTTATTTCACCTGGGAGTTCATGGCAAAGTTTCCGATACATAAGAAGGGATTCACGAGCATAGTAGTTTTAGGAACCATTGATCTAAATCGTACATCAATTCCATTTTTCCTTGTGGCCTTTTTTTAGGATATTCCTGAATATTAATACTGCAATGCTATTTTATAATTTTTACGAATAAAATTTCTATAAAAATAATAGTGATATTCTTCCATTACAATACTGCAATAAGAAATTGAGTAATTTCATTTTGCAAAAGTTTGTTACATGTTGACCTCGTTGCTCAATCTATATTGTGTAATAAGACACATTCTGAAATCTTCCTCTGCTTTGTTTAAGGTATCTAACTACGTTCGGAACCATGATTTTCAAAAGCGCCTAAATGGATAATTTTCATGATATTTAGTGTCACTTAGATTAGAATATATGCATAAAATTGTTTTAAGGACATTTTGATAAATAAAAATTTATTTAAATACAATATTTTGGCAAAAAATTAACTTAGAAAAATATTATTTCCAAATGTTCTCCTTTTTTGAAAAAATGCTTCTATTAGAATGATAGTTTGCCTGTGTATAGCTCAGACCTCTGTTCGGAGGCTCAACTACAATTTTTGAAATATATAACTTAGAAGTGGGTTTATTCATATTTTACGACAACAGAGGGGAGCAATTTTAAGAAAAAAACGCGAATAATTATTTCAATTGGTGGTAACTCTGAAAATAATGTGAATTTTTCACAAATTCTAGTTGAGCCTCTGTAGAGAGGTCTGAGCTATATACAGGCAAAATATTATTATAATAGAAGCATTTTTCACAAAAGGAGAACATTTTTAAAAAAAGATTATTCTAAGTTAATTTTTTGCCAAAATATTATATTTAAATAAAAAAAAATTTGTCAAAATGTCCTTAAAACAATTTTATGCGTGTATTGTAATCTGAGTGACACTAAATATCAGGAAAATGATCCATTTATGAAAGCATTTCTCAAACTGGGGGGGCGCCCCCCTTGAGGAGCGTGATAACTCTACGAGGGGGGCGCGAGCCTATTGAAAAGTCGAAAACAAAAGGTTATTTAAAAAAATTTCTGAAAGTAAACTAACAAAATACTTTCTGATATAATAAAATACAGAACACACATTTACACTGATATAATACATTTTTGAATAAATCAGTACTCTGATCAATGTATATTTTATTATTAATTTAACAATACTAAGTTAAGAACAAGTTTGATATTTATCAGTGGCCCCATGGGCTTGTATTAATACTTATCTTGATATATTATACGGTTTATAATTAATTTCTCAACTGCTGATTAAAAGTTAAGCGATTTGCTCGCCAATACCACCATTTACCACGTAGAAGATTTTGATGTTTTTTGGAGGGGAGGAGAAAAGAAATAAATAAGCAAATCCTCTGAAATAAGTAAATCCTTCGCAAACACTGCCAGGTTCCTTTTATTGCATTTCAAAGCCTTCGGAATAATTTTATGGATAGCACTGCACAGAAATTCGTACTTCGGAAAGACGTATATATACGTCCAGAAAATTAATGCTTTGGCTGAGCGAGACGTTTATATACGTTGGTGGCACATAAGAGGTTAAAGTCGTATTGTAGCTTTAGTGTCAAGGTATAGTATGAATAGTGGGTCGCGTGTATTCAAAGTTTGAGAAGCACTGATTTATGCGCTTTTTTAAAATCACGGATCTGAACGTAGTCGGATACCTTAATTTTTTTTTTGAAATTGTGTTTAATTTTCTAAATATCCTCGATATGCTTGTAGGAATCGAACCCTGATGATAACTGCTCTGACAGCTCCGACGAATCAGTGAAGAACAGTGCCCCTCGCTCCTCCTCTGCAGGCAAAAGAGCAACCAAAAAGAACGCACATAGGTCTTCCAAGTCAACAGTACAAAAAGGACGTGTTCTTTCAGCAAAAAAGACTAAGACAAGTCCAAAGAAAAGTAGCAATCGCTCCCCTAAGAATCCCAAAAAATGTGTAAAAAAGCAATTGCTTAAAATCGAGAAAAGTATACCTCTTGTTTCTCAACGACCTAAAAGACACAGAATCAACAATTTTTAAATATATTTAAAATTTAAGGAGAAACTTATAATTGGCTAATATATATTTTTCATTAAAAGTTTAAAAATCACGCAATAAATTTCATTTTATCTTCCTTTTATTATTTCCTTTCTATTGTGAACAATTATATTTAATAATACTTATGGGATATAAATATAATACATCTTTATACAGAAGTCATTTTTCATAATAATAACAAGCTTTTAATGAATAATACACGTCTGTAGGTTTTTAATATTTTAGCCCTATTTTCTGCTCTTTTTTTTCACTTTCAAATAAAGCTTCTATTTTACATCTATCAAAAAAGTATTTATTTTTAATGAACTGTATTTTTCTAGCTAGAAAAATGTAAAAAAAAATGAGTTTATTCTCTGCATTTAAAAGCTAATATATTTACTTAAATAATACAATTAAAGATTTATCAAAATTTAATTTGTACTCGTGCTGCATACGTAAAATATTTCAATGGTTTTGCATTGTTTAAGTTAAAGTTTTCTACCTTTTAAAAATTTGTTGTTTTAAATTTGATGTAAAAAAATATTCAATTATGACGATAAAATACTTTTAAATACACAATAATAATGTGGACTTTTGAAAAATTACTTCTTATTATTGGGGATTATTTTAAAATTTTTATTCACAAGCATGCATAAAAATTTGCTTGAGCGAGAATTAATCATCAGAACAACAGGCACTATTAGAAAAAATCAAGAAATAAATTGAAATAATAATATGTGATCATTTTGAGAATTTAGGCTAAAACTAATTGTGTGTGTGAAAATATAGGGGGGGGTTGAAAAAAAATATTCATTAATCATCTACTAAAGTACTTTAAACTAAGTCATTTAGAATAAGTCATTTTAAAATAGTCACACTGTACATTAATAATAAATTGTTATTTTCAACGTATTTCTTATTAAAACATAATTGATTCACTATATATTATAGATTTACCACATATCTTTCTAAACATATTTTTGTCTCAACTTTACGACAGAACTTTAAGTAACTACTTTTACAAGTTTTTTTTTTAAATACAAAATATAGGAATTATTTAGTGATATATTAGTTGCTCAGGCATTTGATATTTATAGCTCCCCGGAACAATATTGAGGGTCGATTTTTGAAAATACCTCCCTAAGCTGATCTCTGCTCAGCAAAAGTAGGGGCTGCTGTAACCCAGTGGTTAAGGTATCGGACCATGGCAGGCGTGTCATGAGTTCGAGCTCAGTACCACTAAAGACCCGCCGTGTAGGGCAGCGATGCACGTTAGATCTGTCGAGAACTGAAACATCCTCCCGTTGGTGTGGTGTGGTAGTTAGGAGAGGGGGGTCTCAGTTCAGGTGTCGTCCTCATTACTTGACCATGGTTCAAAATTACGTGGTCCGTCGCCAAAAGTCCTCGTGTAGCTGAACAGTGCGACGTTAATATTCACTCACTCACGTACAGCAAAAGTAAGACATTGTTAAAAGTTTTGTGTAATGAACACTTAAATTAGTGTAAATAATTTATATCTGAAAGTGCAATACATTAGTATTACTTTCTGTTGTATTTATTTTATGTTAAAATTGTAATATTCGCAAGCAACGCCGTTTCTTAAATTACAATGGCGATTCAATGAAAAACATAGCGAAATGTTGACGATAGAGTAAAGTTAGCAAATGTCTAGCTACTTTCATAGCTCGAGTTTTATTAGAGCTTTTTAAGACCTGCCGTGTAGGGAGCAATGCAAGTTAATGCTTTATCTACCGCATTATGATTTACTGCAGTTTTTTCATGCAATATTTTTTTTGGATCACTACATAGAAAATTAAGAGATATACATAAACAAAATACTCCCCTTTGGGAAATTTAATCTGTTAGAACTAATAAATTTATTAAAAATAGTCCACTGTAAAATTAATTATATACACCATTCACTTAAAATAAATAGTCAAATCATTTTCTAAGGTCTTCATTAACATAAAAAAAATAAGACACTTAAATTTTGACATTAATTCTTTTTTCGAAACAAAAATGATAATTTTTGTAATCCGCTGAAAACGCCGTCAGCTGAAAACGCAATATCTGCTACAAAAATATTCGCCTTCCCCACTAAAATACTCATCATAGAACCCAGGCTGCCATATATCTTGGAAGAGTAGATTTCAAGGAATATTCCTGCTAAGTATTGGTAGAATATCCCTGCTAAGTTGGTGTGGTGTCGTAGTTAGGAGAAGGGATGTGCCAGCTCAGGTGTCGTCCCCGTCACTTGACCATGGTTCAAAATTACGTGGTCCGTCGCCAAAAGCCCTCGTGTAGCTAAACAGTGCGACGTTAATATTCACTCACTCCAAAAAATACAGTACAGTAGTTATATTTATTTTTATACTTAAAAATGCAATATCCGCCTATTCAATTAAAGTTATAGCGTTATAATTAACTACACTAACCACAAACAAATTTTGAAAATTTGTCCAAATGATATAGTGTGAAAGAGAAAGTTTATTTACTTTAAGTACCAGAAGAGATAAAAGTATTGATTTTTAATAAAGATCAATTTCTAACTACCAAATGTGCACAATAATATCATAAAAAAATATTGAAATAAAGAGAGATTTATAACAACCTCTCCCTTCAAAACTTAGTTTTATTCTGAAATAAAAAAATAGTGATTACGCTGATTACAGGAATAAATTAGAAGCGAGCGCCTTGCGTAACCAAAACAAAAAGGGTTTCTTCTTAAATAAAAGATAGATATATGCAGTCGTGGGCTTTTTTGTAGTGCACGCCAGAATTGCTTGCAGATGGCAGAATTTTTTCCTACTTATTTGACAAATATCGTTTTATTTTAGACACTTCACACAATATCTTTATAAATTATAGCCTATGCCATAAATTATAGCCTATGTGTTATTCTGATGTATAAGCTATATTACTGTAAATTTCATTAAAATCCATTCAGTTGTTTTTGCGTGAAAGACGACCAAACATCCAAACAAACTTTCAAATTTATAATATATATCTAGATATCAATTTGGTGGTGTACTCAATTTCATTGTTGCAGTCGTTGAATGGATTGATGAGGAAACATGTTGTACTTTAAAATCACATTTATTCATTTAACACAGGAAAAACATCAGTACGAAAAGCACAACGCAAACACAACAAAGAAAAGACGCTGGCAGGATTGCATCACCCGAAAATGTGCTTTGTTCGCTCCCGAGATCAGCCTTTTATAGTTTTGGTCAACTGCAAGCTGTTAGAATCATTTGATTTCCAGTAAATAGTCCGAATACGGGGGTAAATATTTCCCGCTGCGGAGGAGGGGTAAAATAAAAATTAACTATCATGTAACGTTTGGGAGGGCCTAAGACTATTATGAATTGAAACCCATCAAGGCAAAATTTAAGTGAATTATTCCATATATATGTGTATATAATCAATGTGCATCAACATATTAGATAAGTAATATAATACAGAGATCCACAACCCCCGGGTCCGTTGATCAAATGGTGCCGGGCCGCCTCAAGAACATTAAACTATTGCCATTTTATTTAAAGTGGTGCATTTCTCTCGGATTTGCGCAACTTTCCACGGAAATCACTTTATATTCCACGTTAAATTACTTTTATTCATTTTTGGTGTAACTTTATTTTATTCTGAAGGCATATTTAAATGTAACTAAATTAAAATTGTTAGATCAAAACAATCTAAAATATAAACAATCAACGTGTCCCACCCTCAGTGGGCCGCGGTAAAATTATCAAACGTTGACCGGTCCGCAGCGGTAGAAAGGTTGCGGATCATTGATATAATAGACCAGTAGCGCACACAGGAATGTTTCAAGGGGGATGTCCAGGATCGCAAGTCCACCATTCTTGTATCATGCTCCTTTTGATTTTGTCGATTTTCGAAAAAAAAAGTAAAAAACTAATTATTGAATAAATAATTAGCATTAATTAATAAAATAAGTCATTAAAACAAATACCAATTGGAAAAATAATCAAGGGTCTTGGGAGGGGTCCGGACCCCTAATACACCTCCCTTGTGTGCGCCACTGTAATAGACTAGAAAAGCTATGTTAGAAAGCATAAAAAATATTTAATGTTATGTGTTAATTGTATCAGAAAGAATCTTTCAGGAATATTATATATATATATATATATATATATATATATATATATATATATATATATATATATGTCGCATTAAATTCAAACCAAAACACAATACTTGCTATTCATTGAAAATTTTAAAACATTTTATCTTTCTGAATTTAATTTGCTCATTTTTGTAAAAAATGTAAAATTTTACTCGTATTTTTCAAAGATTTGCAAAAGAAAAATCTTCATGTCAAAAAAAAAATCTACTTTTTGAAATCTGTATTAATTTTTATATACTTAAAGATTAAATATACCTATTCTAAAAAGTTACTACTATCCTCTTTGTAACTATGACATGCAACCAAATTAACAAATTCAATTGAAAATCGATATAAATTGCCTCCTCTCAACAAAAAGAGAGGACCTCGAAATAATCTTTTACAAAAATAAGATTGATGAGAAAACGAATTCCTTGACCAATCAGATCGGGAGAGTACGGAATTTCCACAGAATTCCAATTTCCGTCCAAATATACCAACAGTTGAAACAAATTTCCGCAAGAGTCGCGGGGGGACCTCCTTTAAAAGAACTTTCAGAGTTAATTTTCGACTTGTATATTTCAATGCTTGAAATTGATTCCAAATGTTTTTTAACTCCATTGAAATGAAAAGAAGATGTGGCGATATACAGGAAAGAAAAAAAAAAAGAGACTCAAAATAACACTTATTGGTAATAAAGGGAGGGAAAAGGTCACAAAAGGTTTAAAACTCAACAAATCTTTTCGATCTAAATTCCAGTGTGACAAATCTCCGGGTAAGTGACCGGAAGAGACCATTCATTCTGAACAGCTCCGACGGGCTTAGGAATTTCTGCCGGCCGGTGCAAGTATCTCTGGTATTCTGTAATCTTTGCCAGTGACCGCTTCATTTGACGCGCTATCGTGGCGACAAAGTGGGAAGTGAAAGGATTTTTCTCTTTCTTCCTGCCGATGTGATAAAATCGGTAAAAACTTAACAGCACGGTGTATGAAAAATCCTTTAAGTTCCGAGATTAATCGAAGTGCCTTTTCTGTTCTTTTGCCACTTTAAAATTATTTTTTTTAAAACAAAGTAATAATTTTTCTAAGGAATTTTTTTTCAGTGAAAATCGCTTAACGCGAAACTGAGGGGGGCTTAAATATTTTTTTTCGTGGCAAAGGATATTGCAAAAACTAAATACAAATTTTTTTAAAACATATATTCAACAAAATTAAGTTTTATTGAGCACATTTTTTTCTTACTTAGATATTTAAATAGGCATGTATTTAAAAAAAATCGTTGAAACAAAAACATTCACAAGAACTTAATGAAAGTTAGTACGAAATTTTCATTTTTTTCAAAAAACATATACAGTGGGTGATCGATCGGTTAACGAACACTTTCATGAAATATTTTTGTGTTCGGATAACGAACACTTTCAAGAAAGATTTTTTGTGTTTGGGCAACGAACACATATTCGGAGGTGATCAGGGAGACACCCCTTAAATTATGGATGAAATTTTGACAACTGCTAGAGATCTGGAATTGGAGGTGAACGAGGATGACGTAGAAGAGCTCATAATGGGACATGAAGATGAACTGACGATAGAAGAACTCCAAGGAATTTTGAATGAAGAACACCACGAAACACAACGAAATGTGTCTCCTTCTGTGTCTCGCCCCATATGCAAAAAATGAAAAGGACTGATTAATATGCAAGACTATATATATGTATTATTTTTTTAAAAACTTACTAAGAAATTATACATTTTTTAAAATTTAATTTTTAGGTACTCCAGAACGAATTAATCGATTTCACACAGAAGTCTATGGTGAATCGATGATCGGTTAACGAACAATTCGGATAGCGAACATAATCTTGGAACGGATTATGTTCGTTAACCGATCACCCACTGTATCGAGTTTTTGGAAAATAATCTGATTTTTATATTTGCATTGTTTTTTAGCATCGAATTGTTCGATTTCGTTCATTTTGCTATTCATTCCACCATTCGAATGTGCATCTAAATAAATGCTCATACTTTTCATAATGTTCCTCATTTCGGACGATTTAAGAATAGGAGCGGTATTATATTCATTTCGTTTTCTTGGTCAGGATCTGCATCAATGATATTTTTTTAGCTTTGTGAACAAACTCCAAAAAGTATTCGTCTGCCATAATTGGTGCTACACACACATTATCATCATCTACCGCAATAAGTTCTTTCGATGTTACGGTAGGACAGTTCAATAATGTAGAAAAATTATGTGAAACCACTTCTCTTACATTTCACAACTTCCATAAATATATGGTGCTTTCCGCATTTTGTTCATTCCCAGAAGAGAAATATTTTCGTGTTAAGCGATTTTAGTTTCGTTTTAAGAAAAAAATGCTTGAAAATATACTAATTTGTCGCGACCGTAGTATTATTTCGTGTTAAGCGATATTTCGTCCTAAGCGTTTTGACTTAAACGTACTTCACTGTAAATCTAAGTACTTATGAACAAATTGTTTATTTCTGACCATCCTCAAAAAGTATAAAATAATTCTAAATTTTTATTTAATTTGCGAATATTTAATTTTGGAAATATATAAGTTATATTAGAAATCAACCTTCACAGAGAAAAAAAAATCTTTTTTCTCCTCATAAAATTATATTTTTTAATGAAAAAAATCTTTTAGCTTATTTTTTTAAAAATGTGTCTAAATGCTAATGAATAAATTATTTATTTCTAAACAGCATAAAAAGTATAAATTACTTATAAATATTTAATTAATTTTTGAAGATTTAAATTGGGAACAGTTCTCACTAATACTTTTCCTGTGATGAACTTTTTGTGCGATTAAATTCATAAAAGAATTTTATATTCATTAAATGTATTTTTTTTTCATTTAACTCTTCTTTTTTCCCATTTAAAATTTGGGAATATTGTAGCACATTTTTTAGGAAAAGTTGGTAAAATCTCCAAAATTTATATACGTAATACATTTTTTTTAAAAAAAATAAGAAACTCCTTTAAAAAATATTAGCCTCCGAAAAATCATGGGAGATTTCCACTGACCAAACTGTTGCATGAGATTATTTTTAGTACTTCTCGAGTAAAAAAAAAAAAAAATTTATATTTTAATGATATTTCAAATATTTTTTAATAAATAATCGGTTTTAGTATAGATAAATATTGACACAAATAAAAAATAAGTTATATATATATGCATATTCAATAGAAATATTTTGGCAAGTAAATTTAAAAAACAATAATGCCCGAAAACCATATGTGAACCAATCTGTAAAATGATCTAATGTTTTGTACTAGATACAATAGAGGAGTTTCTTTTATTTTTTCTCTTTCAATTTAAACAAGATATGTCCCAGTTTTTCATTAAACGTATAATTTAAAAAGAGTGCAATTATATCTCTAATTATTCTTTAAATTTAATACAAATAAACAAAAAGAAGCATCATATTCACTTTTTTAATAATATTCGTAAGCATTTGCTAATAAACTCAAGTAAATTCTTTGAAGAATCTTTTGAAAGCTTTTTTAAGGTAATAACTAATATTCAACAACCAAGCAATAGACTTTTATTGGAGCATCATAATTACAAGAAATCCCTCAGAAAATCTACCTTTCTATTTAAGAATACTTGAAAATATTACGTAATTTTGTAGTTTATATTTTTTTATTAAATTATACGATTTGTTTATATAATCACATTCGATTTTTTCAGCGCATAGTTTTCATTGATTACGTTTACATCCATAACTTTCGTATTTGAAGCATTTTGAAGTAATATTTCTTCTGTTTTCTTCATTTTAAAAAGTTTCCTACCTCCGAATGCCTTGTTGCCCTGAATACTTTTTGTGGTCACAAACTCGTGGCCGGTATGTCATGAATTTTAGCCCTTGGTCCATTGAAGACCCACCGTGTAGAGGTGTTGTTCACGTTAAATCTGTCTATGCTCAAAGTCCTCCCGTTGGCGCGGTGTGGTAGCCAGGAGAGGGGTTGCCAGCACAGGTATCATCCTCGTCACTTGACCAAGGTTCAAAATCACGGGTTTCAACACCAGTAGTCCTCGTGTTGCTTTATAGTGAGTGTGACGTCAATAAACTCTCACTCATTCACCATAGGATGCTTTCCTGGAAGAGATAGTAATAATGTATAGATATATAAGGAAACCATTTTACAATTAATTCCTAAAAACATTCTCTCTTACATGCGTAACTTTTTCAAACACGATTCCGATAAATATCACAAAAAAAATAACGTACTACCGGGTGGGCAAAAACTCCGTAAAAATTTTAAAAATTCATAAAATCCGGAGAAATGAACGAAAAAAGAAACTGTTTGCAGGATCAGCATTAGTATGTCACGGGATTTTTTTTAAGCTAGAAAAAAAATAATTCAAAAATCATCCGGTAGGTGGCGCTGATGTACGCAAATCAAAGAAACAATGCATACATATTGAACAGAAAACTTTCACAACTTTATTACACCACATGACCACCACCACAGGGGAGAAGACATTCCAGACAAATCCAGCAACGATAGAGTGCAACACGTCCGGATGTATGGAGGATACTTCTCTGCGGAACGCATCTTTCAGTTCTGACAGACTTGATGGACCGGATAGATACACGCGAGATTTCAAATACCCCCACAACCAGAAGTCTGCCGGTGTTAAATCTGGAGACCGAGGAGGCCATGGGTACCTGCAGCGCCTGCTAACGATTCTGTCTTCCCCGAACGTCTGTATCAGGAATGCCTTAACCGGGTTAGCATTGTGACTGGTTGCTCCATCCTGCATGAACGTGACATTCGCAATCTGACCTCGTTGAATTAAACATGGCACGACAGTCTCCCGCTGAAGCGTTAGATAACGCTGAGCATTTACCGTTTCCGTTATCCATCCATTTACTGGGCACTGAGTTTCAAAGAAGAAGGGTCCTATGATAAATGAACCCGTGAAACCACACCATGCTGTCCCTTTTGGGGAATGCAATGGCTTCTGTGTGTACTCACGTGGATTAGAGGTCGCCCAAATGGGACAGTTATGGTTGTTAACGTCACCATGAAGCGAGAAATGAGCTTCATCTGTCCACAAGATGTTAAAAACCCAGGTGGGATCCTGTTCCATTTTAGAGAAAGCCCACTTCGCAAATGCTTCCCTCTGTGCGGTATCTGCTGGCAAAAGTTCATGGCACGATTGCAATTTGTATGGGTACAGCTGGAGGATTCGACGAAGAATATTGCGGACAGATGATGGTGGTAAGCCCAATCGTCTGGAAGCTTCACGAGCACTGTTGGTCCCTGAAGCTACTTCGGACGCAATCGCTTCCATTTCGACAGCAATGCAGGGTGCACGTGCTTCTTTCAAGCATGGTCGTCTGGCTTGTGCTCGATCCTCCAACTTTCCAGTTTCCTCAAAACGTTTAACAAACTTTAAGAGACCTGAAGGTGTTAAAGGGCCTTTTCCACTCTTCACATTTTTCTGAACTCGGAATTTACGCAAGGCAATGGTCGCTGATTCCTCCTTCATGTAAAATAACTTCACCAACAAAGCTTTATCCGGCGCACTGAGCATCCTTGTTCACATTCACTGTATGTAATGGGGAAATGAATGTGGATTCATTGAGAGCAAAGGTTTTTATAGCCATCTAATTTGCATATTTACACCACAGACGCTTGTAACAACGCCACCTACCGGATGATTTTCGAACTATTTTTTTTCTAGCTTAAAAAAATTCCCGTGACATACTAATGCTGATCCTGCAAACAGTTTTTTTTTTTCGTTCATTTCTCCGGATTTTATGAATTTTTAAAGTTTTTACGGACTTTTTGCCCACCCGGTATTATAAATCCCAAAGATGATGCTTTGTCAATCCTTGTTTCGTGAAATTGACGCACACGTAAAGGTGTGGAATTTGTAAAATTATTTTTTAAAAAACTTTTATGAGAAATATATTTAAGGTATCCGACTACGTTCGGAACCGTGATTTTAAAAAGGCACATAAATGGATAATTTTAATGATATTTAGTGTCACTTAGATTTGAATACATGTATAAAATTGATTTAAGGATATTTTGACAAAAAAAAATTATTTAAATATAATATTTCGCCAAAAAATTAACTTAGAATAATTTTTTTTTAAAAATATTCTCCTTTTGTGAAAAATGCTTCTATTATGATAATATTTTGCCTGTACATAGCTCAGATCTCTGTACAGAGGCTCAACTAGGATTTTTGAAAAATTCACATTATTTTCAGAGTTACAACCATTTGAAATAATTATCGGCGTTTTTTTCTGAACATTTCTCCCCTCTATTGTCGTAAAACACGGATAAATCTACTTCTAAGTTATATATTTCAAAAATTCTAGTTGAGCCTCTGTACAGTGGTCTGAGCTATATACAGGAAAAATATTATTATAATAGAAGCATTTTTCACAAAAGGGGAATATTTTGAAAATTGGTCAGTCTATGTTCATTTTTTGTCAAAATATTGTACTTAAATAATTTTTTATTGTAATATTATTCTTAAAAAAAATTTGTATACATTTTGTTATCTAAGTGACACTAAATATCATAAATATTATCCATTTAAACGCTTTTGCAAAATCATGGTTCCGAACGTATTCGGATACCTTAAAAGAAAATGTTTCCGCTGTAATGGTAGAATAAGCAACTGATATATATAAAATGTTTATAAGACTTAAAAAAAATTAATTTCGTAGAGATTAGTCATATTTAATAAAAAAAATATAATTATATAGCGAGCGTTAGATAGTGAAACCCTCGTTAGATGGCGTTGTGTCACCTATACGCATCCTAGCATTGCTAAGGACGTTTTCGCCATATGCATGAGAGCTTGAATTTAACACGAAACACATTTTCGGACCGAAAAATGTCTCAATTTTTGTAAAAATTTGTGACATTGTAACTCAAAGATTTGTTTATAAAATAATGTTCTTAAAGTTCCAAAATATTTCATAAATACTTAGTTTTTCCTTTTAACATGTAAAGGGGTAGCTCATTTAGCATTACGGTGTAGGAATAAAAATGCGAAACATATTTTATAAAAGAAAAAATGTGTCAACTCGGATAAAAATGAGTAGTATGATAAATTATGCTGCTCTCTATAGGATATTGAAGCCAGAATATAATATTAATGTTTGAGTACTTTTATATCTGAGCAAATGTTCCGAATTCGGGTCCTATTCTTTAACATTAATCGAAGACAGCCTTAAAAACAGAAATTTCGTTTTCCAAGAGAATCGACATGGCGACTATAGCAAAGGTGACATGACGTTCCTCGTGGTGATATAGTTGATGTTATTTTTAAAAATATATTCATGTTTTGAGAATGTTTCGTGTTTTGTTCTTGTGGTACAAAATAAAAATGATGTGCTGTGAACTGGTACTGAGAGATTCTTCCACAAAGCAGATAAAAAACAAACGCGCTGCTACGGCATACGTAAAAAGTTGGCTTTCAGTGTCATAATCATAATTTTATGAAAAAATAATTATATAAAAAAAACTTTGATAATAATTCCTAATTTCCTTTTAAATAATCCAAGGAATTTTTTCCATAAATTTTAAAAAATTGAAATAATTAGAACCTAGAAAAATATATTAAATTTTAAATAACTTTTTGTAAATTAATCTACCCACGAAAATAAGTCTGACGAAAAGTTTTCCTCAGCAAATTCCAATAAAAACAGCGAACGGTAACAACAGAGTTAGCACAATCGCATCTAAAGAAACTGAATAGCGATTGCAATTTGAAAACGAGTATGACATTTCCTAATCGTTTTTAAACTTATGCGATTATAAAATCTCATTGGTTATAAAACATATTTTTTCAACCACTTTTAGACTTCTTTTGAAAAATTAATTGAAACAAACAAAACTAGTTTTTGTGTGAACTGAATTCTTGGTTTTATATGATCCATACACACAATTTACGGAATCCATTCCATCATTCAAATTTTTTTCGTTGCCATCATAACCTTTTTGATTACATTAAATTTTCAAAAACTTAGATTTGTGAATATAAATGCATCATAGTTCGAATAAAAAAAAATTAAGTTATTATAACTTTTTATAAAGCAACGAGAGATAGCGTTGAAAAAATACATTATACAGAGATACACTTCTTTATCCTTAATTTCTTCTTAGCTTTCCCCTCCCCTTTTTAAAGAATAAAAGTTATATTTCTTATGTCATATTTTTTTATAGGCAAGCAAGATAATGCATTCTTATGCATGTAAAGGGTGTTTTTTAGAGGTATAGAACTTTAAATTGCAATAAAACAACGATGTATTATTATATTGACAGGAATTTTTTTTATTCGAAAGATAATCTTGTGGCATTACATTTTAAATATGATTTCCGGCATAGGACTGCCACGGCTGGCTCGGATGTAGTCCAATCTGGACGTCCAATTTTCTATGACTTTTTCCAACATTTGTGGCCGTATATCGGCAATAACACGGCAAATGTTGTCTTCCAAATGGTCAAGCGTTTGTGGCTTATCCGCATAGACCAATGACTTTACATAGCCCCACAGAAAATAGTCTAGCGGTGTTAAATCACAAGATCTTGGAGGCCAATTCACAGGTCCAAAACGTGAAATTAGGCGGTCACCAAACGTGTCTTTCAATAAATCGATTGTGGCACGAGCTGTGTGACATGTTGTGCCGTCTTGTTGGAACCACAGCTCCTGGACATCATGATTGTTCAATTCAGGAATGAAAAAGTTAGTAATCATGGCTCTATACCGATCACCATTGACTCTAACGTTGTGGCCTTCATCGTTTTTGAAGTACGGACCAATGATTCCACCAGCCCATAAAGCGCACCAAACAGTCAGTTTTTCTGGATGTAACGGTGTTTCGACATACACTTGTGGATTAGTTTCACTCCAAATGCGGCAGTTTTGTTTGTTGACGTAGCCATTCAACCAGAAGTGCGCTTCATCGCTAAACAAAATTCGCTTATGAAAATCGGGAACTACGGCAATCTCGTTTTGGGCCCATTCGACGAATCTACGCCTTGCTTGATAATCGTTTTGATAAATTGCCAAACCAAACTGAGAATAAATCACTTGACAGCTGTTAAATCGGTCGCCATCTTGGAAAGTAATGCCAACTTAAACTTCTATACCTGGAAAAAAAACACTCTTTACATAGTGTTTATGAATTTAAATTTGTTTTACATGGTACATTGAAAGACAAATTGAAGGTATATTGAAAGACGAATCTCTATTTAACGAATTTTCCACATAAAAAAACTTTTTTCCGTGATTTAGCGACTTCGTTAAATGGAGGTCCGACTGCATTATAATAAAGGATGTTGCATTATAATAAAGGATGTATAAATCGTATTTATGTTAGAGGTATACATATATTGTGTCAAAAGTCAACATCATGAATAATTAATACAAAACTGCGGAAAACAGAATTCCTTTCTTTTAAAATAATTAACCAGTTGAGCTGAATATAAGACACTTTGAAACTCACACACAAAAGAGATACTCGTATAAAACATAAAGCCATATGGAAAAAATGCGTTGAGTTCAATTCTTATAATTATACCAGATATTTACCAGAATAGTAGATTGAATGGAGTTTTCCGTCAGACTTATTGACCTACAAAGCTAACATGTCAGAGATTACAATAAATTTATTACGAGCATATAGGGAAGGAATTCATTATTATTAAATGCACCACGTTGCTGCGCTAAAGCCCCTTTCCATATCATCAGCAGGGAGGGGTTGGATAATAGAGCTCTTATTCTACGCAAAGTACTTGGAAAATAAGCTAGCATTGTCAGGGACAATAGTATGATTAAGAATAGACGATTGTGTGTGTGTGTGCGTTGTACTCATGGTAACTCACCAGTGGCTCACACAAGAGGGGTCTCCTAGGGTTCCGGACACCCCCATAGCCCTCGATTTTTTTTTTCGAATGTTTATAACCCTATGTGTATATTACGTAAAATTAAACTAAGTATTTGTTATTAATAATTAATTTTATTTATTGATGGACTAATTATTTATTCAACAAATACTTTTGTATTGTTTTTGCTCCCCAAAATCGACAAAATCAAAAGAATATGTTGGGCGGCGTATTGGAGCATAATGCCAAAAAGATGGACTTTCGACCCTGTACTACCCCCCCTTGAAAAATTTTTGTGTGCGCTACTGTGGCTCACTGATATAATGACAAAAATCATAATGCAATTGAAATTGCACACCTTCCCCAATTATTCTTTTGGATTTATTTTTATTTTTCATACAACAAATGTAAGTTCAGGTTAATGACATTAATATGCAGAAAACTAGCTGCTTTAAACCCGCTTCATTAGGTATTTCATAACTATGTAAAACTAAACTTTTTTTTTAGGTTATTGTGAACGAAGCCCATGTGTTAAGCTTTCAATTGTATTGAAAAATATTCTGAAAGCCCTGATCTCTTGATTTAGGGCATCCGACTACGTTCGAAACCGTGATTTTGCTAAAGTGTATATAAATGGATAATATTCGTGATATTTAATTTCACTTAGATTAGAAAATGTATATAAAATTGTTTTAAGATTATTATTACAATAAAAAATTATTAAAAAGTACAATATTTTGACAAAAAATGAACATAGAATGACCAGTTTTCAAAACATTCTCCTTTTATGAAAAATGCTTCTATTATAATAATATTTTGCCCGTATATACCTCAGATCTCAGTACAGAGGCTGAACTAGAATTTTTGAAATATATAACTTAGAAGTGGATTTATATCTATATTTTACTACAAAGGGGGGGGAGGGATTTTAAGAAAAAAAGCCTATAGTTATTTCAATTGGTGATAACTCTAAAAATAATGGGAATTTTTCAAAAATCCTAGTTCAGACTCTTTGGAGAAGTCTTTACTTTATATACGCAAATTATTATTATTATAGAAGCATTTTTTATAAAAGGAGAACGTTTTGAAAAAAGGTAATTCTAAATTAATTTTTTTGCCAAAATATTGTATTTAAATATTTTTTTTTTGTCATAATGTGCTTAAAACAATTTTATACATATATTCTAATCTAAGTGACACTAAATATCATGAAATTTATCCATTTATGCGCTTTTTTAAAATCACGATTCCGAACGTAGTCGGATACCTTAAAAGGATAGGACTTAAATTTCCAGGATAAAAGTATATTTATCTTTTACACCTCTGTAGCCTCAACCTACATTTTTAGTGGATCTCTAATCAACAAAAATAACACTTTTGCCGAATTCCAAGTTTGTAGGTCTAATTGGTCAATAACGAGAATTATTTTAATAACTCACACAAAACCCCTCACAAACCCGCTTGGGATTCGATTTCCACAAATCCCATTCTTAGTGCATACCTACTCAATAAGAGAAACATGTTTGCTGAATTTGAATGTGCATGTAATAGTTCTAAAACGGAAATTTTTCGTAAAAACACCAACAACCCCTTCTTTTGGGAGTCGATTTCCACAAAATCCGTTTTAAGGGAATCGCCATTCAAGAAGAGAAAAATGTTCGTCAAATTTCAAGTCTTCGGGTGCAATAGTTCAAAAATGAGAGTTTCGGGAGTCAATTCCTGCAAAACCCCGTCCTTAAGGATATCTACTCAAAGAAAGGAACATGCGTGTCAAACTTCGAGTCTGGAGGTCTAAAAGTTCTAGATATCTCGGATGAGTGAGTGAGTAGATTTTCCATTTACAGGGTGGTCTCGAATTCATGTTACAAACTTTAAGTGTAGATACAGGACATTGTGACAGTCATTTATTGTACAGGAATGTATTGCCGCAAGTAACGTGGTGAGGCACAAACAGGGGATATAAAAGAAAAGAGAAATAGAGTTATTTGTGTTGGTTTCGTTGCCAGAAGGAGCAGATGTCTAGCCACCGTTCAACATGATGCATTCAACACCGTTCAACATGTAGAGGTAAACACAATTTTCATTGTGCTGAAGTCCACGATGGAAAACTTTACGCATCTAAACGCTGACTAAAAAGCAGGCCTGTACAGCCGAGTAAATGATAACGGAAAAGCTGCGCTACGAATGTATCTTTGAACGTGTACCCCAATCACTCCACCGACACTGTCGAGTATGTATAGTTACTGGTAGATGCAATTTTGAACAGATATTATAAACATTACACTTGTCAACGACGCTTTCAATAAACTCTCTGTCTTTCCTTTCGTCTCATATTTTGTCGGCGGCGAAAAGGCGAAAACATCAGTGCCCTTACGGGCAGACCTGTTATGGCCAACTTTCAGTAGCCCGTACGCTGTACGAGCAAACCAGTTAAGGGGTTAAAACTAAATTATTTTATTTTTTGTTTACTATTCAAAGCAATAAAATGCAGCCAAGCATAAAATAATATAGTTTATTTTATCCATTACATTATAGTGAAGGTAGTGCTATCGAAAAATGCTCCGCAACCTTCTTATCGCTGCGGACCGGTCAACGTTAAATAATTTTAGCGCGACCCGCTGAGGGTAGGACACGCTGATTGTTTATATTTTAGATTGTTTGATTGGTTTTTTTTTCGAAAGTTTTCATATGGCAAGACGTAAACGCTCAGATGAAGTCTTCTTCTTTTGACAGTTATTCGAAGTTCTGAGGGACATGGAAATAATCTTCAAGTATTACTAGAGGTATTACATCAAATGAAAAAAAAATCGAATAAACAAATTAACAGTGAAATATCTTTTTCTAAATTTTTATGCATTGATTAAATGTGAAAACAGAATTATCAAGTTGTTATCTTGCTGCTATCATATATTTTCCGATCATCTCAATTACTCAAACTTTCAACAATATCTGGTTCTTATCTCCCACTTTTGAGGTATTTTTTTTTATTTGCACTAATTAATTAATTTTTTAGAAGTGAATCATTGTCACATTTTCTAAATAAATCTTAATCTAATAAAAAAATGTGTGAAATTTGTTATGTTTTTTGGGGAAAATATTCACTGTTACTTAAAAAAAAAAAAAACTCGCGTTTTTTCCATATTAACACTATTACAAAGATTAGAGAAAAATGTCAATATAAAAAAAAGTCATGACTAACTCGTAAAATCAGAAAATAAATATTATTTATATTTAAGAGATGTGGATTTATAAAGAGTATTAGAGAAAATGACAGTTTATTTGTAGAAAATAATAATAAATATTATTTAAAGTTAAAGCAGTATCAATAATAGTATAACGTCCAAAGCCATCAAGGTTTATATTTTATCTCACTAATATTTTAAAACATCTTAGACAAACTAAGCTTAAGAGTAAAGGGTATAAAAATAAATACATGAAAATATTTTCACTCAAGATATTTTGAACAAGTACTATTGAAAAAAAAAATGTGTGTAAGTCCATTCCTACTAAGGTCAGCAAAGAAAAATTTTATTTTAGTTACTTTTTATTAAGGAGTTACAATTAATATAAATATGTATACACATATTAATGACAAAATAGAAAGCGATTTTCCTTTCTATATATGGTGTTGGGCTAGTTTTGTGTGTGTGTGTTTGTGTGTGTTTTTGTTACTATTCATTCATTCATTGAATTTAATTCATTCATTAAAATAATGTAGTAAAAAATTCCAGAATTTAGGCCAGCCCAAGTAGGGTTCGAACCCTCGACCTTTGGCTTAGAAGCCCAACACGCTATCTATTGTGCTACAGTGACACAGTAAAGTGTTTTCCTATCTATATTTGATGTTGGACTATTATTTTTGTTACTATTTATTCATTTTTTTAAATGTAATTATAATGAATTAAGATTTGAAAACACTGTATTTACATCAAGTGTCCTCCACTGGAAAGTTTAAAAAAATGCATTTGAACTTGAATGGATAAATGGAAAATATTTTATTAATGATTTTTAAAATTTGAACAAGATGTATATACATATATATAGAGATTGATTGATTGATTGAATATTAAGGTTGCACTGTTCAGCTACACGAGGGCTTTTGGCAACGGACCACGTAATTTTGAATCATGGTCAAGTGACGTGGACGACACCAGAGCTGGCACCCCCCTCATATATATATATAGAGAGAGAGTTATATATATAGAATGAACTAATAGTAGGAATTGAAAAATACTACTGTATATGAAGAATTATAGTAATTAAAGTAATTAATTGAAATAAACCGAGATAATCATGAAAAGTATAGAGGGGGCTCGGTAAATTTTCGAGAGAGAAGAGCCAAGTTATAAATGACGCAAAATATCTAAAGTATCAAAGAGCCAATGGGCTCAATTCATGACGGTCACATGATAAAGACAAACACGTGTTCTCCACTGAATTCAAAACAGGCATTAAACAAATTGTACTCGTTCTTCGATTTGTAAAAACTTATTACAGATTTCATAATTAGGTAAAAAAAATTTAATGTTATAAACAAATTTTTTCAAAAAGGTTTTTTAAATCAATAATTTTTTTCATTTTTATTTTATGTATGTACTTTTAAATAAACATGTTTAGGATATACTTTTTCAGAGAAAGTTTCTGCAAAGAGTAGAAACTGGCAACAATGAAGAGCAAGAACTGATTAGCTGAAAGCACAAGATAGCTTTTATCGTGTGACTATGACGTCACGAGTTTTTGAAAAGCTTGGCTAGAATCACGGGGTTATCATTATCATGTGACTATGACGTCCCCTGAATTTAGCCCATTTTATGCATACCCGTGCGCTGGAGTAGGAAAGCTCTGGCTACAGTCACGATCAAGACTATCGTGCTCCAATTTCAATATTTTTATAGTATTTAAATAAAACTGATACAATGAAACATTTTCCATTCCTTTTAAAACTAAGAGCTATCAAAAATATTTTTAATTTTGTGACTCAATGCAGGGGAGAACAACCATTGTCAAAATAACATAATGTTGGGAATTAACCTTTCAAACTTTGTGAAAAAATTTCCGTACCAAAAGCCTACATTATCGTGGAATTTCATGTTTGTACGAAAAGTCATAATTGACTTTTCTTATTCTACCTTTAAAAGTATTTTTAAATACTTTTTCAACTCCTACTATAGCTCACTCTCTCTGTATATTTATTTATCTTGCTCAAATTTTCAATCGTTTATATATAAAATACTTTCTATTCAACCAATCAAACTCAAATAAAAAAATTTTAACTTGTAATGGATGACACATTATGTTAATACTGCTTTTTTCAAATATTAATTCATTAATTAAATTTCAATTTTTAATTTTAAATTTATTCTGCGTTATTTCCCTCGTAGTTACATTTAGCTGCAACAGATGGCGCCAGGTCGTTTTTGTAGGAATTGTTAAAAAATTTTTTTATATTACTTGTTTTTTTATCAACACCATAAAATACGAAATGCTCTTTTTGTCACTTTTGTTGGGAATTTGATTCATGTGACGTCATGATCACGTGATGAGGAGAGCACGTGAATATGTTTTGGTTTGTCTCCCACTTAACTCTAACCTAATAATTCTTTGTGTACTATTTTGCTCTTGCTCTTTTACATTATAACTCGATTGCAGTAAAAATTCAGATAATTGTATAGGAAAAAAATCTGTTTTTAATATCCCGGTGAAAAAATTCGAGTGTTTAATTAACGTGATGAAGCGTAAGGATTTTAAACCATCTCCTCACTTATTATGCTCTGACCACATTGAATAATCTTGTTTTCAATACCAAACATTTTTAGAAATCGTCGCCAGCTCCATTCCTATACTATTTTTGTGTTCACAAAAGAAACTTTTGCTAAAAGGAATTAGTTAGATATCTACAGGAATGTAAATATTTTTTGTTTATTTTAAATTAAATTATATAGAGAGAACATACTTAAAAAGATAAAATATATTTAGTTAACTTAAATTTTAATTATTTTACTCATCTTCAGAGTAGTTAATAGATATTTCTGTATTAAATTATCTAAAATAAAAACACAAGAATCTAATATGTAACCCTACATGTCATATATTAAAACAAGTTTTTGTCTCTCTCTATATATATAATGTATTATATATATATATAGACAAATATGTATATATATAATGTATTATATATATATTATAGACAACTATGTATATATATAATGTATTATATATATATTATAGACAAATATGTATATATATAATGTACTAGCTGGTATACCCGTTCTTCGCACGG